>RCWM02000852.1:0-325521 GCA_003667255.2 Euschistus heros | reverse complement strand
AATCGACGTGCAGCTTCTTGTCTTTTCAGTCTTGTATGAGGGTTCCAGGTAAGTCTCTTGTCCAGATAAAATCCAAGGTATCTTATCTGTTCTACATTATTTAATGGTACTCCATTAAAGGATACAGGAGGACAGGATGAGGTAGGTTTTCGACGGAGGGTAAACGTTATTTGCTGGGATTTGCTAGGATTTATCTTGACTCTCCAGTTATGACACCATTCTTCAAGGAAAGTAATATGTGACTGGAGTGTCCGGGGTGTAAAAATGGATCATCATTGACTGATAACACGCTGGTTTCATCAGAATAGGTTGTGAAGATAGTATTAGGATGAGTTGGAATATCAGCTATATAAACGGTATAAAGAATGGGACCCAGGATACTACCTTGAGTAATACCAGCGGTCTGAGGAAAGAAGGATGAGTATGTAGAATTGCGTTTAACTTTAAATACTCTATCCGAGTATATATAGAAATATAATATAATATAGGAACGGAGGATGAGGAAATATGTAGATGGAAGGAATTGGCGAAGTTTATAGAGCAGTCCTGGATGCCATACCCGGTCAAAGGCCTGCTCAACACCTGTGCAATACATCTTGCGCTCCAATGCAGATGAGATTACATCCACCACACGATGGCACTGCTGGGTAGTGGAGTGAAACTGACGAAATCCAAACTGGTGATCAGGAATAATGTGATGGGAATCAAGGAAGGGATAAAGGCGTTTCAAAAGGAGCTTTTCAAGGATTTTGCCCATTATAGGAAGGAGAGAAATAGGTCGGTACGAGGAAGGATTTTCTGGCGTTTTTTTAGGTTTTGGGATCATTTTTATAATTGATAATTTCCAGGAATCGGGAAAATCTGTTGTACGGAGGACAGCGTTATAAATGTAAGTTAGGAGTAATACTGCTTTTCTGGGAAGACATTTGAGGATTCTTGAGGTGATAAGGTCATGTCCAGGATCTTTGTTAGAGGACAATCTTCGGATTATGGCTATTATATCTGAAGGTGGAAGGTTTTAGGAGGAACGGTCATTTGGAGAGGAATGGCCAGTTCTGCTTCAATAAATTCTACATGGTTAGGATTTAAGGGTATCAGGATGAGGTATAAAAATATTGTGTAAATGTTCACCAAATACCTGCGATTTTTCTGTATCGGATTTGGTCCAGGATTGAGCTGGAGTAAGAAGAGGATGATTGAAGGATTTTAATTTTAACAGTCTTTTGGTAGTGTGCTACAATGATTTGTCGGAAACAAGCAGAACCTTCAATGACCAACTCTTCTCGAAATCAGTTCAGTTAACCAGGACCAAGCCGAACACAAGGAAGACCGAAAAACCTTTTCTAAGAATCTTTTAAGAATAAAACTAAAAAAAAAGAAAAAGAAAAAAAAAAACAACGAAAAAGGCGAGTAAAGGATCTTGTCCTTAATACGTCATTCGTTATAGGCTGATCTGCGTAAGTGCCTAAAAATATTAGAAAAAGTAAGCATTTTACTTTTATTCCAAAAAATATAATAAACATAAAAATAGATTTAATACTTATCTTCTTCGTTAACTCAAACACATCCTAATGTTGCTCGGAACGCAACATTTACGCTAGTTTGAAAAACTTGCACCAAAAATCTCATTTTGCTACCATAGAATTATCTTTTTTATGAGATAATTATTTTTGTTGATAAATATATTTTTTTTAAATATATTTTTTATTTTGAAGAGATAAGATTTGCCCGGTCGGGATATGAACCCGAGTCCCCACATTTCTAGCGTGGTGCCTTATCCACTACGCCACCGAGCTCGTATCCGAACCAGGGAAATCTTTTCTCTCACTGATCCATACCCCCGGGCACTCGCAGTTGCGATGTACAAAAAAAAAAAAAAAAAAAAAAAAATATAAAAAAAAATATATTAAAAATATATTTATCAACAACAAATAATTATCTCATAATTATAAAATATTTGACGTATGTCAACAAGATCCAGTTAACAGTAATGTTCAATGAACATTCATCCCCGATTTGTACATCGCAACTGCGAGTGCCCGGGGGTATGGATCAGTGAAGAGAAAAGATTTCCCTGGTTCGGATACGAGCTCGGTGGCCTAGTGGATAAGGCACCACGCTAGAAAGTGGGGACTCGGGTTCGTATCCCGACCGGGCAAATATTTTCTCTTCAAAATAAAAAATTATCTTTTTTGTTCAGCATGTAGTTTTCTATAATATTTTGAGAGTTTGCGAATTTTATCCATCCTTACTCTATGTTCGAAGCACTGTACAGCGTCACAAAGGTATACGAAAAATTTTTAGTACGCGACACTTTAACATGCTCAGCCTACACGGGTCTCATATGTCTTTAATTTAAATAAGCAGATAGAATCCAAATCTGTTTTTAAAAATCTATAAAACAGCCCGGGCGCAGGCAGGCGCAGTTAAAATTCACGACAAATCAAATCTTATATACCATGCAACAAGAATATGCAAAAACTACAAAAGGATACTTAAGGATTTTTTTTTAAGTGTCTTTAAAGTTTGAATTATTTTTAAACTGGTCAACGAAACTTTACACTCATACAATGAATATAATAAGTGCTCAGCTTATCAGTTAAAGTGGTATATTTTAAAATAGATACCTTGACCTGTATATTATATTACATCTTTGACAATAGTTATTTTCCCTCCAATGAGATGTGAATGGAACAAAGTATAATTTGGGGCTAATGCGATATAAATCGCAAAACGAAAACACACCTGAGTGTTTCGATTGTGTTGACTTAAACGAATGTGTCAACAATGAAAAATATCATACTAAACAGTTGTCTAGGGTTTATTTAAGAATATCAAAAGGTGAACAGATCGATAGAAGATACATCGATTTTTGATTTTTGTCCATTGACGAAGCACTGTGTACTGGTTTGAATCTGGGCTGGGCAAGTAAAAATTTCGTAGATGGCTCACGGAATATATCTCGACTTTCCCACTGTGACTGGAATAGCTTGATAAATTATAGGCTAGCCCATTCTTATCGCCCTGGTTGGATGGTGTATGATGTTGAGCACAACAGACAACAATAAACAATTATAGATATTATTTCTGATAGGAATGTTTTCAAAAATGAATAATAGATGTTCCTATTATTGGTGATTCAGAAATACAGGGGTCTGTTATTTTGTAACAGGTATGGGCTGACTGAACGGCGCACAGTGGGCAAAAAATCCAATTCAGCGGCCAAAATTATTTTATTGCAGAAATATGTTTTAAATGACGTCCGATATACGGGAAAAATATTTAAAAAATTTTCATGAAAGTGGAAGAGTTCATAATAAATTACTGAATTGTCGACCTAAAATGCAAGGAGTACGGTTAAATGAGATGGCTGTAAACCCTCAATTGTTAGTGATATTTCTTTAATGTAATATGATACAAATGAACTGTTTCTATATATTAACACAGCAAAATCATGTACGATCGATTATTTCAAAATAAGCGCATTTTTGAAGACTTATTAAAAATAAGTCTTCAAAAACTAAAAGTAAATTTTTGGAAAAATAGCCAGCATTTAAAAGAACGATGGAGTACGATGTCGAAACTTATATCACATCGATGTCCATTATTTTGTGCTAATTAAATCCAAAAAACCATATCCGTTTCGACCCGTGCCTCGTTATTATCCCCCTCCCAATCGAAACCGTTCCTTTTTGTAATTTATTACTTCACACTCTTTGGATCTGCTGGTGGTTTTTCAGGTACATAGGTACGTTGTTAACATTGAATGTACTTCTGTACATCATGACAAACATAATCAGGAGTATACATCATTTTCTGAATTTACATCATGTATTGAAAAACCTCCAAAACAACAAGTTAATTAAATAAATTATAAAAAATAAATCACTCTCTATGTTTATGCCCTTTTGGTATTTACATTTATCTGTAGGTATTATAAATCCCGTCAAGACATGGAGTAGTTGTTATTTACATTTAGGCAGTTGTTTTTGTTGCTCTTGTTGGATTTCATTTGTTTACTACATATGCAATTACTTCTCTGCTACCGTCAATCAATTCGGTGTTATCTAACAGTGCTAGTATTTAAAAGTTCTTTTTATAATGTGGAGTTAAAGAAAATTGAGTGATTGTTTCTTTGATGATACTAAAGCGGATTATATTCAGTTCCGTCAGAGAGTATCTGAGCAGTTGGGATTAGAACCTGAAAAACTTTCAATAAATCTTAAAGGCATTCTCGGTCAGTTAAAATCCAGGTATGTATCCAGCAATTATAATAAAGTGTGTTTCATTAAAAAAAAACATTTGGATTGGCTAGAAAACACTTTTTATTTGACAACGAACGATGATGATTTACCAGCAGGTCCATCTACTTCCAGTCAAAGTGACCTAGGCGATCGCAGTCACGGACGTCCAACAAAAGCTTATAGTGAATGTTCTGAAAGAACGAAACGTCGTAAAAGAAGTGTCATTAGGGCCAATATATCTTCATTAGAAATGAGCCTCTCTAAAATGTTGACATTTAATTTAAAGCAAAATCACGAAGTAAAGAGAGGTGAAATTATCGATGCAGCATTGAAAGCTACTAAAGAAGAAATGGATGACATTTATAACTTGATGTTCAATAAAACTCAAGCTCCTGAACTAAAATCAATATTAATCACCTATTATACCGAAATAGTTTATTTTACATTATTTTAGATAAAACCTACCATCAAGACAGAAGTCGTTGATCATTAAGGTAGTAGGGTATTTGTTTTTTTTGTAAGTATGTTAAACAATCAAAAGTTTTTTTAACTATTAGCTAGTCCGCTTTAAATTTTTTAAATATTTTTTCCGTTAGTTGCACTTCATTTAGAACATATTTCGGCCGACGAAATGATTTTTTTGCCTATAGCATGTTATATATAAAATCATTTCGGCGACCGAATCAATTTATTGCCTACAACACGCTGTACATCATGACAAACATCATCAACAGCATACATCGTTTTCTGAAATAACATCATGTACCTGAAAAATCACCACCAGATCTAAAAAAGTGTGAAGTAATAAATTACAAAAAGGAACGGTTTCGATTGGGAGGGGGATAATAATGAGGCACGGGTCGAAACGGATATAATTTTTGGTATTTCATTAGCACTCCATCTCATAATGGACATCGACGTGATATAAGTTTCCACATCGTACTCCATCGTCCTTTTAAATGCTGGCTATTTTTCCAAAAATTTTACTTTTAGTTTTTGAAGTCTTCAAAAATGCGCTTAATTTTGAAATAATCGATCGTACATGATTTTGCTGTGTTAATATATAGAAACAGCTCATTTATATCATATTACATTAAAGAAATATCACCAACAATTGAGGGTTTACAGCCATTTCATTTAACCGTACTCCTTGCATTTTAGGTCGACAATTCAGTAATTTATTATGAACTCTTCCACTTTCATGAAAATTTTTTAAATATTTTTCCCGTATATCGGACGTCATTTAAAACATATTTCTGCAATAAAATCATTTTGGCCGCTGAATTGGATTTTTAGCCCACTGTGCGGCGTCCCTGTTACCGATATTCAGAAGTAACAGGGTCGAGATACTTACATACTCACTTCAGTACTAGTAACAACATTCATACCTATTACCTTCGTACTGAGTACTAACCTAGGCTAGTATTTCCTACTTATCATCTCTACCTGTTACCAGGTACTCGTTTACCTAAACCAGTATTTTTACTTCCACTCTCGTACGAGTATTTTCTAGTAAAATGTCAGCCGGTCTTAATTGTATTAGACCCTCTTACATTCTTTTTTTATTTTATTATTGTTAATTTTAATAATCATTAAAATAAACTCTAATATGAAATCTATACATAAGCAATTATATTATTTTTGCTAGTCATACAGCAAATAAAAAATATGTTTATTGTTATAAAACATTATACATGTAAAAAAACAAAACAAAAAAAAAACCTTCATTTTACTTAACAACCAGTATTTTGTGAATAAAATGGTTAAGGATAATAAAAAACGTTTTATTGAAAAATTGTATTTTATAGAAACAATAAAATTGAAAAGATTTAACAAAAAAATTACCATACATATATTTATTATATATTTAGCTATATATATATATATATATATATATATATATATATATATATATATATATATATATATATATATATATATTAAAAAGGTAGTTGAAAATGTAAACTTATTGATATGAGCCGATATTGAATAGGTGACAGATATGCGAGTAATAGTATGCTAAAATATCAGTGTGACCCGGTAAACGATTACGAGAATGGAGAGATGCTGACCTTGAGACAAGTAACAGGTATTTTGTAACAGGTATAGGTTGTCCCTGTTACCGAAAAATATTGGTTTACACCATGCCTAGTTCTTATACAAAACTGAAACTAATTCAATACTGGTCGCTGGAGTTGAACCATTCTGGAAAAGTAGTAGTGTTGAAGAGAAGCAAAGAATTCGTTGTTTCATTAAAATCTGGGTTTGTGGAGAACTGAGCAAACTGAATCAATATAACTAGGTACGTTGTGGCCGAAGCAATCATCTGCAAAAAATAAGAAAAAAATAAGTCAGGTGTACGTTTGGAGGTGCTACTGTTGTGTCTTAAAATTTATAAAATTACTCTATTTATTAATTAAATTACTCC
Organism: Euschistus heros; assembly: GCA_003667255.2. Classification (NCBI taxonomy): domain Eukaryota; kingdom Metazoa; phylum Arthropoda; class Insecta; order Hemiptera; family Pentatomidae; genus Euschistus; species Euschistus heros. The sequence goes on along the minus strand of RCWM02000852.1, from coordinate 318,849 downwards.
AAGTTTTTGTTACTACTTCTAGAGAAGGGAGATTATTCTTCATTTGCACACAAACTCAAAATAAATTTTCGAATAATAAGTTAATATAAGAACTTCTTATACCTTCTCCTATTAAAATGAAAAATAAGAAAATAATTATGTGGAAATAACAAAATATCGAAATATATATGAGGAGGTAACTTTCAAAACGTGTTTTGTCACAGTAATCCCACTTTTCAGGAATAACAAAAAATATTATGAGATGTAATTACCCTTCAGAAACAAAAAATTCCTAATTAAACTTATAGCATCAAAAAAATACATTACAAGGATCAGAAATATTCTTTACTCCAAAATTTTTTTTTTTTTTTTTAACATAATTTATTCACAACTGTACACATTTCTTTACAACCAGTGAATGTGAAATTACATTAAAACAACAGACATGATCAGGCATGAGGGAGTCAGCACCCAGTGGTACAATCTCCAAGCGTGAAACTAAATTATTAGGGATTAGACTAGGAGATCCCTTGTCCACTTCCTTTTCAGCCTCCGTTGATTTATGTTAGGAATTTGTACTACTGCCATATTATGTATCTGTTTGTTAGTGTCTCTACGTAGTTTCTCATGAAATCGTCGATAACGTTTATGAATGTGTGTCTTAACTGTCGGAATACGTAAGTCTGTAGTCCAGTGAAATAAGGCTCCAAAAGGCCATTTTCAAGAAAAAAACTGCGGAACTTTTATTCTCAATGGATCATTATGTTTTTTGGGGTGCTGAGTCCGAATCTGAAGTTTGCTACCACGGCAACCATCGGCTTCATATTCAAAATCGCAAAAAAACCGTTATTTTTGTTTTTTAATCTATAACGAAGCTTTTTTCGAAGAAAGTTTTCAAATAATAATTGTAGCTGGAACTAGTATCTACATCATTGGTTCCCAAACTAGGGGGCGTGAGGACGTGTCAGGGGGGGCGCGAGATAAGTTGAACATTAAATTAAATTTTGGTAGTCTTTCTAAAATTTTAAAAGAAATAGCACAATGTTCTCAGTTAATTTTGATGTTTGGTATATTGAAGACGAAAGAATGAAAGACGAGCTACTCTCTTCTACAGAGTTGGAGCCCGCGACAACAGCTATTGATGTTATGAAAGCAGTGTCAGACTTTTTTTGGCAAACATGAACTCTCTTGGCAAAAACTGATCGGTGTATGTACGGATGGCGCGCCTTCAATGCTTGGCTCTCGCTCAGGCTTTGTGCAATTAGTAAGAGAGAAAAATGCTGATGTGACTGGGATACATTGTTTTATACATCGACAAGTCTTGGCAGCAAAAACCCTTCCAAATGAACTCAATGCTGTCTTAAAGTTGTGTATTAAAGGAGTGAATTACATAAAAACAGTGCGTTGAATACTACTGTTTTAAACTCTTTGTAAAGATTTAGGAAGTGATCACAAAACACTGCTATTTCATACAGAAGTACGATGGCTCTCAAAAGGAAACATGTTGGCAAGATTATTTGAGCTTCAAGATGAAATAATCACCTTCTTGGATCATCAAAAGCAAAATGAACTAAGCGTGGCCTTCAAAAAATCTTGTGCCGAAGTAATATTGGATTATTTGTCAGACACCTTTGACTGGTTGAACAGCCATACCCTAAAATTGCAGGGTGGAGACCCAAATTTATTTACTCATCGTGATGCGATCAAGATGTGTATTGAGAAATTGCTACTTTGGAGGCGTAAAATATCAGCGAACCCCTGCAATTATTCAATTTTCCCTAAAGTAGAGTCAATCTCAGAAGAAACACGCTTCAAGGACATTTATGAAGGATCGAGTTTAAAAATCCAAATATCAAATCATTTGGAGAGCCTAATTGAAGAGTTCCAGATATACTTCTCAAACACTTGTGAAGATAATATTTACAGAATGCCAACTGACCCATTCCATGTCAACATAGACTCCCTTGAATCACTTCAAGAAGATGCTTTGGAAATAAAACATGATTCCTCTGCCAAATACAACTTTAATATAATGGAAAAACCTTCATTTAGGTTAAAATATTTCAAAGTGTATCCTAGTGTATCACGGAAAGCTCTTCGATTATATTTACCTTTTTCAAGCACCTATTTGTGCGAAAAAGCATTTTCAACACTTGTGGAAATTAAAACAAAGTATCGGAATAAACTTGATGTTGCTAGTGACTTGCGTTGTGCACTTACTAAAAGTCAGCCACGAATAGGCATACTAGTAAAGAAAATGCAAACCCATCCATCTCACTAACGAACCTTATCTATTTTCCTTTTATTAATAATTTTTGTATTTTATGAAAACTGATATTGCTCTATCTTATGACAGTATAAATAAATGTTTTGTTATCAATGTAACACTTATTTGTTTTTGTTTTGTTCCTAGGCAATTTATTGTTATGGGGGGGGGGGGGCGAGAAGCTTTCATTTCAACAAAAGGGGGCGTGGTACAAAAAAGTTTGAGAACCCCTGATCTACATAATGAAAAAAAGAAATCCGAAATCAGACCAATTTTCGCGAAGTTAAGTTATTAGGGAAAAAATGGAGAAATAGGCCAACTTGTCGTCAGTTCCACAGCTCCGCGAAAACACATTCGTCATACTCTTTTGGCTATAACTCTAAAACTATTTGTCCGATACAACGTTACTTCTTTTCATCTTAAAGCTGATTAAATTTACTATAAGAAGCTATAAATGAAGTTTTAATCAAACCCCGTAAAACGTACATGCCAGCCCGCTAATAGAAACGTACTGTTGTAAAATTCAAGTGTTTTTTCGGCACATTTGTCGCTCTAACTCCTCAAATATTTGTCCGATCCCAAATTTCTTTTTTTTATCTCAATGCTGATTAAATTCGCTATCAGATGCTATATATTTAAATTATATAAAAGCCTGTAAACCAACCAAGCTAAATATGTAAATCATGACATGTTCAGTAGGCTGGTGTGGGTATTTAACGGTGTTCATTATAAGTTACATATTTAGGATCTAATAGTAAATTTAACCAAATTTTAGATAAAAATATTAAATTTTGGATCGGACAAATGGTTTTAGAGTTATAGCGAATAATGTGCCAAAAAAACATGTATTTTACAAACGTAAGTGATTTTCAGCGTGATAGCTTGTGTATTTCAAGAATTTTGATTAAAATTGCATGTATAGGGTCTAATTGTAAATTTAACCACCTTTCAGATCGAAAAAAAACATTTTGAATTGGACGAATACTTTCGGAGCTATAATATCCCATATAATATAATATCCCAGATGCCTAAAAACCCGTACCGTTGTTTTCGGCACATTTATCATTATAACTTCGTTATCGTGTTATAGATTAAAAAGCAAAAATAACGGGTTTTTTTTTTGGCGGTTTTTTTTTTGCGATTTTGAATATGAAGCCAATGATTGCCGTGGTAGCAAACTTCAGAATCGGATTCAGCACCCCAAAAAACATAAAGATCCGTTGAGAATAAAAGTTCCGCAGTTTTTTCTTCGGCAAACCCTTATTTTACTGGACTAAGAGTTTGACACATAAAAGGAGGTAGGGGTCACCTGTGGTGTAGTGGTTAGCAACCTACTAAACCCAAGATCGCGGGTTCGCAGCCCGGCAGATGACCTTGGGATTTTTTAAAGGGAGTAAAAAATCCTTAGCTATGCCGTCCTTCGGAAGGGAAATAAAATGAGGGTCCCGAGCCTGTGCGATGTCATATACTCGTTAATGATCCCTATCCTTGTTATACCTGGATAGGCAAAATTTAGGACTCCCACAGTAGCATCGTCCGATTAGCCATTGCAGCATAAAGTGACATTAAACGAAATAAACGTAAACATAAACATAAGGAGGGGAGTCTGGCATCAGTCTTAGGAATACAGAGTATAGAAGTCGTAGTTCTAACTGTAACGTTTTTTTTTTTGTCTTGACGTGTGGGCCTCATGTCAGTCTTCTATCAACTGTAAGTCCTAAGTATGTCACTTTTTCAGTTTGATGTAAAGGTTGGTTCTGAATGTAAACATGCGGGCAGGTCTTGCGTCGTAGTGTAAATGTAATATGAAGGGATTTGTCATAATTAAGTTTTATTTTTCATTTCTAACACCAAGTTTGAATCTCGTTGAGGTTGTGTTGAAGTGTTAAGGTGGCTTGTTAGTCCAGTCAATAGGGAATCACTCCCATGTTAAATTTACTAAAAATAAGGGCTGGTAGCAACCCGCACAGAGTTGTTGAGGGCGATTAAAGAAGTATTTCTGTCAAAAATGCCCCGAAGATTTGGTGAGTTTTTTAGAGTTAGGGGCACGAGAACATGGCCAAAAGCAGTTTTTTCAATTTATAAGCAAATATAACGCGGCTTTTCATAAAATGTTGTATATAAAAGTTGTAGATAATAAAAATATCTACAATTTAAGCCATTGATCGTTCGATTCTGATGATTGGTTGTCGTAAAAAGTGCAAAAAAACCCTCTAAAATGTCCCTTTTTTGCATAAGAATTATTATAAACAAAAAGGGCCTTTTCAATACTTTTTATTGGTGAAAAAGGAAGCTCTTTAAACCCAAAGAAAAATAGGATTCACCCCGTCCTCCTATCTTTATTATTTACTGAGATATACCTTTTGTTTATCTCGATATCGATATTTTCAATGCAAAACGGGCCGTTCGTGATTCACATTTTGAACTTCGGATGACCGGGATATTAATCTTAAGGGTTTATATTTTCATTATGAATTGCTAAAAAATCGATTTCTTTGAAAAAACATGCAATAAAATCGACTAGAAAAAGCGCCCGTTTTACAGCTATAAACAATTGAAGCTAGAGCGTCCGGTATTGAACCGATTTTGTTATAAATATAATAAATTAAAAGCTTACCTCTCAACGATTGATTTGAGCTATTCAAAGTGTAGCTACCATAAATAACAGCCGAGTTACGATTTTTTTTTTTTTTAAATCACTACGTCATTTATTTTTGCAATCTCCAGATCTCTCCGCGTGATAGAAATTTAAGACAATGAAAATGCAATGTAGATACTGGAGAAACAACTGAGCAGTAGGTCCATTCGATTTGAATGTTGTAAACTGACTTTGAAATTTAGAAGAAATTTGTAAGAAATTAACATCGTTACTGATATCTTCTTCATTGAATTCATCGGAGTTCATCAAATTATCCAGATAACTTTGTTCATCGTCGGTAAAAGAACATTTTTCTAATATTCGTTTGCATATAGCAACAAAATTTAAAATATGTCCTCGAATCGCACGTGAAAATGCGTGGCCAGAAAGAATTTTTTCGACAGAGTTTGCTGCAAATATAGTTGTGAAAGCTTCTGTTAAGCCACTGCCATCCATCAAATATGAAATACTAGAAAGAAATGACATCAAAGTGTGAAATCCTCCTAACCGTACAATTACAGATTGAAGCCCGTGTGGATCATTCAATGGATCAATCGACGCTATCAATTCACGTGCTTTCCAGTAAAGAGGCTGATCATAGGTCACGAAAGCAGTAGATTGTTTAAGAGCTCGGGCTCGTGCTGACGCTTCAATCAACACTGTGAAAATTGTATCGTACTGGCTAGGAGGATTATTCGCAAATTTTAAAGGAATAATTTTGGACACATGATACTGAAAACTTGTCGAGTAAGTTTCCCGAAAGCCCATCCACCCTTTTGTACTATTTGGAGATTGATTTTTTTTAATTAGCCATAACAATGACGTAGTGATTTTAAAAAAAAAAAAATCGTAACTCGGCTGTTATTTATGGTAGCTACACTTTGAATAGCTCAAATCAATCGTTGAGAGGTAAGCTTTTAATTTATTATATTTATAACAAAATCGGTTCAATACCGGACGCTCTAGCTTCAATTGTTTATAGCTGTAAAACGGGCGCTTTTTCAAGTCGATTTTATTGCATGTTTTTTCAAAGAAATCGATTTTTTAGCAATTCATAATGAAAATATAAGCCCTTAAGAATAATATCCCGGTCATCCGAAGTTCAAAATGTGAATCACGAACGGCCCGTTTTGCATTGAAAATATCGATATCGAGATAAACAAAAGGTATATCTCAGTAAATAATAAAGATAGGAGGACGGGGTAAATCCTATTTTTCTTTGGGTTTAAAGAGCTTCCTTTTTCATCAATAAAAAGTATTTGAAAAGGCCCTTTTTGTTTATAATAATTCTTATGCAAAAAAGGGACATTTTAGAGGGTTTTTTGCACTTTTTACGACAACCAATCATCAGAATCGAACGATCAATGGCTTAAATTGTAGATATTTTTATTATCTACAACTTTTATATACAACATTTTATGAAAAGCCGCGTAATATTTGCTTATAAATTGAAAAAACTGCTTTTGGCCATGTTCTCGTGCCCCTAACTCTAAAAAACTCACCAAATCTTCGGGGCATTTTTGACAGAAATACTTCTTTAATCGCCCTCAACAACTCTGTGCGGGTTGCTACCAGCCCTTATTTTTAGGAGAGAATTTTCCCTATTGACTGGACTATGTGTAGAACTCCTAAAATTCGCATTTTTAATTTTAAATATGGACAAAACATGTTTTGAAGGAAAACAGTGGACAAAACACGGTTTAATGAAATGACAATGGGACAAAACACTGTTTGAAGTGGCTATGTTTTATTTTGCAGAAGTAACTGTTTGCTCAAAAGTACACAAAATAAAAATTATAATTACATAATAGATGATGTATGTTAATGTCACTCATAATTTTTAGGGAATATTTTCATTTTCTTAGCAGTCGCTAGTTTTTAAATATGCCGTTCATAAAAACTTTCATTTTCTAAACAGTCACAAATTTCATCTTCTTCCACAACATTTTGAACCCTTGGAGTGTCGAAAAGTACAACCTAGTACCAGTGTAAGCGATTAATGTCAATAATGCAGCGTTCCCATTGGCTTAGTGTAAAAAGCATGGTCTGAACTAAAAACAGGCTATGGACAAAACACTCTTTGCTTAAAACCTGATTTTGTTTACTAATTTTGGATGGGACGCTTGTTTAGAAGCTTGTTTTGATGGCTAATACTCGTCACATATTGTCGGGTTTTGAAAAACAAATCTGTTGATACAAAAAAAAAAAAAAAAAAAAAAATTTTTTTTGTGAAAACACGTTTTGAAAGTTACCTCCCCATATACCACTAAATCAATATTATGGTAAATTAAAATTAATATAATACTAAATCACAAATAATTTTAATTTCTGCTTTATATTTTCTCACATTTGGGAATCAGAAATAAAATATACAACTTCTGATATACTTTCTCACATTTCTTTTTAGAAGGAAGTGTTTTATTGAATTATTATTACATTCTGTCCCATCTTAGGGCAATAGGTGTATATGACAAGGAATTCGTTCACACAATATGTTTACAGATTACTTTTTATAATGAAAAACCATAAACCTGTATTAATATCCGAACAATCCAATAAAATATAATGAAGGGTTTGGTGGATGATGGGGTTATGTTACAATAAACTTTTTTTCTTAATCAAGGAAACTTTACATAGTCTCTTCATCTTCTTCATATGTATTTTTCTAGGTGTTATGAAATATTTAGATTTTGCTACCTAAAATTTCAGCTCATAATTTTTTCATCCAATGAATTATATTGTATTTTTTTTTTAAAGTAACATAACCCCTTCTTCCACCAGACCCTTCAATTATCTTTGATATTTAGGAGACTATTCAAGCTGATGTATTTACCTTATGGACAAGGCTGTAGTCCAACTTGAACAGACCACAAGCTGTGAAGACGACGTCTCTTTTCATCGAAAAATGTAGTCTCAACTTTTCCTGCTTAAACAAATTAGATTAATTCATTAGATGCATGTTTTTTTTTTTCTAGATTTAAAACTTTCACAATATTATGTTCATATATTGTATATTGTATATGCGAGGATTACCTAAAGGTGTTTATAAAGGACACAACACTAATTATTAAATCCAACGAAGCCTGCGTGGCCTGCGGTGGCTTGGTATCGGATCCCTTGAGCCATTTTCTTACTCAGTGCATCAAATTTGAAGAGCAGGGAAACAAATTCTTAGGTACATTCATTTCTGAATCGTTGCCTATAGAGGAAATCTTAAATGTAGATACTATTCAAAAACGAAATAGACTATATCATTTTGTAATATGTTGTGCCATTGATTGAAAAGCTAAATGTGTTTATTATTGGGATAGGGTTCTAACTATGGTCTTAATTTGTTCTTCTCTTAATCATTTCATATTAAGTATGTCTAGTTAGCGTTAAAGGTAATAATGACTAAATATGACTAGGTGGGAAGTTGTAAATCTGTACAAGAAATTTCTCTTGCAAATAAATAAAAATATTGATTGATTGATATTACATTCACATCTGTACATGAGACTTGTCCTTCCGTATACACCGACAATACCTAATTCTCACAGATAATATATATATATTTATATAAACATAGTACATCACGCAAATAACTGCTTATATTTGATAAAAGAACGGCCTGTGGAATGCAAGATCATAAATCAAACACTTAAACTAATGTATCCAGTACTTAAAATACAATCAAAACTAAACATAGGAACTTAATTGAACAAATTAATTGAAAATCAATAGTTTTATTATTGCTAAATCTTCTTGGAACTATAAGGATGATGTGGTTAAAATTTGGTACAGAATGGTTCAGTAGTTCCGTGGTTAGTGATCACCAACAAAAAAAGGCTTATCCTTTTATATAATAAATATACATATATAGATTTACATAAACTTACGCTTTGTAGAATTCTCTCTGTCTGATCTTCAACTATTAACCGGTAGAGAAGCGAGTTGACCTCTGTGGCCTGAAAGTAAATTATGAAAACAAATGCAGTTTTTTTTTTTTTTGTTTTTGTTTTTTTATTCCAAATTAATAAATAATAATAATGAAATAAAAAAATAAACTTTATTCTGGGACAGACTGTCCCCTAAGAATAATTAAAGTGCACAATAAAAGGTACAATTGTCTGGCTGAGATTAGTTACAAATCAGGACATCAGTATTACAAATTAAATTATGAGGAAAAAAAAATGAAGAGAGAAGAAACCAAAAAAATAAATAAAGTTATGTAAAAATAAAAAACAATCAACAGTAAAAAATTTAACACACTTATGTACATTTACATATTTTACACATTTTTGTGGAAGATTGAAGATCGAGGAGATGGATAAATAAAAGATGTTTAAATGAAGTTAAGGAAGAGGCTTTGTGAATATGGATAGGTAAGGAATTCCAAAAAAAGGTAGCACGGATGACCAAGGGTTTTTAAAGGAGGCAGTTCTATGTGAGGGGTAATAAGTGTGAGATCTATCAGAGAATTAAAATAAATTAGTTAACACTAAATAAACATTTAAACATAAAACAAAATTAATACAAGAAAAAATAGTAAGAAATTATTAAATATTTTTAAACTTCGAAATTACAATGTGCAAATGAAACATTTCAGTAAATTTATTAATATATTTAAAAGAAGAAAAAAAAATAATAAAAAAAAAAAAAAAAAAGGTTTTGGGGCTGGAGGTCCATTTTTCATTGATTTTTTAAATCTTATTTCAAATACAGTTCTTCATATTTTAATCTATTTCCCTCACTTTTATTGGTGTGAGGGATATAGAATTTTGAGGTTAATTTGAGGATAACAATACAACTCGCATTTCCAAAAAAAAAAAAAAAAAATTGGAGCTCAAAAATGGGAGAGAAACATGTACTTTCCTGCAAAGAAAACAAGTATCGAACTTACCTTTTTTGAAAAATCGATATGTGAGGAAAATAGAATTTCAAATGACACGAGTCAAACACTTGAAATAAAGACAAATTGAGGAAACTAACAGAGGAATTTTGTAGTAGGTTATGTTACCCTCAGTATGGCGAGAAGGATCTACAGTGTTGCCATTATGAAATATATTGGAGTGACTCTTTGTTATGCTTTGGGCTTTTTCAAAAATTGTGAGGGAAATCGATTGATCCTATGGGACACATGCATCAGAAGTCGTTGTCATTATTGTAAGCAATTAATCTCACTATCTATTCTAAAATTTAACATATTTAAACTTATCAGAGGTACCACAAAAAAAAAAAAGTATGTTAATAATTGCAGAAATAAAGAACATATTCGCCTTTAACGTTACCAACTCATGTTATGGGACAGGTGAGGGAAATAGAATTTGACGATTTGAATTCAAATTAAACCATGAAAACGGACCAATAGCCACGGGAAAATTACGTCAAGTTACAGATGAAAGTACAATGCAGCTACTTGTTACATTTAGGTTCCAAGAAATTACGTATTAAAAATTCGACTGTAATGGCAGAATGACCCATTATTGGATCTACTCAACATACTAAATCTGTACTGATAATTGTATTAACTTTTGTTTGTAACATACCTTTTCTGTTATTGTAGAAAACCTATTACCAAACTGCCAAATCATTAGAAAAGTACAGGCTGACCAAGCCATTTTGCCAAATATTCTCACATTCTTGTTGACAAAAGACTCTCGGTAGAACAGATGCATTAAATCGTAGATCTCGCTGAAGGATACAATAAAAATTGACGTAAGAATGGATAAAATCTGAAACGAAAAAAATTCATTGAGTCTTTCGCCTGCTGAACCGAGATTTTCATAGCAGAAAACAATTTTTTCTAACACCGCGTTCTTTCCCTGTAGTTTGGAACACTTCCTTAGTGCGCTTGTGAGCGCTTGGTAGCGGATGAAGAGCTCTGAAAACATCCTGTCCAAAAACAAGTAAATCGCCACTATAATGAGGTGGGGGTAATAAAGTGATAAAGTTGTGAAATACATAAAGAAAACAGGTATAACGGAGACGCGGAGGCAGTACAAGGAGATAATTACCACAGCGACGAACGTTATCAGTTTACTCGGTCGAGAAGGAAGGACCTCTTCTCCGATGGAATGGAGATAATAATCGACCAACTGCATCTTCCTGGTGAAGCTGTTCAGCTTGTTAGACCTCAAGCTGTGCATCATCCACGCTGTGAAGAGACATATGCAGACTAAAAGAGTTTCCGCTACGGCCATGTAAGAGTACAAGTTCTTAGCTCTGGCGCCGAATACGAAAAAAGCATAATAAAGGTTTATAATCAAGAAAGGCCATAAAACGAAGAGACTCCATACGAACCACTTCCTCGACATCCTGAATCCACCCTCAGAGTAGCTGAGTGTGAAAAAGCCGACCGCTTTGAAAACAAATGAATATTTATCAACTTGGACGAACAAGTCAACCGGCTGCCTTTGAATCATGGTCTCTGCTATTCGAAGTAATCCCCCGTACTATCCTCGATCAATTACTGTAATTCGCGATAAATGGTCAATTAGCTCGTAAGATGCTAAAAGGTTTTATTTCGTTGACATTGACTGACCGTTGTCCATTATTATGTATCAATTAACTGCTTAAGTCGTAACGGTATTAAATGATATGATAGGGAAAGGCATCATTGTGATCGATTTGAAAAATATCGTAATTTCTTTGTTGCTTCGTTACAATCTTGAGAATCTAACACTCACGGCACCATATAGAGCAGTCAAATAAGGATTTAACCTAGGAATGAAATATATGAAGTTGTATTTTTGCTATGCCTTCGTTTTGGCCTTCTAAATAAGAGGTGAAAAGTCACCGACTTCAGAGTATTAGCTTCACTAGATATTCAAGTTCAAAGGTCGCTTGAATCAGCTTTTTTTTTCGAATACAGTAGAAACTAGTGAAGGGCCGTTCCGACTTATAAGCGGAATGAGATTTTCGGTTTCGTTCCACTATTGGGACCAGTTCCAGTTTTCGTTCCGTTCCACTTTTCGTTCTACGTAAGTTTGACTAATATTCTACATACAAGTGAAGGGCCGTTCCGAATGAGATTTTACGGTCTGTTCCAATTTTCGTTCCACGTCAGTTAGACTAATCTACTTACCATGCAGTTTCGTTCCATCCATTGTTGTGAATTCGAGCTGTTAAGCTCCTTTTATTTTATTATTATCTCTTGCTTCCGGTGAGCTTCCAGGAAAATTTTCTTTAGCTATCCCTCGATATACTATTCTGTTTGCCGCCAGTAACTTTTCAAAGTGGTAGGAGGGATAGTTTCCTGATAGAAAAATATTTAGTCCTCAGTGTTGCACAAAGTACAACAAGCTACCGCTCTCGTTTTGTTTCGTTTTTCATACCTTTCTAGGCAATCAGCTGGATTCGATATAATGCAAATAGGATTCTTTTGCATTTTTGCTTTTCTTTAACTTAGTCAGCGATAATATTCGGAATGTTTTGATTTGGTGGAAACCTATAAAACTGGAATATATTCCTCGAATTTTGCAGAACTAGACGAGGGGGAAACGCACAATCAAATAAAAATTTGGAATGGAGTAAAGAGGAAACAGAATTATATCTGATGATTATATCTGATAATGATATTGTTAATACAAATTTATCTAGTTATGCCTTTGTTTTTATTATTTTCAGTTATATTTTCATTTACGTCCACAATATTATTCTCTCAGCGAATAATTTGTACATATACTCTCTTTTAAATTTAGAATGGTCAGCAAATTTTATTTAATAGATTTCAAACAAAATATGGACAAAAAAGTATTAAAAAAAACAACGGGGTGTTGTACTTTGTACAACGCGCGACCGCTCGTGTTGCGGAAATTGGCGTGACCGGTGGAAGTTTAAACCAGTCAACCTATCCTTTACAAGACTTTTTGCATGGTCAGCTTGACTCTGATTCTTAAAAACCAAATTTATTTGAATCCGAAAGAAGTAGCCAAGTTATGTCGATAGAACAGAAAATTTCACAGAAAGCGGTTTATTTTGAAGATGCATATGCGCAGTATGGCGAGGCGATAGGGGGAAGGGGAGGGACCTAATATCAGTAAGATCAAGGGCTGTAGGGCTATGTACGGATGTAAGGGATCAAGTGAAGGAAGTAGAGGTGGGACAAAAATAACGTAATCTTTAAAATAACCTATTATTGACTCGGAACTGTTATCACCAATCACCTATTACCGAAAAAAACCCTATTACCAGTGATCATATTTTAAAATATCTATAAATAAACCTAAATTTGTATTTTGGAATAACTTATTTTTATTATTTTAGAATAACTATATTAAAATATAGTTATATTTTACAAAATTAGTCAAATTTATTAAATCTTCCATCGAAAACGATGGAGAAATAACAATAAATTGGGGTTGTTGGTGTAAGGTGTTAGGTTATAACAGATAGAAGAACCGATCGGTTAAGGTTATTCGACCAGTTACCGTTCTTAGATCGGTTCTCAATAACAGTTGTGTAACTTCTGTTATCGAATAACTCATATGGCTGTCCCATTATTGAAGAACCGATAGGTCACGTGATCTAATAACGCAAACAAGAACTGGTCGCAGATGGGTTATGACGCTCCTAGCGGCCGTGGTTCGAACTAAAACAGAAATTCGTGATCGTAGTACAATCATATCACAATAGATGGAGGTCGAAACTGTGAACAAAAATAAATGCATTGATTTTAATTTGTAAATAAATCTTCATGAGTTCCTTTTTTGTTTCATTGCGAATCGATAAAAAATCTCTTGGTTAAGAGAGGTTCTACTTTAATACAAAGTGCTGAAACTTTTAGATGAGCTTTGTAACACCAGATTTTATTTAAATTTTGCTTGGACTGAAATAGTTCCCCAATATTCAGGGTCTAAGTGTTTTCTAATCGAAATTTTAAAAAGTTGAAATGGCTAGTTAATATCAAATGCTTTTTCTTAAGTTATATTACAAATAATAATGTAATGACAAATGAATGTCATTAAAATCTTATGATTATAATGGATAGTTAAAATCTTGCAATGATTATTAAATCATAAATATATTAGCTTGTTGTAAAATCTATTTAGACTTTTGTAATTTATAGTTATTCCACGGATATTTACACTTTTATTAGATTCCATCAAGACACTACCTTTTTACCTGTTTGTAAAATATAATACTGCTTTTTGAAGTATTTAGTCCTTTGATATATAGTTTTTTTATTTTTGTGAATGGTTTCTTTCATACCTCTTTTTAGTTATAATTTTTATAGTTATATCCATTGGAATATTTGTAAATAGATTCGTTAATATATAAACTGAATATTTTTAATTCATTTTGTTTTTGTTTTTTTTTTCCTTTAAAAACTTTGATGTAAATTGATTGTCTCTGTATGGTTATTAGAATTGTCCAATATTTTGGTCAAGTATTTATGAGAACAGTTAGTTCTTTTAAATAAAAACTCATTGTGATTGTACAATGATAATGTGGGGTGTTGATAAATTTGTACAAACTTTATTGTAATTTGTTTTGTTTTTTTATATAGTTTTAGTCCATACATTATCTCATTCTGTGATTTTTATAATTACCCTTTCTGTTCTGGAAACTTATAAAATGAAAAATACCTTCAGGTTTGTTCAATTATTGTATCCTAATCTTTATCAGTTATTAGTTCAAACTACCTTTTGATCTACTAATCTTTCTCTTGTTATCTTTTTGCTGCCATTCCTTTCTTTACATCCCCTATCAACAATTTCCTCAGGCATCCTCTTACTCTCTAATCTGTCCAGGAAAATTTACTTTGGCCTCTGTTTTGATACATCCTTTTTGAATGAGCTCCTGGTTTAAATACTCTTTAAAATATTTTTTTCCTCAATTAGGATTGATGACTTAATTCCAATAAAAGTGGCAATTAATTCATGAAACCCTAATTGTATTGATCCTTCTGTACCATCATGTGTACGTACCTCAAGTGATTTTTTCCTCTCTCATATATTGTCTTATGATATTATTAGAAACATGATGGGCTCTTATTATGAAATAACTTCCACTCTGAGTACCCATCTCTAAAGATAGTAGTGTTTAAGCTTTTTCTTCTCCACACCACAGATTTTAGCAAATTTAAAGACAATTTATAGTGATAAGGAAAGATATAATCACCTTTTTTTTTTTTTTTTTTTTTTTAAAGGAAACATTTTTATTCCACAGGAACGAGTTTAGGATTCCTACAGTCTTCCTTTCTCTTAATATTATCAACGAAATATCTTAATTAATAGAGGATTCCTTTCCAGGAAGGATTAGTAGACCTCCATATCTCTAATCTTCAATGCTAAAAAATGTGCTCGAAGAGTTGAGGGACACAAACTCTTTCTTCTTTAGATTTATTTCCATGCCCTTTTCAGAATACTGCTTAGAGTTTCCTCAGCATGTATTCCAGATCACATTCCTCAGTGGCAATGAGTTGATAAACTCCTGCAATTTGTATTATGAAGTAGATATCTTTCAAAATCTCCAAACCCATGTGTTAATATTTCTCTCCTATTTCTAGAAAGGTTGTTTAATAACCATGTTAAAGTGAGTAGGTGATTAGCAGCAACTTTGATTTAATCCTTTGGTGATGTGTAATGCTGAGGGGACATGATATCAAAACTTTTTTTTTTAAAAATACTTTTGTATACAATTAGTAACGCTGCTATTTCAAAATTTAATTCCCAATTCTGCACCTTTATAAAGGCCTTGTATGCCTTATCTCAGACTATCACTTATCTCTGACAAACAGTGCTTTCCACACCTTATTTAAAGGACCTAAGTCAAAGCTTTCTAAAGGTGGATAAAGGCTAAATGTACCTCCTGGACCAGAAGTCTTGGAAGTCCACCAAATGCTTTAAAAAAAAATTGGGATATAGTAAAAACTTGACCTAAGATGGCCCAGCCTGAATCCTGCTTCTACCTCTGTTATTTTCTTCTTTATTTTATCTTACAGCCAATATTTTAATACACAATACATGCTTAGGTAACAGATTGATACAAGCTACTTGTAATTGTTGAGTCTTTATAATTGTTCAAATATGTTTTACTAACACCTATATGTATTTTTTGAAAATAAAATCTTGGCAGTACAATTAAATAAGGACAATGTTTTTTAAAGATTTATTTAGCTGAATTCGTTTGTATCATAGTTGGCCGATTTATTTTTAATTTGTTATATACTTTGACAACTTTTAATTGGCTTCTAAAATTTTTTGTTAAAAAAAAATTGACACAATAATTTTGGTTGATTTTGTGTTATTTATCATTTGTAAGATTACTAAATAAACAAATTATTAACATTATTAGCAATGGCGAGGAGGATAAATTAATGAATTACCAGTCAAAATGTCTAAAAGTAAGTTTTTAATAGGTTAGAACCACTAGCGCCAGGTCGGTGATCGAAAACAGAACGATGGCTGGCAATAGGTTATTCTAATAACAGTTGAGAACTGGAGTGATTGTAAGAACTGCAGTGATTCTAATAACTGGCGTTATTGTAAGAACTGCAGTGATTCTAAGCGTTATTGGATCCCGAAGAGTTATTGGCAACAGCAGTGATTGACGGGCGCGCATTCTAGCGGTAGGACAGGGGTTTACTTGAATCACCTATTACTGGAATAACCTATTATTGGAACCTATTACTGGGATAGAGCCATAACGTAGTAACCTAATACCAAAAAATAACTGTTTAGCCCACCTCTAGAAGGAAGGAGAGATCAGCAGTAGAGGTTGTATAATAGATAATAGATGGGTTGTATAATAGATAATTTTATTCTATAAACTAAAATTATGTGTATGATTAAATAAAAATAAGATTACTCATTCACATAACATTCACCAGTGTATGTATATTCTTAGTTAAGAACATAATATGGGTTGTATAATAGATAATTTTATTCTATAAACTAAAATTATGTGTATGATTAAATAAAAATAACTATGTAATAGGGGAATTATACATAATTATTAATATTAATCATTATTTAATAATAATTAATTAGGAGCATAATCTTAGTAACCCTCTAATAACACCCTCTCTCCCACCTCTAGAAGGAAGGAGAGATCAGCAGTAGAGGTGGGCTAAACAGTTATTTTTTGGTATTAGGTTACTACGTTATGGCTCTATCCCAGTAATAGGTTCCAATAATACGTTATTCCAGTAATAGGTGATTCAAGTAAACCCCTGCCCTACCGCTAGAATGCGCGCCCGTCAATCACTGCTGTTGCCAATAACTCTTCGGGATCCAATAACGCTTAGAATCACTGCAGTTCTTACAATAACGCCAGTTATTAGAATCACTGCAGTTCTTACAATCACTCCAGTTCTCAACTGTTATTAGAATAACCTATTGCCAGCCATCGTTCTGTTTTCGATCACCGACCTGGCGCTAGTGGTTCTAACCTATTAAAAACTTACTTTTAGACATTTTGACTGGTAATTCATTAATTTATCCTCCTCGCCATTGCTAATAATGTTAATAATTTGTTTATTTAGTAATCTTACAAATGATAAATAACACAAAATCAACCAAAATTATTGTGTCAATTTTTTTTTAACAAAAAATTTTAGAAGCCAATTAAAAGTTGTCAAAGTATATAACAAATTAAAAATAAATCGGCCAACTATGATACAAACGAATTCAGCTAAATAAATCTTTAAAAAACATTGTCCTTATTTAATTGTACTGCCAAGATTTTATTTTCAAAAAATACATATAGGTGTTAGTAAAACATATTTGAACAATTATAAAGACTCAACAATTACAAGTAGCTTGTATCAATCTGTTACCTAAGCATGTATTGTGTATTAAAATATTGGCTGTAAGATAAAATAAAGAAGAATTTAGCCTTTTTCCACCTGTAGAAAGCTTTGACTTAGGTCCTTTAAATAAGGTGTGGAAAGCACTGTTTGTCAGAGATAAGTGATAGTCTGAGATAAGGCATACAAGGCCTTTATAAAGGTGCAGAATTGGGAATTAAATTTTGAAATAGCAGCGTTACTAATTGTATATAAAAGTATTTTAAAAAAAAAGTTTTGATATCATGTCCCCTCAGCATTACACATCACCAAAGGATTAAATCAAAGTTGCTGCTAATCACCTACTCACTTTAACATGGTTATTAAACAACCTTTCTAGAAATAGGAGAGAAATATTAACACATGGGTTTGGAGATTTTGAAAGATATCTACTTCATAATACAAATTGCAGGAGTTTATCAACTCATTGCCACTGAGGAATGTGATCTGGAATACATGCTGAGGAAACTCTAAGCAGTATTCTGAAAAGGGCATGGAAATAAATCTAAAGAAGAAAGAGTTTGTGTCCCTCAACTCTTCGAGCACATTTTTTAGCATTGAAGATTAGAGATATGGAGGTCTACTAATCCTTCCTGGAAAGGAATCCTCTATTAATTAAGATATTTCGTTGATAATATTAAGAGAAAGGAAGACTGTAGGAATCCTAAACTCGTTCCTGTGGAATAAAAATGTTTCCTTTAAAAAAAAAAAAAAAAAAAAAAAAAGGTGATTATATCTTTCCTTATCACTATAAATTGTCTTTAAATTTGCTAAAATCTGTGGTGTGGAGAAGAAAAAGCTTAAACACTACTATCTTTAGAGATGGGTACTCAGAGTGGAAGTTATTTCATAATAAGAGCCCATCATGTTTCTAATAATATCATAAGACAATATATGAGAGAGGAAAAAATCACTTGAGGTACGTACACATGATGGTACAGAAGGATCAATACAATTAGGGTTTCATGAATTAATTGCCACTTTTATTGGAATTAAGTCATCAATCCTAATTGAGGAAAAAAATATTTTAAAGAGTATTTAAACCAGGAGCTCATTCAAAAAGGATGTATCAAAACAGAGGCCAAAGTAAATTTTCCTGGACAGATTAGAGAGTAAGAGGATGCCTGAGGAATTGTTGATAGGGGATGTAAAGAAAGGAATGGCAGCAAAAAGATAACAAGAGAAAGATTAGTAGATCAAAAGGTAGTTTGAACTAATAACTGATAAAGATTAGGATACAATAATTGAACAAACCTGAAGGTATTTTTCATTTTATAAGTTTCCAGAACAGAAAGGGTAATTATAAAAATCACAGAATGAGATAATGTATGGACTAAAACTATATAAAAAAACAAAACAAATTACAATAAAGTTTGTACAAATTTATCAACACCCCACATTATCATTGTACAATCACAATGAGTTTTTATTTAAAAGAACTAACTGTTCTCATAAATACTTGACCAAAATATTGGACAATTCTAATAACCATACAGATACAATCAATTTACATCAGAGTTTTTAAAGGAAAAAAACAAAAACAAAATAAAAATAAAAATATTCAGTTTATTTATTAACAAATCTATTTACAAATATTCTAATGGATATAACTATAAAAATTATAACTAAAAAGAGGTATGAAAGAAACCATTCACAAAAATAAAAAAAACTATATATCAAAGGACTAAATACTTCAAAAAGCAATATTATATTTTACAAACAGGTAAAAAGGTAGTGTCTGGATGGAATCTAATAAAAGTGTAAATATCCGTGGAATAACTATAAATTACAAAAGTCTAAATAGATTTTACAACAAGCTAATATATTTATGATTTAATAATCATTGCAAGATTTTAACTATCCATTATAATCATAAGATTTTAATGACATTCATTTGTCATTACATTATTATTTGTAATATAACATAAGAAAAAGCATTTGATATTAACTAGCCATTTCAACTTTTTAAAATTTCGATTAGAAAACACTAAGACCCTGAATATTGGGGAACTATTTCAGTCCAAGCAAAATTTAAATAAAATCTGGTGTTACAAAGCTCATCTAAAAGTTTCAGCACTTTGTATTAAAGTAGAACCTCTCTTAACCAAGAGATTTTTTATCGATTCGCAATGAAACAAAAAAGGAACTCATGAAGATTTATTTACAAATTAAAATCAATACATTTATTTTTGTTCACAGTTTCGACCTCCATCTATTGTGATATGATTGTACTACGATCACGAATTTCTGTTTTAGTTCGAACCACGGCCGCTAGGAGCGTCATAACCCATCTGCGACCAGTTCTTGTTTGCGTTATTAGATCACGTGACCTATCGGTTCTTCAATAATAGGACAGCCATATGAGTTATTAGATAACAGAAGTTACACAACTGTTATTGAGAACCGATCTAAGAACGGTAACTGGTCGAATAACCTTAACCGATCGGTTCTTCTACCTGTTATAACCTAACACCTTACACCAACAACCCCAATTTATTGTTATTTCTCCATCATTTTCGATGGACGATTTAATAAATTTGACTAATTTTGTAAAATATAACTATATTTTAATATAGTTATTCTAAAATAATAAAAATAAGTTATTATAAAATACAAATATAGGTTTATTTATAGATATTTTAAAATATGATCACTGGTAATAGGGTTTTTTTTTTTCGGTAATAGGTGATTGGTGATAACAGTTCCGAGTCAATAATAGGTTATTTTAAAGATTACGTTATTTTTGTCCCACCTCTAATCAGCAGTCGGAACGACCTTGGGTGGAACGAAACGGGAGATGCGATCTATACTCTATCTAAACCAACGGAACGAAAGCGGAAATATTTTGGCGTTGGTTTTTGTTCCAGTTGGAACGAAAACGTTAGGTAGCTCGTCTCGTTCCAAACCGGTTCAAGGCTGGAACCAGTTCCAAGTTCCGTTCCACTCAGAACGACCCATCACTATTGGAAACTCGTTATTTCGTTACTCGATAATTCGTCTTACTCTGTAATTCGTCAGGTGTATTTTTTTTATTTTTTTATTTTTAAATTGGCAACTTATAAACAACAAATACGTATGTAATTAATGTTTTCCTCTTGCTACTTATTTAATCTTCAAACCGCCTCATTTGGTTTGTCACTATAAAATACACCTTTATTTATACATTTTGTAAACCATTTGATAGAAAAAACAAACAGAAGAAGCACGGAGTCGATCCCTCATAGATTGTGATAAGAGATGAAAGGAAGTATGAGTGCAGTGATGAATTCCCACAATCAGTTAAAACTCTACAAATTAAAACCTCATCTGAGAAAAAGCTTCTTTCTCTGGTTTCATCTTTCTGACAGCCAGTTCATAATTCCTGGATGAACAATCAATAAAAATAAAAAATTTCAATTGATTGGTTTTAGAATGTATTCGTTGTTGAAGTAGAAAAGTATTTGAAATAAAGAAAATTCCCTGAAAAACGCTCTGTCCCATCCTCTTAATGATGATGTGGATGAAAATAAAAAATGCGTTTTCCTTCCAGCAAATACTGCATTCCTTATACACCTGATGGATCAGGGAGTCATCTAAAATTTGAAACGCCTCTACAGGAAGATATTTCTGCAGAATTTTATTTCTTCTGATTTAGGAACAAATTTAAATGAATTTTATTCCAACTGACAAAACCAATTATAATAAATTCACTAACAGACTTAAATCAGAACTTAAAAAACTAAAATTTGAAAATTTACAAAAACAAACTGAACAACTAACTGTTTCCGATAAATCATTATGGAACACTACCAAAAGACTGTTAAAATTCAAGACTTTCAATCATCCTCTTCTTACTCCAGCTCAAACCTGGACCAAATCTGATTCAGAGAAATCGCAGGTATTTGGTGAACAATTACACAATATTTTTCAACCTCATCCTGATACCCTTAAATCCTAACCATGTAGAATTTATTGAAGCAGAACTGGCCATTCCTCTCCAAATGACCATTCCTCCTAAAGCCTTCCACCTTTCAGAAATAATAGCCATCATTCGTAAATTGCCCTCCAACAAAGCTCCTGGACACGACCTTATCACTTCAAGAATCCTCAAACACCTTCCAAGGAAAGCAGTATTATTCCTAACTTACGTTTATAATGCTGTCCTCGATACAACATATTTTCCCGATTCCTGGAAATCATCATTAATAAAAATGATCCCAAAACCTAATAAACCGCCAGAAAACCCTTCCTCGTACCCACCTATTTCTCTCCTTCCTATAATGGGCAAAATCCTTCCGATCACATTATTCCTGATTACCAGTTTGGATTTCGCCAGTCTCATTCCACTATCCAACAATGCCATCGTGTGGTGGACGTTATCTCATCTGCATTGGAGCGCTAGATGTACTGCACGGGTGTCTTTCCTAACGTTGAACAGGCCTTCGACCGAGTATGACCACAGGTCTGCTTTATAAACTTCGCCAATTCCTTCCTTCTACATATTTCCTCATCCCCCGATCCTATCTTTCTGATAGAGTATTTAAAACTAACCATAATTCTACATACTCACCCACCTTTCCTCAGACTGCTAGTATTCCTCAAGTTAGTATCCTCCGTCCCATCCTTTATACCGTATATACAGCTGATATCCCAACTCATCCTAATACTATCCTCACAACCTATGCTGATGACACCAGCGTGTTATCAGTCAATGATGATCCATTTGCTGCATCCCAGACACTCCAGTCACATATCATTTCCCTTGAAGAGTGGTGTCATAACTGGAGAGTTAAGATAAATCCCAGCAAATAACCTTTACCCTACGTCGAAAACCTACCTCATCCTGTCCTCCTGTATCCTTTAATGGAGTACCATTAAAAACATGTAGAACAGATAAGATACCTTGGAGAAGCAGCACATCGATTTCGACTACTACAACACCTACTTGACAAACTTTCAAATCTCCCGATTCACTACAAAAAAACTCACATACATGACGATTATCAGAACTATTTGGACATACGGTATAGAGTTATGGGGATCCACCAAACCATCGAATTCTTCCCGCATCCAATCACTCCAATCCAAAATCCTTCGAAAAATCCTAGATGCTCCTTCGTAACAAATGAACTTATCCACAATGACCTTAATATCCCATATGTTGCTGATTTGGCACGAACCAGATACCTCTCCTTTCATAATGAACTCACTGCTCATTCAAATCCACTTGTTGCACAACTTGCTTCCCATTCCATTCCTGGCAATCCTCTGAGGCGTCTGAAAAGAAGATGGCCTCGTGATTTTCTTTTGTAAATATTCATTAGAGTTCTACCAATGGGTAGTTCCTCTTCAAGTTTTATCCATTTCATTACATCTCATATACACCGCATATTTACTAGATGTATTTTGTTATACAGTTGTAAATTTCTATTAATAAAAGAAAAAAAAAATGAATTTTGGAAAGGATACATAATTAAACATGCCATTTTCAATGTAGCTGATACGTGGAACAATGTTTCCCATTAAACACTTCCTCGATAGCTGGAATAAGCTGTGGCCATCAATAGTGGATATGGGATATGAAATTTTAAATGACAATGAAATTATAGAACTGATTGCTCAAAATGAAGCTAGTGATCAAAAAGATGATGATTACGTTTCTATTTCGTCTACTTTTCCATGCAAAGAAGTAGAGGAAATGTTAACTAAGTGCATTGACTGGTACGAGCAGCAATTGAATCAGATATTTCACACTTGATTGCGATGCGGCAAGAAAGGACGGGAAAAACAGAATTCTGAGAAATACTAGCAGTCTGAGGAAACCCACCTTTCCGTGTGTAGAATTATGGTTAATTTTAAATACTTTATCAAAAAGATAGGATCGGAGGATGAGGAAATATGTAGAAGGAAGGAATTGGCGAAGTTTATAAACAGATATCTGATTTATGTGTTATGAAAGACTTTATAATGTTCTGGTCATTTTTACATTCAATAAATTGCAAAACAAAATTACAGTTATATAGTTTAAAATGTTTTTGTTACTTTACCAGAAAAATTCTATAATTCTTACATTTTCGTTTTTTCGTCACCCCCTCCTCCCCCACTCATGACAAATTATCGAGTTTCTACTGTATCTCGATTTCTCAATCAAGAAGATAAGAAAACTTGTAGATAATAAAATTCTCTACAATTTTGGTTCTACACATTTTTATTAGGATTAACCGTTTTCAAGGTATAGGGCGGCTTGAGCAAGTTAAATTGGATCTGTTTAAATTTACTATCAAGCCCTTTGATATGATGTTTTGATTAAAAGTCCCGTAATACTCCCAAGCAAGCACGCTAAATATTTATTAAAAAAATACAAAAGACAAAAAAAACGCTGGCTTGTATTTACTACCTTTGGAATTTCCCGCCGAGTTAAAAAAGCCCTAAGAGAGTGGGTCCATAAAATCATTTTAGGATTTGGAATTTCCATTGCAGAAAGTCCCAAAAGAAGAAGAAAATAAATGGCGAGATTGCATCGGATAAGAAAAGTGAGAGAAAGGTTTGTGGGAGTAAGTAAAAGAGAATAAAAGGTTTCATGGGGTCAAAACGGTTAGCTTTTATATCGGATTGAATTCTTTCTCTTGAGAGTGGTTTTTCTTTAAATGGTTAAAGTAATGATTTTGTTTAAACAATTGAAGAACTGTGCCACCTAACGATATATCGATTATTATCTGTGATAGTCTAGGAGCCAATAAAACGTTTATTCAACGGACGAACGTAAAACTACTGATAATCTCAATTGATTATTCTTGTCAGTTATAAATAGGATCACCAATTCTTGCCGTACATAAAAGCATTTTGTGCATTTTATTTTCTTATTTAAGTATATTTTTATTATTTATATCGCTATAATATACTTATTTTATTGTTAAAATTATTCTAAGTTATTAGCAAACTTATGTCTTATGCAGGTGTCTTCTGCATTTAACCATTACTTTCCAGGCCGATCTGGAAATAAAATAAAAAATATACATATACTCATATATAAAAAAAAAAAAAATAATAAAATACAAAAATAACTGTTTATACTTGTACGAATCAAAGCTCTAATTTCCATTTTCTTATCAAATACATTGTTAAAAAAATATTTTCGTTATTCATTTCAGAAAATCAATATATTTAAATAAGAAAAAATAGTTTTTTTTTTTTGTTAAAAGAGATTTTGGTTTCAAATGAAATGAAGGAGAATTTATCTATTCAACGATCAAAGCATTATTGATAAGTTTCCGATCTTCGCCGGAGAAGCCACTTCACGTAAATTTTGATTTATTTTTTCGTGATCAGTTGCCCAAGAAATAACATAAATTTATAATAAAGGTTTACATACAATATAGACTGAGGATGCATAAAATTTCCTTAACGTCACTGATAAATCACTTTTTTTTCACAGAAACTCCACGTTAAAAGTATCGCAACACTTTAAAATATTTCAATTTTATAAAAACTTCTGAAGTCTGTAACAAACATTCTTAAACTGAACAATTGTTATTTAAATAAATTACAATATTTTTTCCAATAAACAAAAAAGTTGGAAAACTTACTTTTGAAAATTTTCATTTTTTTACGATTTAAACTTTTAAATTTATATTTAATAAGACATATTGCCCCCTCTGGCTTGAATGACTGCTTCCACTAGTCTTGGCATCCTTTCAAATAACGAAATGAAAGATAAACATAGTCTGAAGGATATTTGAAAAAAAAAATAATCTAAAATTCCTTCGTTTGTTATTAACAGGGAAAAACATTGATGTGTCTAATCCTTAATGTCTCACGTTTAATAAATAATATTAATATCAATGTAAACCAGGTATGGATTAAGGTAAACACCAGGTAAATCTCGAGAATTATAGGTGTTGCAATACTTTTGACGGAGAGTTTATAATTCCACTGGAAGAAAGCACACACGAAACGTGACTGAGGGCAAAGGCTGAGACAACTATGTGAATAAAATGGCCGGTTTGGGAACCGATTAACAGCTCCGTCTATACCGGATTTTGTATGCTAAAAAAAAAAAGAAAAAAACAGAAACGTTTGGAAGAAGTGGACCGAACTCACATCCCAATAGGGCCAGTCACCCCAGGAAGTGCTGACAATTACTCGCGAAAGGGAAGGCCTATGGATGTAAGAAAGGAAAGAAAATGTATATGATTTATATTTATAGAACAAAAGCTCTAAACAAAAAGTCAATATTTTTATTTTGTATATTTTTTCTTTTCTCCTGTTTATGTTCTGAATTATATTAAAAAGGCATAGCTCCCCATTTGCTTTTATTCATTTATACTACATGTTTCAGAGCTTGTCTGTTGCTCCATCTTCAGGTTCTACAATCATTATGTTATTTTACAATTCCTTACTAAATTATTACATCACTTTACAATTTTTGTTTTTTTTACCTAACACTGTGATATTCTCACTTGGTCATCTCTTCTACACTGACACCACTGGGCAATGTTCAATTATTGTTTTGTTTATTTATTGTCAGCATTCTGGCCTATTTAATATAGTTCCTATTTTACCATTCCATTTCCATTCTATTAGTTGTATTGTCACTACTATTTACATTTTTATTACTTTTATTTATTAATGATTTTATTATTTTTATGGACTATTTATATTTTCAGTCTATCAATTAATTTAGCATAGCTTGTACCAATTTTATGTGTATCTGTTTTGTAGTTTACTGCCTGGTCTACTGTTTTATTTATATAAATTGCTTCCATTATTTTTCTATTTTTGGTTTTATACTCATGATTTAATATGGTTGTATTTTCAAAGTCAAATTCATGTTTGAATTTGTTTGTGTGTTCACACAGTTCAGTCTTATTATTTTTCTCTTTGTTATTTATTCTTTTGCAGTCATATTTATGCTGGTTCACTCTTTTAATTAAATTCTGTTTGGTTTCACCTATGTAATGCATTTTACAATCTTTGCAGTTTATTTTATAAATCAGATCTTTTTTAGTCCACTTGTCTATTGTTTCTGTATTTCTTATTATGTTATTAATTTTATTATTATTATTATATAAAGCACCATTAATTTTAAAGTTTTCATTATTTAATTTTTTTATTAATTGTCTTGTAAGTGTAGGGATGTAATTCACTCTGTTATAAGTTTTCTTTAAAATTATGTTAGATGTTTTTGGCATTGTTTCTACTGTGTTCTCTTTTATACTACTATTATTAAGTTCTTCATCAGTACTTTGTTTTTTATGGTCAGTGATTTTCAATTGTTCATTTATCTTGCCTGTTTTACAGCTTGTTTTATCAGTGTTGTTACTTTTATTGTTATTATTTCCTATGTTAATTTTACTATTTTTGTCTGTATCTTTATTATTTTTAATAATGGCTTATCTTTTATTTTTGTTTTATTTATATTTTTATACCAACTTTTATTTATTATCTTATACGGGACCATATTATCTGTTAGGTTGTTTATAATTTCTTGTTTTATTTCATTTAGGTATATTTGATCTGTTAGTTTTATTGCCGTATTAATATAATTATCTATTGTGTTTAGTTTTTGGTATATGGGGTGATTACTGAAGAAGTTTAAAATTCTATTGCTGGATTTTTCTTTTTTTATCCATTTAGTATTTATAGCGTTTTTATTCTTTATTATTAATAAATTTAGGTATTTAATTTCGTTACTTGACATTTCTTCTTTTGTAAACTTAATTTTTTTATTCATTTTGTTGAAATTATCGTATAGTATATCCATCTCATTTTTATTTTCTGTTATTATTAACAAATCATCAATGTATTTTACCATTAATAATGGTTGATTTATTATGTTATTGTTTAAACATTTTTTAATTAAGTGGTTCATGGTGATTCCACTTATGTTTACACCCAGACTAGAACCCATTGCAATCCCGTCAATTTGTCTATAAAAACTGTTATCGTATTGGAAATAGTTATTGTATAAACAAATTTTTAAACCTTCTATATACATTTTTTTTTATTTTTAATTGTTGTATTTGGTTCGATTTCCTTTCAATTTTCTTCTATAATTTTCAGGCTTAGGTCTATTGGTATGTTAGTATATAAATTTGTTACATCAAAACTGCATATTTCTATGTTTTGATTGTAATCTAATTCCCATTCAAGTTCACATAATTGTGTATTGTAGTATACAAATATGTTATTAGTTTAGTTAGATTCCCCACCCCCTAAGTAAACAAAGGGTCCATCTTTGACAGCGTATTTGTTTACTTGTATATAATCTTAAGTTATAGCCTTGATTTGGTGCCATTTCAGTTGATTTTTGGTGCTTTGGAAATCTTCGGAGGGGCCCAGCGCGTCCATTAATTGCAAGCAAAACTGATTTTTCTTTGGGTGCCCCCACAGGTAATTTTTAACAGTCTTTCAATTTTAGTTATCCAAGCACGGGAAATGGGGATTGCTAAGTGGTTTATTTTTTGAATGATTTTTTTGGTGTAAAAAGGAATTTATCGCCCAAGCCTATTTTCCCGTCCTCGATAAGTTATGGTCCTTCCGGATGAGACGTGGGAAGAAAGATAAAGTGGCTTCCTGATCTTTTGTTTATTAATCAATCTCAATTTTGACAATCCATTGGCCAAACGAACAAAGCCACAATGAAAACATATTTTTGGGAGCTCATGTGGGACATATCTATTTAGGAAAAAACAAAGTTTTGATAAGAATAAAATTGGTGTGTTTTATGGTTGTATAACAAAAGAAGGACATTAAATCTAACTGTCCTGAGTCGAACAACAAAGAAAAGGAAAAGATGGAGAGCCAAAGAAAATGAGAGTCAATGATGTATGCCTCAACGCTCTAGCTGCAGATGTAGTTTACATTTTAATTCGAAACCATTTTTTATATCAAAACTATTATTATTATTGAGTGCATTTAGTGTATTGTTAAAATTTGTTTTAGTTTGTAAGTGGGTCCATTTATATTCTTTACTATTAATCTTAAGTTTTCCTCTTTTTTGTGTAGTTTTATTAATCCATGAACTGTAGGGTGATATATATTATTTGGTGTCATGTTGATTTTTTCTTTTTTATTAATTTATTTTTCTTTCTCTAATTTATCCAAGTATTTATTTATTTCATTTATATAACCTTTAATTGGATCCAATCTCAATTTACAATATGTATTTTTATCATTTAGGATGTTAAGCATTTTTTCTTTATAGTCCATTTTGTACATTATCGTTAATTGTTTTGTTTTATCTGATTTAATTATCATTATTCCTTTATTATCTTTCAAAAATTGCTTCAATTCTTTTTTAACAATAAGAAAACATTTTTTAAAACATTTATGTTTTTAACAATAATTTTCTGGTCAACACGGGTAATACGAGTGTTGTTACTAATGTTTACATTAAAATAATTAAACTAGAAATCAAACAAACCTTTTGGATAATAAATAAAATAAAAAATCATATTAACAGTCACATAAAACTAAAAAACAATTTTAAATCATTGGAGGAAATTTAAAGTAAAATAGAGAATATAATAATTAAACATAGACAAACATATCAAAATTTAAAAGGAAATAACAAATAAAAAAATTGACAGAAAAGTTAATATAAAAACAAATAAAATCGATATTCCACAAATCTTGGTAAACAAAATATAAATAATAAAGTCCCTTCTTTTTTATTAATAGACAATGAAAACATCAATAAAAAAAAAAAACCGATGGAATTTTTCTGTCAATTTTTTTATTTAAGTTATTTTAACGGTAAACTTTTGACAAATATGCGTAGACAGTTTTATAGGAATTTTTTTTTTTTTTTTTTTCTTTCTCTTTCATATTTTAATTCACACCTGTTATTAGGATAACAATCAGTGAATGTGGTGAAATTGAATACTACTGGCCTTGTATGCGTGTGGGAGACTATTACTCAATAGTACCTCCTCCTGGCATGGATTAAAGAGATTTATTTGAGCAAATCTCTCATCCAGCTTCTTTTAAGCCTTCTGAGAGTATTTCCAGGTATGTCAGTCATGGCCATGTTATTAATGAGTATGTTGTTATGTCCATGAAGTCTGTCGTGAAATCGTCTATAAAGGTCATGTATATGTTCCTTTACTGTGGGTATTTCTAAATCAGTGTGAAGTGTGTGGTTTGAAACGTACCAAGGTGATTTCGTAATTAGTCTGAGTAATTTTGATTGGAATATTTGTATTTTTTTAAGGTGTGTATTTTTGCAGTCCCGTATATTTGTGTGGCGTATGTCCATATGGGTTTAAGTAAGTAAGTGTATGTATTCAGTCGTTGTCGGAGTTTTAATGTCGACCATTTATGAAGCATTGGATACAGAAGTTTTAATCTCTTGGTTAGACTGAGGCGTTTTTGTTTAACGTTTGGGCCCCAGGTCATTCTTCCATCATATGTAAGTCCTAAGTAATGAATTCCGTTTGTTTGTGGTATGGGTTGATTGTCGATGAAGACAGGTGGACAAGAGTCTTGTCTGAGTGTAAAGGTTATGTGCTGTGATTTGGTGTAGTTTAGTTTTATTTTCCATTGTTTGAACCAGTCTTGTAGTATTGCTAAGTGGTGTTGAAGAGTTAATGATGCAATTGTGGGGTCTTTATGTCTAGTTAATATTGCTGTATCATCAGCGTATGTTGCTGTCAATGTTTGAGGGCTAAGTGGCATATCTTGAGTATAAAGAATATATAACAGTGGAGCTAGTATTGACCCCTGTGGTACTCCGGCTTTTACTGGATGAATAGAGGAGAGTTCTGAGCCTTGTTGGACAGAAAAAAATCTATCAGAGAGAAAAGATTGAAGAATCAGATAACAGGTAAAAGGAAGAAGATTTTTCAATTTAAAAAGAAGTCCGTCATGCCAAACTCTGTCAAATGCTTGAGCTACATCTAGAAATGCCCCAGTAGCATACGAGGTGTGATCAAAAAGTTCCAGGACTTTTTATATACTATGGGAATGCAATGTCTCACAGCGATGCGGTTGGCAGCATTGTATTGCCTGACTCAACAGGAACACAGCTGTGTTTGCAGATCAATCATAACATCACTGAAAGTAACATTAGCACAGTTTGTTTGAGGTTAGTTTTATAGAGTTTGGCTATTTTATGTGAAAGAAGAGCAACGTGTTTGTGTGAAACTGAACAAAACGTTTTCTGAAACCTTTTTGATGTTACAAGAGGCTTTTGGTGAAGAATGTCTAAGCCGATCATGCTGCCATCGGTGGTTCAAGAGGTTTAAAGATGGCCGAACATCCACAGACGACGATGCTCGTTCCGGACGCCCTTCAACGTCAATCAATGATGACAATGTTGCTAAATTGAACGCTCTCGTACGATCAGACCGTCGACTAACAATCCGTGAAATGGCAGAAGATTGTAACATTTCATTTGGGTCATGTCAGGAAATTTTAACTGAAAAACTTCAAATGGGTCGTGTTGCAGCAAAGTTTGTGCCAAAACTGTTGACTGAAGACCAAAAACAACACACGAACTCATGTTTCTAAGGAACTTCTTCAAAAGGCAAATGACGACGAAAGCTTCTTGAAACATGTCATTACGGGAGACAAGACATGAGTTTTTGGTTACGATGTGGAAACAAAGCCCAATCATCACAATAGACATCAAAAGGTTCTCCAAGACCCAAGAAAGCACGCACCCAGGTCAAATCAAATGTGAAGGTCATGCTTGCGGTTTTCTTTGACTGTAAAGGTGTTGTCCACTATGAATTCCTTCCACAAGGTCAAACAATTAATCGTTTTGTTTATCTTGAAACCCTCACAAAATTCCGTAATGCTGTGAGAAGAAAGAGACCTGAGCTGTGGCAAAGTGGTGATTGGGTCCTTCACCATGACAATGCTCCTGTTCACTCTGCATTAGTTATCCGTAACTTTTGTGTAAAAAACGCAATGACTGTCATTCCTCAGCCCCTCTACTCACCTGGCTCCAGCCGACTTTTTTCTTTTCTTGAAGCTCAAGAGACACCTGAAAGGACGAAGATTTCAAACAGTTGACGAAATTAAAGAAAAAACAACGGAGCTGCTAAACACCTTTACAAAAGAAGAGTTTTCTGGGGCCTTTGATCAGTGGAAACACCGGTGGGAAAAGTGTGTAGCTTCCCAAGGGGAGTACTTTGAAGGAGACAAATTTGAATAACCTGTACGTTGTATGAATAAATGTATAAAAATTCAGTCCTGGAACTTTTTGATCACACCTCGTATAGTCTTTTCTCGAGTTCATTATAGTCTTTTATTTCTTTTGCATAAATAAAAGGCTATTTTCATTTTATTTCATTGTTAATTTTAATAATCAATAAAATACGCTCAAATGAAATCTGTACATAAGTAATTATATTATTTTTGCTAGTCATAAATCAAATAAAAAATATTTATGCTGTTATAAAACATCAACTACCGACGCAGTTCCGGTAGCTGCCGCTTGGTCTATTTAGTTTTGCGTCTTTTATTGTGTCGGCCAACAATGTATGTTAATAAACTATTTAAAAAATATATTTTTTTTTTCTTCAAATCAATCCGGATAGTTGAGGTTTCACTATATTTCTTTTTCTTTTTTTTTTTTTTTTTTTTTTTTTTGGAGTAGCTATTTATCACCACTCAGGAATATGCACAGGTTCATTTGGAATATTTCATTAAAAAGAACCAAATGTAACCAACAAACAAATAATCTGAAAGTGGATTATAAGGAAATAAGAAATTCTTTTACGTTATAAAATAGGTTGGATCAACTCATTAAAAAATACTCGTTTTTTCGCGATAGATTCTTGTGATAGAATCTTAAAAGTTTATATATTTCGCCATAAAGTTACTTAAGTAGTATTATTACGCAGGGCATTCTACCCTATCAAACATTTCTTGCGTAAGTTGAGGAAGCTGCTACGTAACTGGCACTGTTTTTTTTTTTTTCTTTTTTTTTTTTTAGACTTAGGAATCTAAACCAGGTAAATTGATCTCGCCCAATTGAGACGGATCTTGATAAAAAATTTGTAGAGCGTTTAGCATACTTTCCCTGCCTTAAGCAGCAAGAGGCTCTCTCTATGTATGAAATGGCTGCGGCAGGACACGACAACTCATTATATTTTATTATATTATATTATATTATATCTCATTAAAAAAAATCTTGAATTACAAAAATTATGTAAAAAGTAAAACAAATAATTTTATAATCTTCTCATCCAGTGGCAGTTCGTGTAACAAAAGTTATAATTATGCTCAGCTGTTTGTATGTATGTGCTGTGTTACGAAACAAACACCTTATAAAAAGTCCCTATCAACCTTAAAAGTCACAAATAAGAACTCACGTACGTACGTACTTTCTAACAAAAAAACGTATTTTAGTCTTAGCAAGCCTGATTTTTAGCAAGTTAGGAACAAAAAAACAGAGGGGAGTAGCTGTGTCATGGACAAAGCCGTGTGTTGTACGTGAATACTTTTATGTAACGGGTTATATTTTTTAAATAAAATATTTTTATTTATGTATTTAGGATAAAAGCAAGGAAACTAATAATTATTGTGTTACAATATAACTTTATTAATTATAGGTCAATTGTACGAAAAGTACTATACAAATAGCATACAAGATACTTCAAGATTTCTGGTAAACGTTAAATCAATAAAAGTATATTAGCCTAATCAAATAAGGAGTTTTATTGAGCGAATCTTTTCTTTCTTTCTGAATCGAATGAGACCATCCGCAAGTCTATACGATCATTTCTTAAAAAGTTAATAGGTTTTTGCCGGTTTTAGGACGTTCTATACCACTCTAGAAACGACAGTGGACCTAACCCATTCAAATAAGGTTTTATACAGCAAATCTCGGAAAGGAAGCAATGAAGCTAAATTTTTGCACATACTTTAGTTTTGGTTTCCTAAATAAGGGGTGAAGTCACCGACCTCAGCCTGTTAGCATAATTAGATATTCACGGTCAAAGGTCACAAAAATCAATTTTATTTTCAAATATCTCGATTTCTATCCATCGGCTGTCAATCAAGAATGTTACAAAACTTGTAGATAATAATATTCTCTATGATTTTGTTTCTATTCATTTATTTTTTTTTTTTTTTTTTTTTTTTTTTTGGATTAACCGTTTTCGAGATATAGCGCGGAGAAGGAGACCGGTTTGGACAAACATTTGCCTTCAACAATTCTTTCTCAGAAATATTGTCTGTAACAAAGTCGTAGGGCATTAAATTTACTTTAATTTTATATATATGTCTCTGGCACTTGAATCAAATGTTTGACAAAAAGTGATGTTAAAATATTTTTTCTCTATTACTATCGAGTTTTAATAACGAATATTTCGAACATAGTTGAGAGTTGACCTAATATGTACAGCAACAATTTTATAGGAAATTTAATTGGCTTTAATTTCGATCTGTAAATTATTTTTCTGGAGTCCACGGTTTTTGTGATATAATCGAAAAACCTAAATTTTGGACCTTCTCCCCTTCCCACACCATTAACTGGAGATTCCCGTACCCCCAGGGACCGGGACTTTCAGTTTTTTACCTTCTAACTACTCGTAACGAAGATATGAAGTCAAAAATAGTCGCATAATTCATACACTCTACACCCCTCATTTCAGCATCTTACTTGGGTCGCGCTTTTCCGCGAAAACACATTTTTCGGTACTCTTTTGGCTATAATTCCGAAAGTAATTGTTCGATCCAAAATATATATTTTCCACCTGAAAGCTGGTTAAATTTACTATAAGAACTTGTATATTATATTTTGATCAAGTCTCTCAAAATATAATATAAACGCCTAATAGTAAATTAAAGCTAATTAAATTTCCTATAAAATTGTTTCTATACATATTTGTCCAACTCAACGGTGTTCGAGATATACGTTATTAAAAATCAATAATTATAGGGAAAAAATATTTCAACCTCACTTTTTGTCAAACATTTGATTCAAGTGCCAGAGTCGTTTATATGAAATTAAAGTTAATTTAATGTTCTACAACTTTGTTTCGGACAATATTTCTGAGAAACAATTGTCGAAGGCACTAGAAGCAAATGTTTGTCCGAACAGGTGCCAGCTTCTCCTTCTCCGCGCTATATCTCGAAAACGGCTAATTCTAAAAAAGAAATGAATAGAACCAAAATTATAGAGAAAATTATTATCTACAAGTTTTGTGACCTCCTTGATTGATGGCTGATGGATTGAAATCGAGATATTTGAAAATAAAATTGATTTTTGTGACCTTTGACCTTGAACATCTAATTATGC
This sequence comes from Euschistus heros, assembly GCA_003667255.2. Classification (NCBI taxonomy): domain Eukaryota; kingdom Metazoa; phylum Arthropoda; class Insecta; order Hemiptera; family Pentatomidae; genus Euschistus; species Euschistus heros. Next base: position 283,961 of record RCWM02000852.1, on the reverse strand, counting down.
TAACGTGCTGAGATCGGTGATTTTTACCCCTTATTTAGGAGGCCAAAACTAAGGTATGTGCAAAAATTCAGCTTCATTGGTTCATTTCCGAGATTTGCTGTATAAAACCTTATTTGAATGGGTTAGGTCCACTGTCGTTTCTAGAGTGGTATAGAACGTCCTAAAACCGGCAAAAACCTATTCACTTTTTAAGAAATGATCGTATAGACTTGCGGATGGTCTCATTCGATTCAGAAAGAAAGAAACGTTTGTCATATTACCCTTTTTATTTTCTTAATTTGCAAAAAAAATTATTGTTGTTATAATTACAAGATAATGAAGATATAAAAATTAAAGTGAATATTTCTAAAAATTATATTATATTATAAATTTTTTTTTTTTTTTTTTTTTTGATAATCCTTTATTTACAATTTAACAATTTACAATTCATAAGGCTTTACAATTCAAAGTTTATCTTTTAACAGTAGGAAAATAGAAAAAACCTACACACAAAATAATAATTATTAAAAAAAAATAATAATAATTTAGTAAAAAAATAAAAATAAATTAATAAATAATAAAAAAATAAAAGAAAATAATAATAATATTGATAAATAAATAAAATCAATTAAAATAGCTCATAAGTATATATAGTAGAAAAATATAAATTCAGTGTTTTAGTTACCTCGAAGGTGAGTGCCTATGCTTGATTTCTTGTCTTATCTTTTTTAAAAAACTTTAGTATATATAATCTATGTAACATAGTACTGATGTGTGGACTGATTTTTTTTGTATGTTTTAGAACTGAAGATGAATGTTTAGCATTCGAAACTAGTTTTCAAATAAAACAATCTCAATAGAAGTGGCATTTAATTCATCAATACTAATTGTATTGATCCTTCTATATCATCATGCGTACCTCAAGTGACTTTTCATCCTGTTCCTATCTGACTTAAATAGAATAACTAAAGAATGTATTATAACAAATGTTGAACACAGCTAATAAGGGATCTATAAATTAGGTTAAGTGAGGAGTATATGTTTTGTTCTTTTGTGCGTATATTTTTTTAGCGTGGATTTATTGTAATTACCAATTTCTCGGATAAGTGAATTTTCCGAAATTGTTGTTTTACCAAAGTAATTTTTTGTTTGATCGTGGACGTGGAGATCGTGCAGCATTGTTGATATTTTTGTATACCGAGGGTAATCATTGATTATCCTCATAAACAAGTTTTGTATCCTTTCGAGTTTACGGTAGTCGGTTGTGCAAGTTGAGCTCCATACGGGTGAAGCATATCTGATCTGGAATCGGGTAACTGTTTTATACAATATAAGTTTATTTTTAGGACTCAATTTAGATTTTTGGTGAAAGTAAGAGAACATCTTGTATATTATTTTCTTTACTTTGTCTACTTTATCGTTTATGTGGAATGAAAGAAGGATCTGACTAACGTTAAACCAAGGTTTTTTACAGATGTTTTCTCCGTTTAAAGTAATATATGTGCCTTTGAGTGGCATTCGTTTAGTGAAAATAATGGCTTCTGATTTACTTGTATTTACCTTCAGATTCCACCTTTGGCAGCGTTTATAATTTTATAAAATAAAATAAAATAAAATAGTTTGTTGTAACCTATTTTCTATTGTGTCAATTCGATAAGAGGCTGTATATAATGCTGTATCATCTGCGTATAGGTATGCTATTACATTAGTGTGCGTTGGTAAGTCAGATAGGAACAGGATGAAAAGTGTTGGGGATAGGAAGGAACCTTGTGGGAGACCAGCAGGAAGGGTATGTATTTTGGAGGACGATGATTTTATTTGGGTATATTGGGTTGTTTCACATGAAATGTCCGTTTTCAAGGTAAAGGGATTTTAGTAAAAATACAATATGAAAACAATATAATTTTATTCGAAGTATTTACCTTCTTTTTCTACACATTTTTCCCAACGTGACAACAACTTTTTTATCCCGGATTTGAAAAACTCTGAGCTTTGAAGTGAAACAAAATCTGAAAACGCACTTTTGATTTCAGCATCATTTGCAAAACCTTTTCCTCTGCAGAAGTTGTCTAAATTCCTGAAAAGGTGATAATCTGTTGGAGACAAGTCGGGAGAATATGATGGGTGCGGAAGAACTTCGTACCCCAGCTCTTTCAATTTATGCATGGTAAGTTTTGAAACGTGGGGTCTAGCGTTGTAGTGTAAGAGTATAGGGCCCTTCCGATTTACCAATCCAGGTTGTTTTTTCAATAATTTTTCGTGCATTTAACCAATTTCATTGCAGTAGGTTGTAGAGGTAATGGTCTCACCTCTAGGCAAAAAGGAATAATGTATGATTCCAGCCATGAACCACCATACTGTAACCATCAATTTTTTCGGGTGCAAATTTGGTTTTGGCATTTGTCCTGGGCTTTCGTCGATGTCTAACCACTGCCAACGCCTTACAGATGTTTCTAGCAGCCTCAGCTGCCGAACGACCTAGTTTAAACTCATAAAAAAATATATTACACGAAAATCGCGTGTTTCCATGTTCATATTTTTGAAGGTATACTAAACAGTGTGTAATTGATTGGGCAGCTAATGTTTATAAAAGAAAAGTAGAGGATTAGTAACTGCATGATTATGATATGTGAACTTTGGAAGTAAACAACAGAGACTCGCAAAATCCTCTATGTATTTCAAATATTATAAAATCCGACATTTCATGTGAAACAACCCAATAGAACTGCCTGTTGGAGAGGAATGAATAGATAATGTGAATAAGGTAAGGAGGTAATCTGTACATAACCAATTTATAAATGAGACCGGTGTGCCAGACGGTGTCAAATGCTTTTTCTAGTATTATAACTTGTTAAGATAATAATATAGCCACAATGATTATAAAAAACTGTAAAATTGGACATTTGATGAGGTATACGATCACACAAGATCATCTCATCCTCATTAGTAAAGAAATCAAACGATGCTCTTCTTTTTAAGAACATTAATTTCCCCCCATAATTTAAGTGTTTAGCTGTATCTACATTCGTACAAATTCAACACAGCTCTAAATTCGTAAAAAATGACAGTTTGGCTTTTATACACAAACATAAAATTAAAATTTTTACTAGTATTAGAATAAATATTCAACAAAGTCTGATTATTTCGTCTCCTTTTCAAACTTATACTTCAAGCTGTGTTAAAACAAGTAATATCAATTGCATTGTATGAACTAAGACGATGGGTTTCGCTATTTTTTATTTTTATTTATTTTGGGGACTACTTCAACATTTACTAGACAAACGTTCTAAACTTCCAATAAATTACAAAAGACTTATTTACATGACTGTGATAAGACCTATTTGGACATACGGAGTAGAGCTTTGGGGCTCCACTAAACCATCCAATTCATCTCGTATCCAATCCTTACAATCCAAAATCCTTCGAAAAATCCTCAATGCACCTTACTTTGTCACCAATAAACTTATCCATAAAGATCTTAATGTTCCATATGTTGCAGATTTAGCCCAAACCAGATATCTATCCTTTCTTAGTAAGCTCCATAACCACTCAAATCCCCTAATTTCTCAACTTGCTTCCCACACTATTCCTGATAATCCTCCGAGGCGTCTGAAAGGAAGATGGCCAAGAGACCTTGTAGTGTAGAATTTTTATTAAAGTGCTACTGATGGGTTGTACTTTTCATGTTTTGTCACGTTATTCTAATAGTTAACAGCACATTTACTTGATGTATAAATTTTGTACAGTTGTAAATTTCAATAAATTGTTATTAAAATAAAAAATAGAAAAAATTATCTAATTATTTTTTTTTTTAGCTACGTACGTAGTTATGAAAAAACAACATTAAAAATTAAGTTGATTAGAAATAAGTTATTAAGAAGTAATCTCATCAAAATAACAACAAAATAAACTAAATTTTCAAAATCTCTTGCAGACGGTGATGGTGAAATTTTTTAATGTGAATCGCAGATATGAATATGAATTTTCAATCCAAATAAGCAAGATCGCGGAGGTAGACGGATGTAACTGAAAAAAATCTCGGTATAATTTGACAACAGTTTCAATTCTGCCACTTTTCGTTTAATTCTTTGTCAAAATGTGCAATAAAACTCTCCTGAGAAAAAATAAGTGCATTTATAAACACAGGGTGTATCGCAAGTAGATGACAATAAGGAATATGGAGAAACTAGATAAAAAATGTAGTTAAACAACTCAAACCGCATGTTTCTATCTCATTCCTTTCCAGACATACGCCGTTCCAAAGTTTATTTCAAGAAAACCGTGGTTTTTATATGAAACCTCAATTTTCTCTGCTTCTATACATTTTTTTTTCAACATCTCATCACAGTTTTGAAATCAGCTTTAAATTTTCTATAAGTCTTATGCGCTTTTAATGTTCACAAGTATTTTTTTAAACCGCAGTAATATATCAAAAAATAAAAATTTTAAAAACGTTTTGTTAGCGTTAAAATTTTAAGGATCACATCTCTTCCAAAAAAAATGAGTGCAAGCTGCCGAATCTCACAAAAGTTGTGAAATTTAATTACCTTTCTAACGGTGTACTCAGAACCACAATTATCAGAAAATTTAATGCTGATTTCAAAACTGTTATGGGATGTTGAAAAAAAATGTATGAAAGCAGAGAAAATTAAGGTTTTCCTATAAAAACCACGGTTTTCTTAAAATAACCTTTGGAACGGCATATGTCTGGAATGAGATAGAGAAGGAGAAAAAAATAAATCCAAACAAATCCCATCAAATAACTTTTACCCTTCGTCGTAAACCTACGACATCCTGCCCTAGAGTATCTTTTAATGATATTCCACTAATCCCTGTTGAACAGATCCGCTACCTAGGACTCCACCTGGACAAACGTCTTACTTGGAATCCACATACAAGACTAAAACGACAAGAAGCTGCTCGTCGTTACAGACTACTTCAACATTTACTAGACAAACGTTCTAAACTTCCAATAAATTACAAAAGACTCATTTACATGACTGTGATAAGACCTATTTGGACATACGGAGTAGAGCTTTGGGGCTCCACTAAACCATCCCATTCATCTCGTATCCAATCCTTACGATCCAAAATCCTTCGAAAAATCCTCAATGCTCCTTATTTTGTGACCAATAAACTTATCCATAAAGATCTTAATGTTCCATATGTTGCTGATTTAGCCCAAACCAGATACCTATCCTTCCATAGTAAGCTCCATAACCACTCAAATCCACTAGTCTCCCAACTTGCTTCCCTCTCCATTCCCAATAATCCTCCGAGGCGTCTGAAAAGAAGATGGCCTAGAGACCTTTTAGTGTAGATATTATTGAAGTGCTACTAGTGAGTAGTTCTTCACAAGTTATTTACATGCCAATGAATTCACTATCAACAAATTTACTTAATGTATATTGTTTTGTACAGTTGTAAATATCAATAAATGAGAAAAAAAAAAAAATCAACTACAAACTTGAAATTCGTTATTCTTTTTTTTTTTTTTTTTGTAAAGCACTTTGGGATTTATGGTTGTACTAGCGCGTACCAAACAATGGCTGCTAAGTTGATTCCTGTTTTATTGTTCCTTTCAAACATGCCAGTTTTATTTCCCTTTTCGATTCTTATCTCCTACTTGTGTAACTTTTTTTTTTGTCTATTTTTATCTTCTTTGCCACAAAAAATGGAGTTCTTGTACGGTTTACATTCGTGTCCTCCAGGACGCCAATTAAAGATCCCTTAGTCGGTAAGGCCCCACTCGAGTTGTGCACATTCCTCTAGGGAATAATTAAAATGTCTTTTAATTAGAAGAACTGCACCAAAGAACGTCAGTAATTTCAACACTGGATTGCGTTGTTACCTGTACGTTCTCATTATTTTAAATACCTGTACAAGTCTTATTTGGATTATATTTAAATCCAATTGAAAATAATCATGATTGTCCAGTGAAAAGGTATTTTTAACTAGAACGTTTATGGGTAATTATTTTTTATGGCTTACTTTATATTTTTTGGAGTGCTGAACACGAATCTGAAGTTTTCCAACAAAATTTCCATCGGCAAATATGAGAAAAAATAGAAAAAAGCAAGAAAGTTTTAATTTTTTTTATTATTTTGCTTGTAACTTGCAAAGTAATCATTTTAAGTAAAATACTTATCTATTATAAAATAAAGAGGAGAAAATTACCTTCAATTTATGTCCTTATGTTTTTTTTGTCAGACGTAAGGTATCCAAAAAGGAATTTGGTCAACTGGTGCCAGTCCCACTTCTCCGCAAAAATATGTTTTTTCGTACTTTTTTGTCAATAACTCCGAATTTTACCCCCTTTTAGATATAAAAAAGAAATTTTGAATCGAACAAGTAGTTTCGGAGTTACTGCGAAAAATGTGCCAAACAAACGTGGATTTCATAAAAGTACGAGACCTTTAGCGTTCTGGTATGTGTATTTCAAGGGTTGAAACTTTATATATAGATTCCAATAGTAAATTTTACCACTTTTTAGATAAAAAAAAAGAAATTTTGAGTTGGACTAATAGTTTCTGAGTTATAGTGACAAATGTGCAAAAAAACGTGAATTTTACAACAGTGCGGATTTTTTTAGCGTTTTGGCATGTTTATTCAAGTGACTCAATTAAAACTTCATATAACGAGTCCAATAGTACATTTCATCATCTTTATGATGAAAAAAAGTAATTTTTATTCGGACGAATAGTTTCGGAGTTATTGACAAAAAAGTATGACAAACATATTTTTGCAAAGAAGTGGGACTGGCCCCCAGTTGGCCAAATTCCTTTTTGGATACCTTACGTCTGACAAAAAAAACATAAGGACGTAAATTGTAGGTCATTTTCTCCTCTTTATTTTATAATAGAAAAGTATTTTACTTAAAATGATTACTTTGCAAGTTACAAGCCAAATAATTAAAAAAATTAAAACTTTCTTACTTTTGTCTATTTTTTCTCATATTTGCCGATGGAAATTTTGTTGGAAAACTTCAGATTCGTGTTCAGCACCCCCAAAAATATAAAGTAAGCCATAAAAAGAAATTACCCATAAACTTTCCACTTCAAGCCTTATTTTAAAACCATTTGACTGGACTATGATATAAGGTGATTATTTACACTATGAAATAGTGTATATTTAGTTTCTTTAGGTTACCATGGAAACAATCTGTTAATAATGACAAATGACAATTTCTTCTGACGACATAACGCTAGAGTTTAACTTTTTTCTTTTATAAATAATTTCAAAAGGATATATGTATGTATCATGTACACATGCATAATAAGTAAATGCGTGGTAAAATGATTACCATAGTATAGTATACATACATACTTTGAATAGTATGTTAATAAAGCGTTAAAAACAATCTATTAGTAAATAGATAAATGTTCTATTTTATAATGTTCCTCGGCCATCTTTTTTTTCTGACTTTTCGGGTAGTCCAGTCAATGAGAGTTGAAATGAGGGACGTAGAGTGAGCTGAAATGAGGGAAATATGCGATAATTTTTGACTTCTTAGCTTTGTTAGGAGTAGTTAGAAGGTAAGCATACTAAAAGTCCCCGCCCCTGGGGTGGTGAGCTAACGGTGGGGGAGGGGAGAAGGTCCCATTTTTCGATGATGTCTCGGAAATGGCGTACTCAAGAAAAATATGTTTCAAATAAAAATTAAAGCTAATTAAATTTCCTATAAAATTTTTTATGCTCATATTTGTTAGAATTTTAATCGTTTTCGACATATACGTTATTGAAAATCATTACTTTTTGCAACAAAATGTTTACATCACTATACAATATATTAATTATCAAGGAGAAATTTATATTAAGGTGTAATTACAAAAGCAATTATTCTCCCATATTTATTTATTAAAAATCATATAATGTTACATGATTGTCCAAAAATAATTTTTTATTTCATTTTTTGTGACGTTTCATGGTCATTGCCATTGGAAATGGATCTTGTATTTTTGGTCATTTGTAAGGTAATTCATTAGTTATATATAATGTACATGGTCGAGTATAGATGCACATAATATACCTTATTCGCAATATGCCATGCATGTGTGTTTTTCCATGTTTCAGAGCTTGATAATGTGGCAATGACCATGAAACGTCGCAAAAAATGAGATAAAAAATTATTTTTGGACAATCATGTAAAATTATATGATTTTTAATAAATAAATATGGGAGAATAATTGCTTTTGTAATTAAACCTGTTTACATCACTTTTTGAAGAACCTTTGCTTATAGTACCTTCCAGAATCGTTTCTCAGAAAAAATGTAAGAATCAAAGTTGTAGAGCATTATATTTACTTTAATTTCATATATACTTCTCTGGTACTAGAAGCACATATGTTTGACAAAATGTGATGTAAACATCTTTTTTCCCGAAAATTATCGATTTTTAATATCGTATATGTAACTTGAAAACCGTTGTTTAAACAAACAACACTGTTTTACATATCTACCAGGATCTGACGATTTTTGGAGGCAGAGAGACATCCATAGCCAGTCTGTCCTTCCACAATTATAATTAATTTTCATCCTTAAGGATGCTGTTTTAAGATGGTGGAATTTTATTAGTTGTTCCCGAAGGATAACTTCCGCCATTGTTGTCCTTATAAGGACACTGTTTTACAGATCTGCCAGGATCTGACGATTTTTTGAGGCCGAAGGACATCCTTGGCCACTCACCTTCCACAGTTAGAATTAGTTTTCGTCCTTAAGGATGCTGTTTTAAGATGGCGGATCATATTCCACTAATCCCTGTCGAACAGATCCGCTACCTACTACTACTTGGACAAACGTCTTACTTGGAATCCACATACAAGACTAAAGAGACAAGAAACTGCTTGTCGTTACAGACTACTTCAACATTTACTAGACAAACGATCAAACCTCCCAATTCATTACAAAAGACTTATTTACATGACTGTTATTAGACCTATTTGGACGTACGGAGTTGAGCTTTGGGCTCTACTAAACCATCCAATCCATCTCGTATCCAATCCTTACAATCCAAAATCCTTCTAAAAATCCTAAATGCCCCTTACTTTGTCACCAATAAGCTTATCCATAAAGACCTAAATGTTCCATATGTTGCTGAATTAGCCCAAACCAGATACCTATCCTTCCATAGTAAGCTCCATAACCACTCCAATACACTAGTCTCCCAACTTACTTCCTCCTTCATCCCTGATAATCTTACGAGGCGTCTGAAAAGAAGATGAAGTTCTTCACAAGTTATTTACATGCCATTGTATTCACTGTCAACACATTTACTTGTTGTGTATTATTCTGTACAGTGGTAAATATCAATAAATGAAAAAAAAAAATGGCGGAATTATGCTGTTTTTTAACGGTTTTTGAGTTATCCGAAGGATAACGTCTGCCATTGTTGTCCTTGAGGATACTGTTTTGAAATATTTAACGATTTTTAATATCGTATATGTATCTTGAAAACCGTTGAAAGCTCGAAAAATATGTATAGAAACAGTTTTATAAGAAATTCAATTAGGTTTAATTTTGATTTGAAACATATTTTTCTAGAGTCCACAGTTTTCGAGATACAATCGAAAAACCCAGAAATGAGACCTTCTCTTCCCCCACCGTAAGCTCACCTCCCAGGCGCGGAGACTTTCAATATGTTTATCTTCGAACTACTAACGAAGCTGTAAAGTCAAAATTAATCGAATATTTCATGTACTCTACGATATATTTATTGTCTGGACTAGAAACGTTTCTGGAAGCAAGTTGGGAGACTAGTGCATTCTATGTTGCTTCCATACTCGTGCGTTTGCAGTAACGACTGTATTACTGTTATGATATGATCTGGTTGGTATATCTGATTGCATTGCTTTACAAATTAATATTAAAAAAAAATCAGGTCCTTAAAAATAAATTTACTCATAGTAAATGTAGTAAATTTACTTGTGTATCGTTTTAAATTAATTAATGGTTTTCGTTTCAGTTTTTTTTTTTTATTATATAATAATTTTGTTACGAAAATTTGGTAGTGTTAAATAAGATTGTAGATTTTGAAGTGGGAGAAATTCCAAGCATTTCAAAAAGTTGATTGGACAGCCTGTTGACAGGAGCCTATTTCAGCAAAAGCAATTTAGTCGTGACCTACAGAAAAAAAAAAATGCCAATTTCCGCTAAGATGCTAGAGTGAATGGTGAATGATTCGCTCATTTTAATTTCAAAGAAGAATAAATATCTAAAACTTTAAGGCTTGAATAGACACTTTAGTGGATAGGATAATAGCAAATGGAACACAGCCACTATAATCGAAGTATCGATACACGATATACCGAAATATCGATAAAAAGAATAATAAAACTTTATAAAAGTGATTTAAATAAGGAAAAGATTTTAACGTTAGAGGCAAGAGACAGTTGGCAAGACTGTAATATCTCCATTTTGTTTAAATATATTTCAAATTTTGACCTCATTTTCGGATTTAGCATTAAATTTTCTATAATAGCTGAAAGTATAAAGGTACCTGTAACCTTGAATTTTACAAACTTGGGGCCTAATGAACAACTTGATCTTCACCTTATTTAGGGAAGTTACAATATCTTATATTACTTCTACGCTTATCGTTTTTCGAAAAAAACCATCCACAAAACTACAAATCTCACAGAAACTTGCAAATTTAATCAGCTTTCGACTGATCTGTTAAAAGTAATGATTCTGTTTCGATTTCATAGAGAAATTTACTTTTAAAACCGAAAGAAAATGGTGTTCTTATTTGGCATACAGATCAGTTACTTGTGTAAATAAAAGCATAATAAACTCTTCATTAGACTAAAAAAACTTCATTAGATCTAAAAAATAGCTTGATCTTCACCTTATTTGGGTTTAGCAATTATATATCATTGACAGTTTTCCTTCATTTTCTATTAAAAAATAATTTTTTCTTTGCTTTTTATTCCAATGAGTTTATTATGTTTAAAATTCACATTTTCATTAAAGGATTGTCATAATGTTTTATTTACACAAGTAACTGATTTGTATGCGAAATGAGAACACCATGTTTTTTCGGTTTCAAAAGTAAATTTCTCTATGAAATCGAAACAAATTCATTACGTTTAACATATCATTCGAAAGCTAATTAAATGTGCAAGTTTTTGTGAGATTTGACATTTTGTAGGTAGTTTTTTCGAAAAACGGTGAGCGGTGAAGTAATATAAGACATTGTGACTTCCCCAAATAAAGTAAAGATCAAGCTGTTTTTTAGATACCAAATTTGTAAAATTCAAGGTTACAGGTACCTTTATACTTTCAGCTATTATAGAAAATTTAATGCTAAATCCGAAAATGAGGTCAAAATTTGAAAAATATTTAAACAGATATTTATATGTATATGTAATATACTGGAGATATTACAGTTTTTATGGAAAAAAGCGTGGTTTCCTAAAAAAAGTCGGTGATTTATCGTATATCTGCAACGGATTGGAATAGAAAGGTGAGGTCTACGGCATTTTGCTACATTTTTGATCTTGTTTCACCCATTTTTTTTTTTACACTAAGAGATACTCACCCTGTATATACCTATTCACAATTTATGATCAGCTATTTTTGAAGTCAGTGCCAGCCAATCGGTGCCAGTTTATATCCTGCCCTTGGAACAAACTTTCAAATGGCATGAGGCGACGGTGTGGCGGGGATCAAACAGTGGGGAGATCTTTACAATTCCAATTTTTTTTTTTTTTGTAATTCTTTTTGTATTGGTTGGCAACGACTCCAAACATAACTGATCATGAATACGAATATAAGTATCGATAATTTCCTCATATAATTCTCTTTGTTTCGAAATTATTTATTTATTATTTTTTACTTTTTAGTACATGGTTTGTATATATAGGTTTAATCTTGAAGTCGTTTTTTTTTTTTTTTTTTTTTTTTTTTTTTTTTTTTTTTTCTACAAATTATTTTTATTTTTCCCTTTTTATGGTAGTAGTAACTCAATGTATTTTTGTTTATTCAGTCAACTCTCGATTACTAACAGTTCGACTTATCGAACAACTTATCGAGGTTATCATTCGACTTATATTCATGTAAATGGCAAAAATGAACACAAAATTTGATTTGGACGCATATTTTTCACTATACATATTTGTTGTACGTACAATGGAAACTCGTTATTCCGTCACTCGATAATTCTTCTTACTCTGTTATTCGTCAGTTTTTTTTTGTTTTGTTTTTTTTAAATTGGCAACTATAAATAAAATTAAATACGCATGTAATTCATTTTTTTCACTTGCTACTTATTTAATATTTAAACCGCCTCATTTGGTTTGTCACTAAAAAATACACCTATATTTATACATTTTGTAAATCATTTCATAGAAAAAAAAGCCCGGAGTCGATCCCTCCATTGTAATAAGAGATAAAAGAAAGTATGAGTGCAGTTGACGAATTCTCAGAATCAGTTCATACTGGAAAGCTGTTCCTTCAAAAACATTAGCACCTGGCTCAGCAACTTCTGCTCCAGGTTATAAAATGAGAAAAGATAAGCAAGAGGTAAGCAGCTGGTTAAACATGGATCGTACGGATTTGGGATTATGACATTTTAAATGACAGTGGAATTATAGAACAAGTGCTGAGTGCTCAAAATTAAGCTAGTGATAAAAAAGATGACGATGACGTTTCTAATTCTTCCACTATTCCATGCAAAGAAGTAAAGGAAATGTTAACTAAGTGCATTGAGTGGTTTCGAGCAGCAATGTAAATCAGATAATTCACACCTTATGGGATGGGGGAAGTGTTTATTTTTGGTGTTCTTTTGTCATTTTCACTCTAATCCAATATGTATAATGTTCATCTATTTGTTTTTACATTTAATAAATTGCCTGGACATGTCATGAGAATGAATGAGACACGATGGCCCCTTCGAGCACTTAAATACTGTCCTGAGAAGAGAAGAAGACGCGGAAGGCCTCGGAAACAGTGGATAGAAGAGGTCAGAGAAGAAATGGCGGCTAGAGGGCTGACTGAGGAAGACAGTTTTGACAGGAGATATTGGAAGGAAGGCGTATTGGGGACCGGGATGTGATATTTTCGCATAATCCTGAAATAAAAAAATAAATTGCCAAAAAAAAAATAAATAAATAAATAAAATAATAAAAATACAATTTTACAGTTTAAAATGCTTTTTTGTTTCTTTACAAGAAAAATTCTGTAATTTGTCATTTCCGTTATTTCGTCACCCCTTCTCCCCCACTCAAAAATAGCACGAATTATCGAGTTTCCACTGTTTATCTAAAGTCATTGATACAGAAAATTAAATACCCACAATCACTTAATCATACAACTTTTAATACTTAACTGCGCTTTATTTCTGGCGGTACCTAAAAGTAGACTTACCGTCTTCCACCAGTGACGATCTATTCTTTGTTCTTTAGGATTGTTGAAAGAGAACTGCCATTCACTAGCAATAACCGCCCAACTTCTATCTCTTTTTATTTTTGGAAGTCGGTTGAAAAGTGACTTAAATAAGGAAAAGTTTTTAATAGTCGTGTTGTTTATGAGTTGACTGCCTTGAATGAAAATATCTCATACTAGCTGAAAGTACCCCGCTCCGCTACGGTTTAATATCATTAGGATGAAGACAACTTAAATTAGTAAAAGTTAAGCTTAACGTTGATAATTATTATTACTTAAATAAACCTGAACAATGCCATTCTTAGAATAATTTCAATAAATAAATTTGACAATTTGCAAAAGTTAATTTTATATTATTTTGATAGCCCTCCAGTGAAGCTTCGAGGCAGCACTACCATCTTACCCAGCTCTGATACCAGACCATCAGCTTTTCTTATGGCATACTTTAAGTGAATATAGTCTTAACTTCTCAACTTTTTTGAATAAATTTTAGTCTTTCTGTTTCTATCAAGCATAAATTGGTTGAGGACATCAAGAAATTAAAGTAAATAAGGTTCTTCACCTCCTCGCTCCACTAACATTTAGGCGTAAAAATCAGCTGCAGACACAGTTTTCTTAAGTGATGTATTGGAGTTTGGGTCGCGCTGAGGGATATTAATACTGTACCTTTCTTCTCCATAGTAGAACATGATACGATACTAAAGAGAATCATACACTTGGTAGAACTATTGATTCTTATCTGTTTTTTGTCCTTACATCGAACTGGCCTTGCATGTCATCACCAGAGAACATAAGTCTTTTAACCTCCTCTTTAACATAAGTCTTTTAATAGCTTCTCTTCACGAAACAACTCAAACTTGTAAGTTGTAAGTAACCTCTGCAGCTACCATGAGTTCACAGAAAGTACTAATATTATAAGGTTTTGACATCGATCGTATTTTTGTTTGTTTACAACTATAAGGAACTTAAACGGTGGTCAAAGTTTGCGGCTTAAAGATCTAACCTATTTTTTAACTTAGCTTATATCCAAATACCATATGATAATTAATCTTTTATTATTCACCCAATAAAAATTGAAATCGCATTTTTCGCAAATTAGCCGCGATCCAGGCCGATTTTTTATTTAAATTCCTTTCTTAGCGAGCACCTACTGCCCTAGAGGAATCTACATATCGAATTTCATTCAAATCCGTTCGGTGGTTTCTGAGATTTCGTGTTAAGTGAGTGAGTGGTATTTGACAAATATATAATAGATTAGGGAAGGGGAAATAACAAGTCATGTAATTAATCATGTTGTTTTACTTATGATACATCTTACGTTTGAGAAAGAAAAAGTCAGTATTACGCACTAAACAATACAATCCAACTTAAAACTACAGAAATTGAAGTTTACAGGTAAATTATAGGAAAGAGCAATTGGTCAATGCAAAACTCGAAGAAATTATCGGAATTGATTTGAAAGTGTGGATTTGAAGAATTCGGTAGAGCAGGAATATCACTATAACGCAATTGAAGTATATAAAATGATATTAAATTTATTTAAAAAAAAAAAATAATATTGAATTTCATCAGACTACTTCTGTCACTAAGTCATTCTCTTATAACTTATTTATAGTTTGATGACGAGAATGTATCCTGAAACATGTTACTATGTAAATTAATAATTAACTAATAATTACTTCTGATCAAATTAAAGAGCGGTTGGATCGTGTATACAGACATTCCTCCTCCAAGTATTCCACAGTGAAAGAATGGGTAAAATTATTAAAGTTAGGGAGAGAACGTCTAGAAGATGACCCACATCTCGGTCGCCCATTGGAAGCTGTAACTTCTGAAACAATCCAACTTGTGGAATCTGAATTGCTGTCTGACTGCTGCGACTGAAAATTAAGGAAATAGCAGTGAGGTTGGGGCTTTCAAAAACAAGGTTAGTGCAAGATGGGTTCCAAATATTCTTTCAGCTGCTCAAAAACAGGAACGAGTTCACTGCTGCAATGATTTTTTACGCGTTTTTTTTTTTCCAAGCTGCAGTGGAAGAACATTTTTTAACAAAAAAAAAATTATTTTTTTCACAGTATAGAAATGTTGCCAAAGCGTTGTATTAAGTGTGTTGAACTTGGAGCACAATATAATGAAAAACAGTAAGACCAGTTTTTTTCTTTCACCTTTCCTTCTATCCCAAGCAGGAAACTTTAGGACCTTACTACGTATATAAAAAACAAAATATCCTGCTTTTAATTGTAAATTAAAACATATGTGAATTGCTAAAGTAGCAGTTTCCTATTCTTACTCCTACCTTTATATCACATTTAAATCAACGTTTTTTAATTACGGCTCAAAAGCAAAACATGATTTTAAAAAATATATTCGACTACTTCAACATTTACTTGACAAACGTTCAAACCTTCCAATCAATTACAAAAGACTCATATACATAACAGTAATTAGACCAATTCGGACATACGGAGTTGAGCTTTAGGGCTCCACTAAACCATCCAATTCATCTCCTATCCAATCCTTACAATCCAAGATCCTTAGAAAAATCCTAAATGCTCCTTACTTCGTCACAAACAAACTTATTCACAAGGATCTTAATATACCATACGTTTCTGACTTAGCTCAAACAACATTCAGCTCATCCTACCACTGTCCTCACCACTTACGCTGATGACACATGTGTGTTATCAGCAAACGATGATTCCTTCATTGCCCCCCAGACACTCCGATCCCATATCCTAACCCTTCAAGAATGGTGTCAAAAATGGAGAATCAAAATAAATCCAAAAAAAATCTCACCAAATAACTTTTACCCTTCGTCGTAAACCCACGACTTCCTGCCCTACAGTATCCTTTAATGATATTCCACTAATCCCTGTTGAACAGATCCGCTACCTAGGACTCCACTTGGACAAACGTCTAACTTGGAATCCACATACAAGACTAAAACGACAAGAAGCTGCCCGTCGTTACAGACTACTTCAACATTTGCTAGACAAACGTTCAAAGCTCCCAATTAATTACAAAAGACTAATATACATGACTGTGTTTAGATCTATCTGGACGTACGGAGTTGAGCTTAGGGGCTACACTAAACCATTCAATTCATGTCGTATTCAATCCTTACAATCCAAAATCCTTCGTAAAATCCTCAATGCTCCTTACTATGTGACCAATAAACTTATCCATAAAGATCTTAATGTTCCATATGTTACAGATTTAGCCCAAACCAGATATCAATCCTTTCATAGTAAGCTCCATAACCACTCAAATCCCCTAATTTCTTAACTTGCTTCCCACACCATTCCTGATACTCCTCCGAGGCGTCTGAAAAGAAGATGACCCAGAGACCTTCTAGTGTAGAATTTTTATTAAAGTGCTACTGATGAGTAGTTCTTTTCAAGTTTTAACATGTTATTGTAATAGTTAACAGCATATTTACTTGATGTATAAATTTTGTACAGTTTTAAATTTCAATAAATTGTTATTAAAAAAAAAAGAAGGCTCAAATAAAATATCTATCCTCAAATAAAATATCTATCCTTTCATAGCAAACTCCACAACCATTCAAATCCATTAGTATCACAACTTGCTTCTCATTCCACTCCAGATAACCCTCTGAGGCGTCTGAAAAGAAGATGACCTCGGTAATTTCTAATATAGTACTTCATTATATAGAACCTTTATAAGTGCTACCAATGGGTAGTTGCTTTAAAAACAAGTGTCGTGTCATTTTTATCATTATAATCATATTTGCTTGATGTATTGAATGTTTATATTGTAAAAACAGTTGTAAATTTCAATAAGAAAAAAAAAAATAAGAAAAAAATATATATATATTCGATAAGTTATTACAAATAAAAAGCTTTCTGTTCCTAGAATAATTAAGAAACTGTAAAGATGAATATAAAATATAAATTATAATTAATAAAGGCCATGTTTTAATATAAATGAACATATTATTATGCGTAAAAATATAACAACAAAAACAGCCGATTAGTCAGATATCGTAATTAGTTAGCCAATTTCTAGCTTCCGTGTGTTTTATATACGGCAAGTGTCTTTCCATAATCATGGGTCAATTCAGTTGCTTCATCGTCTTTGAAGACCAATGATCACTTTGCGCAAGGGGAAGGTCTTCTTTATGAAATAATTAATTAGCTTTTCGACATTCGATCTGCGTAATTCCTATTCAGAGATTTCTTCAAGAATATAACGGAATGACGAAATTTAGGAAACGTAGCTGGCGAAACTTCATACGTCCATGGTTGGGCAGTTGACTTACTTGAAGGTGATCATGGAACTTCCTGCACACTTCCAAGTCTATTATATAAATAACAAAAGAGATTAACTGAGACGTGGAATTCCAAATACAGGATAAGTCCACTTTCCAGATTTTTTTTTTTTTTTTTTTTTTATTAAATAGTTTTTCTACCCGACTATATTTAAGTGAAAGGTTTTCTCATAAAATTGGTTAAATCACATTGAAAACGGACTTAAAAATAAATAATTCTCTTTCTAATCCATTTAATCGACCAGCTGTGAAAAATTTAACAAAATGGATTTAGCTGGTTTTGGAATTCGTACTGAAATATATGGGCGATTCTCAGATTACGGGCAATTTCGAGTATCAAATTTTTACAAATTTAGACTTCATTAAATTAATAATTTATAACTAAATTTAGGTTTTTTCACGAGAAATTTAGAATTTTAAAATTAATAAAGTGCGCTAATGACAAAATGGATCTTGGTAATGACAACTTTTTTTTTGGTAGCAGTCAATTTTTACTTGGGGCGAAGAAAAATAAAGAACTAATAATTATTAAAAATATTCACTACCGAAAAGTTTATGTCATTACCGCGCAAATAATTGAATGAGAATCACATGGGTTTTTAACTTGGTAATGACATATGCATGCATTTTGTTCGGTACAAACTGCTACGATTAAAACAAAAAAAAAAATTGCTGTGCCAACTGTTTAAGAACAAATGACATTTATAATTAAAGTAAAACCAATGAAATAATTTGAAAAGCAAGAGTGATAATACTAGTAGTGATAATGACACCAATAAAGGTACGTGACTTACCTCTCAGTTTTTAAACACGTGTGAGGGAACTACCAAACTGACTATCGCTTCGCCGCTGGTCTTCAGCAAAAGGTGTACCACTACATTTTGAAAAAAAATTCCTAACTGTACCATTTCTTAAAGTTGATTTCCCTAAAAATTTATTTCTTGCTTGGTAATGACATCATAGTGATGGGACCAAGTTTCGAGCAAAATAAACGTACTATACGCGTTGTGATCAAAAAGTTCCAGGACTGAATTTTTATACATTTATTCATACTACATACAGGTTATTCAAATTTGTCTCCTTCAAAGTACTCCCCTTGGGAAGCTACACACTTTTCCCACCGGTGTTTCCACTGATCAAAGGCCCCAGAAAACTCTTCTTTTGTAAAGGTGTTTAGCAGCTCCGTTGTTTTTTTCTTTAATTTCTTCAACTGTTCGAAATCTTCGTCCTTTCAGGTGTCTCTTGAGCTTCGGGAAAAGAAAAAAGTCGGCTGGAGCCAGGTCAGGTGAGTAGGGGGCTGAGGAATGACAGTCGTTGCGTTTTTTACACAAAAAGGCCAACTTTAAACCTCTTGAACCACTGATGGCAGCATGATCGGCTTAGAAATACTTCACCAAAAGCCTCTTGTAACATCAAAAAGGTTTCAGAAAAGGTTTTGTTCGGTTTCACACAAAACTTCACACAAACACGTTGCTCTTCTTTCACATTCATTTTCATAAAATAGCCAAACTCTATAAAAACTAACCTCAAACAAACTGTGCTAATGTTACTTTCAGTGATGTTATGATTGATCTGCAAACACAGCTGTGTTCCTGTTGAGTCAGGCAATACAATGCTGCCAACCGCATCGCTGTGAGACATTGCATTCCCATAGTATATAAAAAGTCCTGGAACTTTTTGATCACACCTCGTATTAT
Source organism: Euschistus heros (assembly GCA_003667255.2). NCBI lineage: Eukaryota > Metazoa > Arthropoda > Insecta > Hemiptera > Pentatomidae > Euschistus > Euschistus heros. Next base: position 264,614 of record RCWM02000852.1, on the reverse strand, counting down.
TACCAAAAACACGAAAATGAAAACAGTTAGGATCTTTAGGTTATCCTTAATGCGAGGGAATAAATTTCACTACCATTCGCCATAGTTAACGAAACCAAAGTGGCGAATGTTTAGTAAAAAAACTATGAGTGGGACACTCCTTGGTAATGACGCTTTCGTTGTTTAAGAGCAATTTTCAAATCAAATTACTCCTTTTTCTTCATCTTTAATATTTTATTATGAAAAAATGTTTCACCACCCTAATATCATTAAGCAAAAATTAAGATAGGACTTAGTTAATTAATTAATAATATTATGGGACTAAAAATATCCCGTAATCTGAGAATCACCCTCGCATGTTCTGCATCTACCAGGTATGCAAGTTTAAAATGTCGTTTTTTCTTAAAATAAATACACAGTAATTTAAAAAAAAGTATAATATATTTTATTCAAAGTACTGACCCTCGCTTTCTACACATTTTGCCCATCTCTCGGGCAATATATGGATACCATTCCAAAAGAATGCTTCATCTTTATTTGAAATCCATTCATCGAGCCATTTTCGTACGTTTTCGAAATTGTTGAAGTGTTGCTCCGCCAATGAGTGTCCCATCGATGAGAAGAGGTGATAATCAGAAGGCGCCAGGTCAGGTGAATACGGCGGGTGGGTGGGGTAGGAGTTCCCAACCAAGCGAAGAAATCGTTTCCTTAGTCAATCTGGCTGAATGTGCAGGAGCGTTATCATGCTGAAGAATGACTTTGGCGTGCCTGTGAGCCCATTCTGGGCGTTTTTCGATCAATGCGTGACTCAAATTGATCATTTGTTGTCGGTAGCGCTCGGTATTGACTGTTTCGCCGGGTTTGAGAAGCTCGTAGTAGACTACTCTCTTCTGATCCCACCACACACACAGCATTGTCTTCTTCCCAAAACGATCCGGTCTTGCACTCGATGTGGATGGTTGTCCTGGCGTTACCCATGATTTTTTTCGTTTGGGATTCTGAAAATAAATCCATTTTTCATCGCCAGTTACAACTCGATGCAAAAAAACCCTTTCTTTCGTGGCGTAAAAGCAGCATTTCGCACACAGTTTTTCGTTTTTCCATCTGTCGTTCGTCCAATTCATGTGGAACCCATTTTCCAACCTTTTGAATCTTTCCCATAGCTCTCAGGCGATCGGAAATGGCTTGCCTAGTGACATTCAACTGTTCTGCCATCATTTGTTGGGTTTGGGTATTGTCTTCGTCTAATAAAGATTGCAATTCGAAGTCCTCAAACTTTTTTGGTCGATTTTCTCGTTTTTGATCAGTAACATCAAAATCACCACGTTTGAAACTTTGAAACCAACGTTCACATGTCCTGACGGTTGGAGCAACATCGCCATAAGTCTCAACAAGAATTCGATGACATTCAGATGCCTTTTTCTTTTGATTAAATAAGAAAATCATGACATGCCGCAAAATGCTCTTTATTTGGCTTAAAATTAGACATTTTTAACACCAAAGAAAGGTATGATACGTCCACGTAAACGACTTAAAAACAACTGACTTTTGTAAACAAATGACTAACAAACAAAATAGCGTTTAGAGATAAGCAAATCCTTCAATAGGCTAAGAGCGCATTCTATTGGAATTAAAACGACATTTTAAACTTGCATACCTGGTAGATACTACTTCAGAGTGCCACTTAGCGTCCATTTATAGACATCATTTCTTTGACACATTCCTTATTATATCATTAATTATCGTTCTCTTACGTAAAAAAGCCTATATATATCTTTAAAAAAAACAAAAACAAATCTAGTGATTGTTAATAGTGCTTCCATTGACATATTAATAGAATGTAAAGTGTGCCTATTTAGTCCAATCAATGAACATATTGTAGAGTGTATGAATTATGCGATTATTTTTTACCTCAGGGCTTTGTTAGAAGCTGTTAAAAGGTAAACATACTAAAAGTCCCCGCTCATAGGGGGTGAACGGTGGGGAAGGGGGGAGGTTTTATTTTGGGTTTTTTTCGATTATATCTCGAAAACGAGATATAACGAGGACTTTAATTTTTATTTGAAAATTTTTTTTATAAAGCTTATTAACTTTCCTATAAAATTGTTCATATATATATATACTGTCGAACTTTTAAAGGTTTTCGAGATAAACGTGTAAGGTTATTCTTACAATTATTAATAATAAGGTGAACATATAATTAATTTTACTTTATTTTGTCCGGGCGCCGTAATATAATTAATGAAAAATGGCTTTTCATAAAATGATATGATAAAAAAAAAAATACAATTTCAATCCAAAATTAGTTAAAGTAAAGTTTACACACAAAAATTCAATATTTAAATAAGCTATTTTTTATATAATTCAAATTTAATCAACTCTCTGTCCAAAGAATCTTAATACAAAATGTACAAACATACCTCTTAATCACAATAAAAATATTAATTATTAAATTGTCTTGTTAAATACATCACCAATTCTTCTCATAAAATAACTTTAAGTACATTTCAATCAACATAAAAAAAAAAAAACATTCATCTTATTATCACAAACATGTTTCACTATAACTGCTGCTCAACATGTGGCCCTACAACCCCTGTTCCCTCCAAAACACTGTCCCCCCACTCCCCTATTCTATGTATTGCCAACTAAATTTATTGTACAAATTAAATTTTAACCAAATTTTTACAAATTACACTTTTTCTTTAGATGTTATCAATATAATTTACATTATTCTTACCCACAATATATATAAAATTAATTATAAACAAAAAAATATATAACAGTTAACTCAGTTATATGCAACCATTTTTCATTATTTGAACACTTTTAATTTACTAAATAATTTTCTTAAATTTATTTATTTTGAATTATTTAAAATTTCCATATGAAAATAGACAAAATTTTAGACCCTTTATAAACGTTATTAAATATCGATAATTATGAAGAAAAAAAAATGTTTACCTCACTTTTTGTCAAACATTTGCCTTAAGTATAAGAAACGCATATATGACATTAAAATAAATTTGATTCTCTACAACTTCTATTGTCAGATTCTATAATCTCTTCTGACAAACGATCGTGGAAGGCACTAGAGGCAAATTGTTGACAAAAAGTGAGGTGAAATTTTAGAAATAAAAAAAAATTGTAACCTTCTTTTTTATTAAACATTTGCTTTAAATGCCAGAAACGTATATGTGAAATTAAAATAAATTTATTTGCTCTACAATTTTTCTTGAGAACCGATCGTGGAAGGAATTCCTCGAAAATCACCGGTTTTCAATAACGTATATCTCAAAAGCAATTGAAAGTCCAACAAACAAATAGGAATTTCAATTAGCTTTAATTTCAATAGGAGGTGCGGTAGCTCATGGCGCTTGACTACCATGCTCCCGGGCCCGAGTTCGAGTCCGACTGAAGGCAGAAAATTTATATTCTGCTATTTCAGTCGTGGATCGAATTCGAGGTCGGGAGACCCTCCTGGGGCCCACCCAGCCTCTTAAAAAGTGGGTACCCTTAATTGGGGAAAAACCTGGCGGTTGAGCGTGAATTCTGGCCAAATCACCTCCTTTCACAACCGTTGGCTTAGAAACAGTACAGCCTACCTAAGTACTGAACCCGAGACCCTTCATGGGTTGTAAGTGGTACAGGTTTTTTTTTTTTTTTTTTTTTTTTTTTTTTTTTTTTTTTTTTTTTTTTTTTTTTTTTTTTTTTTTTTAATTTCAATCGGTAGATTATTGAGTCCACAGTTTTCGAGATATAATCGAAAAACCTAAACATGGGACCTTCTCCCCTTCCCACACCATAAACTGGGGATTCCCCTACCCCCAGGGACCGGGACTTTTAGTATATTTACCTTCTAACTACTCATAACGGAGCTGTGAAGTCAAAAATAGTCGCATAATTCATACACTCTACACCCCTCATTTCAGCATCTCACTGGAGTCGCGCTTTTCCGTGAAAACACATTTTTCGGTACACTTTTGGCTATAGCTCCGAAAGTAATAGTTTGATCCAAAATATATTTTTTTTCATCTCAAAGCTGGTTAAATTTACTATAAGAACTTGTATATTAACTTTTGATCAAGTTTCTTAAAATATCTATGTCAGCTCAAAAACGCTTACTGTTTTGAAATCCAAGTTTTTTTGGGCGCATTTGTCACTATAAATCCATGACTGTTTCTCCGACCTGAACTTTTAAAAATGTTTTCAACTAAAACCTGGTTAAATTTACTATCAGGTCCTTTATATGAAATTTTGATTAAGCTCCGTAGTAAACCCAAGCAAGGCCACTGAAAATGACTAAATCGTCACATGTTTCCAAAACATACATATTTACAGTACTGGCTAGGGTGTATTACGTGGTTTAATCAAAATTTCAAATAAAGAGCCTAACAGTAAATTTAACTAGGTTTTAGTTAAAAAAATAAATGTTCAGGTCGGAGAAACAGTTATGGAGTTATAATGAAAAACTCCCCTCCCCCCAACTGTTAGCTCACTTCCCCGGGGCGGGGACTTTTAGTATGTTTAAACAATAAAGTGAGGTTGAAGGATTTATTCAAATATATATCGTGCCTAATTTAAAAAATGTCAATATAAATACATTGGACTGTCAAAGAAAAGTATCGATACTTTCGATGTATCGTATATCGATACCCATTCCTACTGTAGCCTATTACAAATCTAGAAACGGCAGTCAGACACGTTGGAAGAGAACATTGTAGGAATTTCACGCTGCGGTTCCTAATTGTATACACTTACTCTATGCACTAATCATTTAAAAATAATTAGTAGCGATTGAGTAAAATTACAGCTTTAGCTAGCATTAAACCTACCTCTCAGGAAAGGCGGTATGTAATGTCAGTAATTATTTCTAGCTACATTGAAAGGAATATTACGAATTATATTAGAGATGTATTGATACTCGATTCCACCGATTCTTGAGCGGAGACTATAATTAGACCGATTTGGAGCAATAGAGTTGAAATCTGGGGTTCACTTAACTATCTAAATCATCCATTATCCAATCCTTGCGATCGAAAATCCTGAATGTTCCTTATTTTGTCACAAATAAACTGATCCACAATGACCTTGACACTCGCACCGCGATCGTTGGAGAATAGACATGGACAACGGTGGTGGTTCTTTTTATACCCAAAATTATATTAGTACGCTTTTATTAACTTGACCTGTATGTAACGGAATCATCATCGTAATTTTCACTAATTTCCAGCTATCTGCTTAACTTGAAAATTTCCACACGTTTAAGGACCAATGACAATACAATCATTGCTCAACTTTGTTATAATGTTCTGCCATAGTCTAGTTAAATAACCCCCAAAATGGTGGAAAATGTTTGGGGAGGCAAAAAAACCCCAAAGTTTTAAGAAAAAAAAATATATATATATAAAAAATATATATATATATATATATATATATATATATATATATATATATATATTTTTCCATTTATTGATATTACAACTGTACAGAATAATATACAACAAGTAAATGTGTTGACAGTGAATACAATGGCATGTAAATAACTTGTGAAGAACTACTCACTAGTAGCACTTCAAAAAAATCTACACTAAAAGGTCTCTAGGCCATCTTCTTTTCAGACGCCTCGGTGGATTATCAGGGATGGAGGGGGAAGCAAGTTGGGAGACTAGTGGATTGGAGTGGTTATGGAGCTTACTATGGAAGGATAGGTATGGGTAGGTTTGGGCTAACTCAGCAACATATGGAACATTAAGGTCTTTTTGGACAAGCTTATTGGTGACAAAGTAAGGAGCATTTAGGATTTTTAGAAGGATTTTGGATTGTACGGATTGGATACAAGATGAATTGGATGGTTTAGTAGAGCCCCAAAGCTCAACTCCTTACGTCCAAATAGGTCTAATAACAGTCATGTAAATAATTCTTTTGTAAAGAATTTGGAGGTTTGATCGTTTGTCTAGTAAATGTTGAAGTAGTCTGTAACGACGAGCAGTTTCTTGTCGCTTTAGTCTTGTATAAAAAATATTTCAATCGAAAAATATTATATTTACATCACTCGGATTGGAAAATAGATACTTTCCATAACAGCTGGGAGCAAGGAAAGTAGGCCTTTACACATCTCAAAATTTAGAGCAAGGTAAAACAACGAACATATGATTTTACACGTCTAGCCGGGAAAGTTTTCGCAGCTAGCAGTGTTTACTGTTACCAACACGAGTTTTTTTTGAGTTCGCTAGGTTTTAGTTTATAATTTAATTTTACATTGTTAGTGTGCGAAAATGGCCTTTAATATCCCTCAAAAATTAATTAAAGAAGCTGAAGGAATAACTGATTAGTTATTGCCCGGGAAATCTCGTAATAGATACGAAGAAGAATTTAATAAGTTTTGTGAGTGGTGCTATAGTGAAAGTGTTAACCCTAACCATGTTAATGATGAAGTGATGTTAGTATACCTATCAACATTATCGAAAAAATTTAAAGCCTCTTCTTTATGGAGTAAATTTTCCATGTTAAAATCGTGTTTAAAAATAAAGAAAAATTTCGATGTTTGTTGACCTAAATAAAAAAACATTAACTGATGGGTTAAACATTACCAACAACCAAAACTGTATATTTAATATTAACCTGACCCTATAAAAATGAAGTGTTTTTTATTAATATATAAACTTACTCCTTTTTATAAATTTTTTTTTAATTATTACATTTCAGTTATTAAACGTAATTATATTAAATTAAACTTGCCTACAGTTATTTCTCTGAATCAGCTGTTACAAATAATCATTAAAATGGAAAACAATCATTTAGTGTAATAATATGAATTATTAAAATCTTAATATGTAGATTCACGAATTAAAAACTGCGTTAAGCGTTTTTGCCTTCCTGATGAAAAGTATCGTACATTACTCGTACCGAAAGTGATTTTACGATGCTCGATCGAATTAACGGGCTCGGCTTCGCCTCGCCAGTCAAACACGGTCTCGCAACGTAAAATGCCACTTTCGGTACTAGTAATGTAATATACTATTACTGGACTGAAGTTTATTAAATTTTGCGTCTAAAGACATCCCTTAAGCTGAATTGGATTTAGGCGTTGATCCACAAACGATTTTCAAACATCGACGGATTTTGCACATTATCAAGAAAAATTAGTTTTAGTCAAATTTAAAATTCCACAACACAGAAAAGGCTGATCTAATCAAAAAAATGTATATATTCATAGTTGTAGATCATTACATTTTGTACAAGATAAATTTTTTAAAGTAAAAATTTGCCCATTCCTACTCAAAAAAAAAAAAGATATCAAAAATACATGTCAAAAAAATTAATATTGTTGGTTGATTTTGAATAAACTGTGTTAAAATTGCAAAATATCACGAATAGTACAGGGAAATTAGCTTCGAATCTTGAATTCTAAAAATTAAAAGGTTTCACTGCTGCAAATTGTTCGCTATGCTTAGTTCTAGTTAGGTTTCCTATAAAAGCGTGTTTTTTTCTAGTTATATTTTTTAATTAGCAGAAAACCGGAACGAACTGTTTAATTTTTCTTTTGCAACGTTTATTGATTTATTAAATGGATATCTGAGATTAAAGAAGATATATTTTACATTTTTTATTAGTTAGGAATCCCCTACACAACTTACAAATCCGCGTTTTTTAAAATTATTTACACGAGAAAATAAATCATTGACACGTTTTGATGATCCCGAGCTACTGCTTTCTTGAGAAATTCTCTTCATTTCATGTCCCATTGCCTTAAATGCTCGACGTAGGTGTGTAACGTAGGCTCGAATGCAATTTTTTGGTCTTCGATGAATTTTAATATTTTATATTTCTGTACAATACAGAAATACATTGAATGGCGGATTACATTTAAAAAAACAAAAAAAACAAAAAACATTTGGGTCTTATAAAACTCACGACAGCTGTGCAGATATATACAACCAGAGCATATCTACTGTTAAATAAAATACATGGTGTAAAATCTCCCATTTTTAAAAAATATTTTTCAACTTTTGACCTCATTTCCAGATTTATCATTAAATTTTCTATAAGAGCATAGTACATTTATCCTTGAATTTTACGAACTTGGGACCTGAAGAACAGTTTGATCTTCACCTTATTTAGGAAACTGACTATATCTTATGTTACTTCTACGCTCACCGTTTTTCGAAAAAAAACCATCCACATAATTGCAGATCTCACAAAAACTTGCAAATTTAATCAACTTTCGAATGATATGTTAAAAGTAATGATTCTGTTTCGATTTCATGGAGAAATTTATTTTTAAAATCGAAAAAAAAACATGGTATTCTTATTTGGCATACAGATCAGTTACTTTTGTAAATAAAAGCATTATAAACTCTTCATTAGACTAAAAAAGCAAAGTAAAAATTTATTGTTTAATTGAAAATAAAGGAAAACCATCAATAAAGCGACACTAGATCAAAGAATGTTATGTTATCACATTTATTTATTTATTATTATTATTAAGGATTTATTTTCTTAGATTTTCAATATAAGGTTTAAAACCCAACGATAATGAACATAGACCTCAATTTTAGGTTGATGAATTAATTGCCACTTCTATTGAGATTATTTTATTAGAAAACTAGTAACTATAAAACTTTAATTTTTTTAGATATACGAGTAGAAATTTCCATAAAAAATAAACAACACGAATTTAATATATACAGGAAACCCACACAGATGTAGTTATAGACAACAATGCTAGGAGACAATTAACACACAAACTCGCAGCATTTCATAGCATGATATACCCCCTTTTAAATATACCACTAAATGAACGAAATTATAACAAAGAAATACAAACAATTCATACTATAGCTAACAACAACGGATACAATAAGACCACAATCGATAATATTTTAAGAAAACAAAAACATAAAAAAACTATGAATAATATATACAAAACACCCCCAGAGGATAAAGCTACCCCTAAAAAAATATATTTTGATATCATACTATGGCGAATATTCGAAACCAGTTTTCTAATAAAATAATCTCAATAGAAGAGGCAATTAATTCATCAATCCTAATTGTATTGATCCTTCTATACCATCATGCGTACCTCAAGTCACCTAAATTTTGCCGTTACCTTCTAAATGCAGATGATGTTGAAGAATACCCTTTATTTAGGTGAATTTTATGGACTGATGAGTCTGTTTTTACAGGGGAAGGGGAAATTTAATGCTAAATCTGAAAATGTGGTCACAATTTGAAAAATATTTGAAAGAAATGAAGATATTACAGTTTTTATGATAAAAAATGTGGTTTCTCAAAAACGTATTTGAATCATCGTAGATCTGTAAGGGATTGGAATACAAATAAGGGCTGCGGCATTTTTGATCTAGTTTCACCCATTTTTTTTTACCCTAAGAGGTACTCACCCTGTATATTGCTACTGTATTATATATAGTGCTGATTTGTTGAAAATTTTTTATGTTTTAGAACTGAAGATGTGTACATTTAGCATTCGAAACTAGTATTCTAATAAAATAATCCCGATAGAAGTAGCAATTAATTTATCAATCCTAATAAAAAAAGAAAGTTACAATACAGGAGTTAATATTATAAACAAAAATGCAGACAAAAAAAAAAAAAAAACTGAAAAATGATAGTGAAAAAGAAATTAAAAATAAAATAAAATATTGTCATAATCAAACTATAAATTTATGCTAATTTTATGTCAATAATATTCTACGAAACATATAAGACACAATATAGTGTCCTGGATTTTACCCAGATAAAATATATAGCAGATTAATATACCAGATAAAAAACCCTCATATTAAATTCAAAAGGTAACAATTTAAAAGAATAAAGAATAAAGACCCTAATGTTTCATATGTAGCTTATTTAGCCCAAATTATACGCCTATCCTTTCATAGTTAGCTCCATACCATAAACGTTCGAATCCACTAGTATCTTAACTTGCTTTCCATTCTATTCCCGATAACCCCCAGAGGCGTCTGAAAATAGATGCTCTCGGGACCGTCTTATAGAGAACTGTGTGTACTTTTTAAAAATAAAGTTGTAAATTACCAACAATAGATTCCAAAAAAAAAATGATTAAAAAATGTATTATGCTAACCTGTACTGTTTAAAATTTAATCCATTTCAGGTGTTCACTCCTCGAACCAGCACTTTCACTGAAATACTGCAGTTCGTCTTTTCCTCGTTGCAAGCAGGAAAAAAATCAAGTGACTTTTTCTTGTCCCGCGAATGTAAAATAGCACTGAAGCAACACCGCGGGACATGCAACTCATTTCCTTATTTTATCTTGTACCTAATATATGTATTACAATGCACCAAAACAATTATTTGCAAAATATTATATATATATTTTTTTATCACTGGATTAGAATTAAAAAAGAAACAAATGCAAAATTAGCACCAAAAATTCTGCGTGTTATACACTGTGTATAAACATCATACATAAAAAAAAAAAAAATTACTGTCCGCGTTTATTTTGTCAATGCTTCAGTTTAAAATTCGCTATGGGGTCACCTGTGGTGTAGTGGTTAGCATAGCAACCTACTAAACCCAAGATCGCGGGTTCGCAACCCGGCAGATGACCTTAGGATTTAAAGGGAGTAAAAAATCCTTAGCTATGCCGTCCTACCGGAAGGGACGTAAAATGGGGGTCCCGAGCCTGTGCGATGTCAGGTACTCGTTAAAGATCCCTATCCTAATTATGTCTGGATAGACAAAATTTAGGACTCCCACCGTAGCATCGCCCGATTAGCCATAGCAGCATAAAGTGACGTTAAACGAAATAAACAAATAAACAAACAAACAAAATTCGCTATATAATCCTATTTTGTTCAATACCAAGTAAATATCACCAAGTACAATACCAAATATCACAAGTAAATATCAAATAACACAGTTCTCCAATTAAAAAATTACCTTGAGGAATTTTTCCTTCCTTTTGTATTTTTATGTGTGCTTAATTCGAATCTGAAGGCAAAAAATATCTATCTAGCATCATTTTTGAGAAATCAGTATATATATATATATATATATATATATGTGTGTGTGTGTGTGTGTGTATGTGTGTGTGTGTGTGTGTGTGTGTGTGTGTGTGTGTGTGTGTGTGTGTGTGTGTGTGTGTGTGTGTGTGTGTGTGTGTGTGTGTGTGTGTGTGTGTGTGTGTGTATAAGCAACATTTTTTTAGGGATTGGAGGTTGTTTTAAAAAAAAAAACACAACTGAAATAGAACTTCGCTTCATATATTTTTATTACATTTTTTTTTTTGGTGAAAAACAGTAATATATAAAATAACTAGCATCTCCTTTTACGGCTTCGCCCGCTTTAATTTTTTTTTTTTTCCTAGCCCCTGTTGGATGATTTCTTGAGTTGGATGGAATTTAGGAATTCCTAGGGATGTTTGGCCTTTTTCTGTACTGGGTACACTGTAAGGCCAACAGGAAGTTTGTGATGATATCTTGATCTGTGGGTTTCAGAAAGAGTATGTTTAGGTGATGGGGCTCACCTAAATCATGTAGTAAAGAAAACTTAAAACTATTTACACTTACGACTTAAAAGAGAAGTGTCTTTATTGTCACATTTTTGACCAGTGGCCAGTGGGTTCTGATTTGCCCGTTGGTATGTCTTGGTTACGGTCCGGTTGTTAGTTGCCAGCGGACCGGTGGTGGCGCTGGTGTCAAGGTTCTGAACAGGGGGTTTGTCAGAAACTGAAGAGAGTCCAGAAACTTGACATGCCGGCGCTGGATGAATTCCGGGACCGTCGGGAGGTTGAAGATCTCGTGTAAGCCTTCTGGCTTCTTTTTCTTCAAGGAAGTCGTTTTTACAATCTTCTTAAGCATTGAGTCCTGGAATCGCTGCAGATGCCGTCTAGTTCCGTCAGAAAGGCGGGTGAGAAGAGGGGCACCATACAGGAGTGCAGGCCTCAACATGCTTTTGTAGATGCACAACTTCAGTCGCAGGGAAAGTGCTGGAGAGGAGAGGAGGTGGTGGAGACGGTAAGATCTTTTCCTCACCTTGCGGTGCGCCCTGTAACAGTGAGCTGAGAATTTCAGCCCTCTATCCAAAGTGACACCCAAGTAAACGATACAGTTAGAGGGGGCAATGGTGGTGTCTGCCACTCGCAGTGTCTTCGGAAGTGCAGTCTTTTTCCCACGCTGGTGTGAGAATACTACGCAGTCCGTTTTAGCTGGGTTTACTTGGATGTTAAGTGAGTTCAGCCGTTGAGTAATCTCTGTGCAGGCAGTTTCGGCTTGGCGTAGTGCTCTTGTGGGGTTCATGCTGCTGCTGGTAATGGCAATATCATCGGCAAAAGCCGCTACTGTTGCCCTACCATAGTTTTTGCCAACTACGTCAGCAGTGTAGATGTTGAACAACACCGGAGATAATACTGCTCCTTGTGGCACACCGCAAGTGAGGGGGGTACTGACTTTGAACAGACATCACGAATCCTCACAGCGAGACTTCTCTCACTGAGAAAGTAGACAATGACTCCGTATAGCTGCTCAGGGCATTCAAGATCTTCAAATTTTCTGCAAAGGATCCCGTGAGATACCGAATCAAACGCCTTCGTGCAGTCTATGGATATAAGCGCTGTTGCAGTGTTCCTGTTGAAGTTTGTGCATGCCTCAGTTTGCAGCTTCATCAGGTTGTGTTCAGTACTGAGACGTGCTTGGAAACCCGTCTGTTCAAACGGAATTACTGAATTCTCCTCGCAAAAGTCACGTAGATAATTGAGAACAATTTTCTCATAGACTTTCCCGAGGTGGGGCAACAGGCTGATTGGTCGGTAGTGTTCTGGCTTGTCTCCTGTCTTAGCCGGCTTGAGGAGTGGAAACAGTATAGCATGCTTCCATTGAACGGGGAAGTATCGCAACCTCAAGCAGGAGTTGTACAGGCTTGTGAGGTGCATCATTCCTTTTCTTGGGAGCTGCTTTAGCAGGACTGTCTGTATCCCATCATATCCAGGAGCTCTGTTTCCTTTTGTTCTTCTTAGAATTGTTTTCAGCTGTTTAGGGCTGATGAACATGAAGTTTTTCTCCTGGGCCATGATCCGGAGAGGCTCGGCATCTATGGTTCTGTTTGTAATATCCTGTCCGTAGTACTCAGCAAGCAGCTCAGCTTGGTCAGTGGGGGTAAGGAGTCGATCTCCATCGTGCAGGCGGATAGTGGATGTTTTCTTTACAGCCGATTTTGTTAACTTCCAGAACTTCCGGTAGTCATCATGGGTCGCCCTCAGCTTGTCCTGCCAATTGGAAGTTTTCCATTTGCGGAGCAGATTTCTGATCTGGGTGGTAAAGGCGTTGAGGGCTATCTTGACGTCTTGGTCTCGGTTTCTGTACCACCTATTTTTGAGTGTTCGCCTGCTTGATATGAGTGCCATGATATGAGGAGGGGGTTTTTGGAGGTGAGGAGGGGAAGGACGGAAGGTAGGCATAGAGGAGTGGGCAGCCTCGAGAATGGTGTTGGTGAAGGTGTTGATGAAATCATCGACTTCCTCTTGAGAACGGAGTGGTTGTACCGACGGTAGTCTATGGCAAACTTCGGCTTTGTATTTGCTCCAGTCTGCTTCTTGATATAGGAATTTTTCTGGGGCTGGTTCCTCCCTTCTTCCTTCTAATTCGTAAATCACTGGTCGGTGGTCTGAGGTGATGAATTCAGTCACCGTGCAACCAGTAATTCGATGAGGTTGTCTCGTCAGAAGGAGATCAATGGTAGATGTATATCCATTGGAGTAAGAGCGGTAGGTATGAGTGTCAGGGTGGACCACTGTGAAGGTGGTCTTGACTAACACCCTGCCCGCCACATTTGTCCGTGAATTGTGCCATAGACTATGCCGAGCGTTGAGGTCTCCGATCACCCAGTGGTTGGACTTTGTCCCGCAGGTTTGTAGGAGGTTTTTTCAGCTCCACAAGAGAGCCCTGTGGACGCCGATATACTCCTGTGATGAGGGTTGGCTGCCTCATCAACACTTGAACAGTTAAGTGGCTTATGCGTTTGTCCGTGATTGCCAGAGGTACGGGCATCTTCTTCCAGGATATTCCATTGCGGACAGCGATTAGGACTCCTCCATGAGGGTCTTTAGAGCTATCCGTTGCTACGGTATACCCTTGCAGAAACGGTGGTGGTCCGAGCACTCTGGTGTACGTGAGTACGGCCACGGTGGGCTGTTTCAGAGCCAACAGTGCTCGAACTTCTTCTATCTTCGGGCAAAGTCCGTTACAGTTGAAGTTCATGACGGAGAAGGAATTCATTGCTGATTCTTTTTCGTCATGATTTGTACCAGGAGGGTCATCTGTTCCGCTAAGGTCTGGAGTGTAGCTTGCATCGCGACTGCCCAGGGAGGAGGGATGTCACCCCAATGGTGTCTGGTTGTAGAATGACGGGTTGGTGAAGCTGCTGGTAGGGGAGTCTGCGGAGGTGGTAGTGGGGGGTATGATCCGGGTGATAGGATAGGGGTGCCTTGTGGAGGGGTTACACCCTGTGGCTTCTCTCCCACCTGTCGAGCTCTCTCATTAGTCTGTTTCGCGGGAAAGCTGGTTGGCTGTTTTCTCGCGGCTGTACGTTTGGCCACCTGTTCCTCTAAGGTTTTCCTATAGGGGCATTGTCTATAAGATGCCACGTGACTTCCATCACAGTTTTTACACCGCATCTGTCCTTCATTTGGGCAGCTTTTTATGTTGTGTTCGCCTCCACAGCGAACACATGCTGGTTCATAACCACAATTTGTCTGAATATGGCCAAATTTTTGGCATTTGTAGCACTGTGAAGGTAGTGTGTCAACTTTGGCCTTATAGTTTTCAGCCGTAAAGAAGACCCTATTAACGTGTCTGACTTTCTTGACGTCATTTAATGTGACGCCTACGGGGAAGGTAATTATTATTGGCGATAAGTCGACCTTTTTCCCATCAGGTAAGGTCTTTTGTAGTCTTCTGGCCTTTGTTATTTTGAGGTCTTTAAATGCCTCTATTACATCGCTGGCAGTAAAGGTTGATGGCAACCCTTTTAGAGTGTAACTAACCAATTTAGGCTTTTCACCTCTGTTGGTGTAAGTGTGGTGTCCTATTCCAAAAAGTATAAGTCCCGCTTTAAGTATAAGTAACGAACTTATATAGGTTTAACTAATAACAGAAGTTTTATTTTTTAACAATAAAAATCTTATAATGCAGTTGAGAATTATTTTCTTACAATATTTCTATATATTTTCGCTCAAAGTTGTAACCCGTTATTATTGCAATGATTTACTCAAAAGCATTATTGGATATTCAATCCTTAAATCTAATCTATGAGTTGGTAATTTAGATGGACAGAGACGTTCTAGGAAGAAACTCTGGCGGATAATGGACTGCATTATCAGTGCTTACAACCCTATCAATAGAGATATTCTCTAAGTCACAATTTACTTTTTCAATGATAAAGTTGTTAATATTCTCTGCTATAGTATTTGTAGGTAATATTACTGCTGTTTCACACAACCAATGGTACAAGTTATTAAATAAACCTGAAACATTAAAATGAATTTGAAATAGTCTTCTTAAAACTTCATCAAAAGCTGAGGTTAGGTCGCCCATTTTTTAAACACACTATCAAAAAATAATCGATATTTTGATAAAGCAATAATGTTTAGTGCGGCAAAAATAATTTTATTGATTTCATTTGGTTGGATTTTAATTTCTATCTAACTATATAAGTTAATGACAGAGTGACCAACTTCTGCCACTCAACACTGTGAATTTAAATTATTATTATAGTAAACTATACTATTTAAAATCTTCCTAGAATTATGAAGATTTTGAAGTTAAAATTTGGTACAGAGGGATATAATAATTTTACCATTGCAAACTCTGATGTAGAATTCCGCTGACCACATATCGTTCGATTATTAAATATCCCTAGGATCCACACGTCACACTAAATATTTATAGCTTTTTTTATAACAATTTATTTGAATCAAGCCAATTTTATAATCAATTTCTAGCTCTATACAGGGTGTCCCAGACATAGTGTAAAAAAATAAATAAAAAATTGGGTAATATTGCGTGCTAAACAGGGTAGAATGGCGCAGAAACTAGTTTCCTATCTCAATGTGTTGAGGAGATAGATTTTTTTTTGTTTTAATTTTTAAAATCTTATTTTTTTCTAAAAAATGGCAGTTTTCTCTACTTTTCTTAGCGTAGAAACAAAAACAATGATATTTTCTTAATTAGCATTAAATTTTCTAAAAGATGAGATAGGTCTAATCATTTAAATATTTTAAATGATACAATTGCACTTCACCTTTTGATTCTAAATGTTTTTCAGATGAAAAACACGCTAGAGAATAAATACTTGATTGTATAAAAGTATTAGTTATTTTACCTCTTGTCCATATGCATGAAGGGTAAAGAGTTGTGAAGGTGGCAAGCCTTCTTTCCCCCTTCCCCCCCCCCAAAAGTCTTATTTATAGGAAGTTCAGGGGAGGGGGTGATCCAAATTCTTGCTGATTACCTAATAGTACATAATGCATGCAGTATCAATTTTTTTTTTACACTATGTCTGGGACACCCTGTACAACATTCTACCGTTATAACCCACGAAAACTGGCTTGTCCTTTTATATAATAGTATATGTATAGATTAATTTAGAACATATGTTTTATTGCTAATTGTTTACAAACACCTGCACTAAAGTAGTAGAGAGATATATGCTTTATTGAGACATATTAACAATAAACATAGTGCTGCCCAACTTTATTGGGTTGCTACACACACAGCATACTCATCAATCCAATTACAGATAACAATATAATTTGTAATTTAGTTATATAATATATACTTAATACTACCTAATTCTAGAAAAACCAATAATAGACAAACTAATAACTTTTTTTTTTTTTTAAATTTTTTTTATATATTTATATTTTATTTTTTCTTATTTATTATTATTATTATTATTATTTCCCTTTCCCTATTTATTCCTTTTACTATCTTTTCCTCTCTTTTTCCCCCCCTTCTTTTCCTATTTCACTTCATTTTTTTTTTTTCCTTTTATGTTATTCCCCCCCTATTATTCACATATATACCACACATTCATATACATATATGCACATAGAATCAAATATAGGATAAATTACTACATATTTAACAACTGTAAATTGTAATGGGCCATCCTATGCACCATGTATGTGGTGGTGAATAATTCCAAGGGAGTCCAATATTATATTTTCGGCCATTATCGCTATTTCCCTCACCTCCACGCCAAGGTCCTCCAAGAAGCTCCTTGTTTTTTCCGGAATGACTCCGCGACATCCAAACCATAATCCTTTCACGGATAAATCTCTATTACCGAATGTCTCGCGGAATTTCTCTTTGAGGAAAGGGATACATTTTTCATAGATATCCATTTTCTCCCTTTCTACTTCACCTGATTGATCGAGGTTATTATTTTCATACCTTACAGTAGGATCCACTATCAGCGCTGTCCGTCCGTTTTTCGGAAACGCGACAATGTCCGCATACCTCGTGGATCCGTTGGTATCGATGCAGTATACCTCGTCAAAGCAGGTAAAGCCTTTATTCTTGAGGAGCCTTATCAATTCATTCTTGACCCTGTGGTGACGGCGTGTGATCAGGAGTGAGTTGTTGGGACATTTTCCCAGCACATGGGCTGGTGTTTCGGACTCTTTGCCGCACTTGCGACAAAGGGACCCAACCTCTCCTATCTGCCCGCTGGCACCTGGGACTCCACACAGGGGTGCATAATTGATGTTGAGTTTTAGGGCGTTGGTCCATTCAGACCCCGAAAGTACTTGTTTTTCACAAATATATCTATTAGCTTTCGGTGTCTCCTTAAAATGAGATACACCAACGCCCTGCCACCTGCAATTGGCCCATTCCTCAAAAGCGCCCTCTCTCAGCGACCGTCGTAGAGCTCTCACGCTTCGGTGGCTCTGATCTACACCCAGCCTCTCAGCACCCAGCATAAAAAATAAATGTTAGTTTGATATTTACATACACCTAGAACCTCAACTCAAAAATCTTCCCGAGGATATACCTAATAATTTCCCAAATTTTCACGGCGATTGGATGTACGGTTTTTGAATCTATCGAGTAAGAACATACACACATTCATTTATATATATAAGATAGTATTTAATACTAAACATAATCATTGTGTTTATGTTTTCCTTTTGCACTCTTCATCACGTGTCTCCCGTTGTAGTCCCCAACAGTAGCCGGCAAGCATCTTCTCATTGCATTTACCGCTGTACCTTTCATCCATTTGGATTATCTCTTGATGAAACTGTTCTAAGGGTTCATCTAAAACTGCTCCCAAGCTGGAAGGGAAGAAATTCAAATGGGAACCAAAAAACAAAGTTTTGAGGACATGTTGCAACCCTTATACGATAAAAGAAATTCTTCAACAATGTCATTTATGCTACAAGTCCACCGTTTTCGAGATATAATAAAAAAAACCCGAAAATGGGACCTTCTCTAACTACTCCTAACGAAACCCTAAAATAAAAAATAATCGCATATATCATGCACTCGACAATATGTTTATCGGTGCCTCCAGGCATGCATCCGCCATCTTTCTCTTCATTCAATCAATCATAACACCAGAACCTATAAAAGAATCAAAAGTAAAAACAATTCCCTACCAATAAATTAGTTCTTTATTATTTAATTATTTAATAAGCGATATCAAAATTCGCAGACAGAGCCAGGCGGCAATCTTTGGGTGAAACTTCAGAATAAATTATATATACACCCGAATAGCGGAGATGTTTTAGGTGTGCCGGAGAACAGCTGATCCAATTTGAATAATATCACACTCAGTTCCGGATGCTTTAATACTCAACAAGGGCAAATTGGGCTGGTTGCTAATGGCAACGGGGTCAATAAGAAATTAAATTAATCAGCTGTTAATTTTATAATGGTTTCCCAAGCTCTCATAAGTTAAGAACGAAGATAATTATACTAATAATGGAAGGTTTGTTTGTTTATTAATAAATCTTGTAGAATGCTATTTAGCATTGTTTCTTCAATGATATTTTCACGCATAGCAGTAATTTTTAATATGTATAAAATTGCACTGATTAGGTGTTTGAAAATCACGTAAGAGCATAATTATAAATCTTTTTTATTTTAATTTATGATTCGGTTATCTAGATCAACAGGGAATAATTAGGAACTCTTGTATAGCAATAGAATACATTATCAGTGCTCACAATTAAAGGCCCATAAATCAGTAAAAATTACCGCTTTTTTACAAAGCATTGAATGGAATATTTTACAACAAATCCAACGATAAGTCCAATAAGGTAAACCAGACAGTTATTGACACCTTTAAGGAAATATCCGGAAATATTCATACTATTATACGAGGTCTGATCAAAAAGTTCCAGGACAGAATTTTTATAAATTTATTCATATAACATACAGGTTATTCAAATTTATCTGCTTCGAAGTATTCCCCTTGGAAAGCTACACACTTTTCCCACCGGTGTTTCCACTGATCAAAGGCCCCAGAAAACTCTTCTTTTGTAAAGGTGTTTAGCAGCTCCGTTGTTTTTTGTTTAATTTCATCAACTGTTTGAAAACTTCGTCCTTTCAGGTGTCTCTTGAGCTTCGGGAAAACAAAAAAGTCGGCTGGAGCCAGGTCAGGTGAGTAGGGGGGCTGAGGAATGACAGTCAGCAGTGAACAGGATCATTGTAATGGTGAAGGACATAATCACCACTTTGCCACAGCTCAGGTCTCTTTCTTCTCATAGCAGTACGCAATTTTCTGAGATAAACAAATCGATTAATTGTTTGACCTTGTGGAAGGAATTTATAGTAGACAACACCTTTACAGTCAAAGAAAACCGTAAGCATGACCTTCACATTTGATTTGACTTGGCGTGCTTTCTTTAAACCTCTTGAACCACTGATGGCAGCATGATCGGCTTAGACATTCGTCACCAAAAGCCTCTTGTAACATCAAAAAGGTTTCGGAAAACGTTTTGT
This sequence comes from Euschistus heros, assembly GCA_003667255.2. Lineage (NCBI taxonomy): Eukaryota > Metazoa > Arthropoda > Insecta > Hemiptera > Pentatomidae > Euschistus > Euschistus heros. Next base: position 244,641 of record RCWM02000852.1, on the reverse strand, counting down.
TCAGTTTCACACAAAACTTCACACAAACACGTTGCTCTTCTTCCATATTCGTTTTCATAAAATAGCCAAACTCTATAAAACTAACCTCAAACAAACTGTGCTAATGTTACTTTCAGTGATGTCATGATTGATCTGCAAACACAGCTGTGTTCCTGTTGAGTCAGGCAATACAACTGGAAACTTTTTGATCACACCTCGTATATTCTATCCAACACGATTTTTGAGAATTAGACATTATTTTTGAAAACCCTGAAACAGTGTATTTTTTTTTAATTTCGTTTATTTATTTTTTCACTTTTATGAACATTTTTTGTGAATTTTATGTAATGTATACAAGTGTGCTGAATTCGAATCAATAGTAAAAAAACTAAAACAATGAAGTAGCACATTTTTTTCGTATATTTTCGTAACACCTTTTATTTGGGGGGGGGGCAGTAATATATAAAATAATAATATTTAATACTGAACATAATTAATATTTCAACCTTAAACACAATTTGACAAAAAATGGTGCCTGATTAAGATTTTCTGATTTCGGATTCGTGTTCAGCATACTTTAAAATATTATAAAAAAAACTTTTTTGTTGAAAGGAGTATTTTGATGTATAACAGTGTTACAGAATGAATAGTCTAATAAAGTTGAAATTCACAGTTATTTTTCCTTAAGCTAAACAAGAAAGTTCACACCAAATAATATTACTGAAATGTATTTTACAAGATAGTGAATATAACCACTATAAAATAAGGAGAGAATTAAAAATATCTTTTTTTTTTTTTTTAATTTTTTATATTACAATCAAGCTCTTTACGAGCTTATTAGCAATTTTTTTCTAACAATAATTATAAAAATACACTATTAAAACATATATACATAAAATATAGTTTTATTTTTCAAAATTAAAAATCTTCAAATGTCAATGACTTTGAATATAAAGCACAAGACCCTATATTAGGTCATGGGACTTCTTCTCTTTAGCCTCCTCACCAGTACATTGGAGTCCAGGAGATGGGCGGCCTCGGCGTTTACGTGGTCTTGCAGGCGAGTCTGATGCGACTGGGCGTATTTTTGGATTACCTCCTCCACGGTTGGCATCCGAAGGTCTCTGTGGAGATCATTGTTCCTAATGTACCAAGGTGCATTTACGATGCCCCTTAGTACTTTATTTTGGAATCTTTGGATTATTTTTCTATTTGAGCCCCCGTGCATCCCCACATCTGGGTTCCATATGTCCAGATTGGCTTCAGTACTTGGATGTATATTAATATTTTATTGTTTACAGACTGCTTGGATTGCCTGCCTAGGAGCCAATCGGGCAACCTTTTATCTAGTTATTACCTCACCAGAAATATTGTTTTCTATGTTTATATAACCTGTATAAAAAGTGTGTGTAATGTTCTTGTGAAGTGTTGTTTTTTTTCTTGTAATATAAACTATATTTAATAAACTGTTTTGCCTCACTGTGCATAATACCCAACATTATGCATTAATTAATACTTTATCTATTTTACAGCAATACAAAGGCTGTCGAATAGTGTTAAAAAATCATAATTTGCCCAACAGATTGAATGATGAGATTACTAAGATTTGTTACAAAATATCCTACCACAACTTCATCACGATATTCCACCTGAAGTTCGGTAAAATATGATTTTCCAACACCACGGTACTCCTCCACATTATTCGAATGCAATACAAATATAAACCGACGATATACATGGATAGGTAGAAATGCCTTTCCCCGTAAAAACAAACTCATCTGCCCATAAAATTCACCTCAAGAAGTAGTATTCTTCAACACAATCTGCATTCAGAAGCTAACGGCAAAATTGAGGTCTATGTTCATTATAAATGGATTTTAAACATTACATTGAAAATCTAAACCAGACAAACAAGAAACCACTTCTCAGAACTTTTAAAAGAATAATTGTTCACCCACTACTGAAAATATTGAAATACCCCTCGAAAATGATGAAGTTGAGTGGGAACCTCCAGATGAGGAAGAAATTATAGCTTCTATGGATAAACTGAAAAAAAATAAAGCCCCTGGGCATGATGGAATCCCTGCAGAGCTCCTTAAATATGGAGGAAGTGAGACAGTGAAGGCTCTTCAGAATATACTGCAGACTGTTTGGACGGAGGAGATAATGCCTTCTCGATGGAACAAATCTATAATCCACCCGATACAGAAAAAGGGTAACCCCCTGAAGTGCTCAAACTACAGAGGTATCTCCTTACTACCCACTGGCTATAAACTCTTCTCTAACATCATATTCCAACGCCTATTACCATACGCTGAGAGAGTCTTGGGCCCATTTCAGACGTGGTAAATCCACCACTGACCCAATTTTTACACTCAGAACTATCCTGGAGAGAGGGCACGAATATAATATTAAGACTCATCACCTTTTTATAGATTTCAAGTCAGCATATGACTGTATCAACAGGGAAAAGCTCTACCAAGCCATGGGTGAATTGCAGATACCCAGAAAGCTAATACGGCTAGTTAAACTGACAATGAAAACTGTCTTATGCTCAGTTCGTTTAAGTGGAGAGCTTTCAGAAGAGTTCAACGCCTCAGGAGGAGTAAGGCAAGGAGATGCTCTCGCCTGCCTCCTCTTTAATATCGCCTTGGAGAAAGCAGTAAGGGACTCAGGTATACAGACCGGTGGCACCATATTTAACCGTCAAGTTCAACTTTTAGCCTATGCTGATGATATAGACATCGTAGGACGCTCCTTCCAGGTAGTCAAAGAAGCTTTCTTGGCACTGGTGGAATCAGCTGGAAGACTCGGGCTTAAAGTGAATGAATCAAAAACTAAATATATGGTGACGGGAGATAAACCGAACCCAAATGAAAGCGTTTCATTTGGAGAGTATACTTTTGAAAAGACTGCAGACTTCGTATACCTAGGATCAATGGCATCGCAGGATAATGATGGTGGAGCTGAGGTAAAAAGAAGAATAATATCTGCCAACCTATGCTATTTTGGCCTACAAAAACTTATAATTGGACATACTCTCTCAAGACAGACTAAACTCCACCTTTATAAAACTACAATTCGTCCTGTTCTGATGTACGGTTCAGTAACCTGGACTCTGACAAACACAAGTGAACAGGACCTTCTAACTTTTGAAAGAAAGATCCTGCGAAGGATATTTGGTGGACTATGTGAAAATGGTGTATGGAGAAGACTTAAAAATCAAGAGGTTTATAATCACTTTAATGAATTAAACATCGTCCAGGTCATTAAACTGGGCAGGTTGCGGTGGGCCGGACACTTGGCCCGAATGGAGGGTGAAATGCCAAAGAAAATACTAACTGAGCCCCTCCATAGAGCAAGAAGAAGAGGAAGGCCGAAACTGAGATGGGCCGACGGAGTGGCGGCTGATGCAAATGAATTCCTGGGGGTCAGGAACTGGATGGTAGCTGCCCAGGACCGTGAAGATTGGCGGAGGCCAGGACCCGTCTCCGGGTTGTAGTGCCATAAAAAAAAAAAAAAAAAAAAAAAAAAAAAAAAAAAAAAAAAAAAAAAAAAAAAAAAAAAAAAAAAAAAAAAAAAAAAAAAAAAAAAAAAAAAAAAAAAAAAAAAAAAAAAAAAAAAAAAAAAAAAAAAAAAAAAAAAATTGAAAATCTAATAAAATAAATCCTAAATAATAATAATAAATAAATGTAATAACATAAGATTCTCTGATCTGGTGTCGCTTTATTGACAGTTTTCCTTTATTTTGTATTAAACAATATTTTTTTTTCTTTGCTTTTTATTCCAATGAAGAGTTTATTATGTTTAAAATGCACATTTCCACTAAGGGATTGTCATAATCTTTTATTTACACAAGTAACTGATTTGTACGCCAAATGAGGACACCATGTTTTTTCGGTTTCAAAAGTGAATTTCTCCATGAAATCATTACGTTGAACATATCATTCGAAAGCTTATTAAATTTTTAAGTTTTTGTGAGATTAGACGTTTTGTGGATACTTTTTTAGAAAAATGGTGAGCGTTGAAGTAATACAAGACATTGTGACTCCCCCAAATAAGGTGAAGATCAAGCTGTTCCTTAGATACGAAGTTTGTAAAACTCAAGATTACAGGTACTCAGCTATTATAGAAAATCAAATGCTTAATCAGAAAATGTGGTCAAAATTTGAAAAATATTTAAACAAAATGGAGATATTACAGCTTTTACGAAAAAAAAAAAAGAGGTTTCCTCACAAAATTCTTTGATTTATCGTATACCTGCAACGGATTGGAATAGAAAGGTGAGGTCTATGGCATTTGATACATTTTTGATCTAATTTTTTTTTTTTTTTTTTTTTTTTTTTTTTTTTTTCACTATGAGATACTCACCCTGTATAACTGACCAGGCATTTTTTCTTTAAGTACTTGGTTCCAGAATCAATTTTTTTTTCTCTCAATTATATTCTCTTCCTCCTATTTTATAGGTAAAGATAAATATCTTAGGGTTTAATAGTCCTCAGGTCCGCTTCCTCATTGTGAAATATATACTAATTAATAATATTTACACAATAACAAGTTTTTTTTTTGTTTTTTTTCTCTTTATTTGTTTAATCCACACCTGTCACTTAACATGTGACAACAAGCAGATGTGATAAATTGTTGTATAAAAGATAATTGGCATGTCAGGCATGAGGGAGGACAGCACCCAGCGGTACTTACTCCTAACATGAACATGATATTTAATTCGTTTTAACGGAGTAGATCCCTCAACCAACTCCTTTTTAGTCTCCTTTGGGTATTATCTGGCAAGCTTATGGAGGCCATACTTTGTATTAAATTATTGATATGTCCGTGAAGTTTGTCGTGAAGTCTTTTATATAAAGTCTGGATGTGATCTTGTACCATGGGTATGTGTAAGTCTGTGTGTAAAGTTTTGTTATTGACATACCAGGGTGATTGTGTAATGAGTCTTAAAGTTTTGGACTGGAAAGTCTGTATTTTTTGGATGTGTGTTTTTTTTTAGCAGTTCCGTAAATTTGTGAGGCGTACGTCCATAGAGGTTTTAATAAGTAAGTATATGTATTTAGTCTTTGCGTAATTTTCAATTTAGATCGTTTATGTAGAATCGGATATAATAGTCTCAGTCATTTGTTAAGGCTTAGGCGTTTCTGTTTCACATGTGGGCCCCATGTCATCCTTCTGTCAAACATTAGTCCTAGGTATTGAACAGTGTCAGTCTGTTTAATTGGAACATTGTTGATGTAAACGTTGGGGCAGGTGTTATGTCGAAGTGCAAAAGTTATGTGCTGTGATTTGTCGTTATTTAGTTTAATTTTCCATTTGTTGAACCAGTCTTGTAACTGTTGTAAATAGTGTTGGAGAGTCAGTGAAGCCTGATTTATGTCTGAGTGTCTAGTCAGAATTGCAGTATCATCTGCGTATGTTGCTATTATAGTGTTAGGGTAAGTGGGTATGTCGTGTGTGTAAACAATGTATAGCAAAGGTGCAAGAATCGATCCCTGCGGTACTCCAGCCCTAATTGGTCGAACAGAAGAGATATACGAACCTTGTCGAACAGAGAAAAATCTGTCAGAAAGGAAAGAGAGAAGGATAAGATAGTAAGTGGAAGGAAGGAATGATTTAAGTTTAAATAGTAGTCCATTGTGCCAAACTCTGTCGAATGCTTGAGCTACATCCAGGAATACCCCAGTAGCATATAATTTTTTCTCCAATGCAACTGAAATGTAGTCTGTGACTCTGTGAAGCTGGTGTATGGTTGAGTGTTGTGAACGAAATCCAAACTGGTGTTCAGGTAGTATGTCTTTGTTCGTTAGTACGTCTAGAATTCGTCTATACAGTAATTTTTCAAAAATTTTTGAGCAAATTGGAAGTAAACTGATGGGTCTGTACGAAGAAGGAGAGTTGGGGTCTTTATTTGGTTTTTGTATCATTAATACGTGTGAATATTTCCATTGCAATGGAAATTTAGTTGTCCTTAGTATTGCATTAAAGAGTGTTGTAAGAAAGACTGTAGCTTTTCTGGGCATATGCTGGAGTAGCTCAGCAGTAATCAAGTCATGTCCTGGGGCTTTTTTTTTTGGTAATTTTTGAATTTCTAGAATTACTTCAGATGGCTTAAAGGCTGGTGGAGGCAACGTTAGTAGTAACGGGTTGTCAAGGGTATCTTGTACGTTAATTTCGTGTTCATTGTCAGTGAGGTCTGTATGAGGTATGAAAACAGTCGATAGATGATCAGCGAAGAGTTCAGACATTTCGCTTTCCGACTCGGCCCAAGTGCCATCTTCTTTTCGGAGAGTTGCTGACACCTCACGATGCTTTAAAAGCTTTTTTGTATGCCTCCATAAGCTTCCATCGTCAGTATTGAGATTTGTTAAGAATGTATCATAGTTAGTCTGTTTGAATTTTTGGATTTGTCGTTTTAATTCGTTATTTATTTGGTTGTATGTATGTTTGTCCGATGGTAGTCTGTTAGTCTGCCATACCTTACGAGCTCTTCTCTTGATTCTGATCAAATCCCTTATATACTGTGGATAGTTTGGCTGGTAACTTTTCTTGGTTTTGGGAACTGATGAGGACCGCGCAGATTCCTGAATGCATTTTGTGAAAACGTCAACAGCGTCCTCTATTTCTTTTCCTGTTTTCAATGAAATTGGAACTGAGAGTTTTTTATTTAAAATTGTTTCGTAGCAGTCCCAATTAATGTTTCCTTGGATGAGTGTGGGGCGTTCTTCTTTCATACATGGCTCTTCAAACAAGATCAGTTGAATAAGGGAATGATCAGAACAGAGGTCAGAACTAGTTCTAACTGTGTAAGGTACGGACTGTAGTCCTTTAGTGATAAAGAAGTCTAGTAAGTCTGGTGTCTTACGTCTCGATGTAGGCCAGTACGTCGGAGAATTTGGAGTTATAGTGTTTAAAGAAAGCTTATGGAGAGCAGAATGAAGGTTTCTACCTCTTGGAGTAGTTAACCGTGACCCCCATAGTTGATTTTTTGCATTATAGTACCTCCTGCTATGAAACATTTTCCAAGCTTTTTAAAAAAGCTACAAAACATGTCAGAGGTCAGCGCATACCGAGGAGGACAGTACACCGCTGCTAATGTTAGTGTTATTTGTGCTGTGTAAAGAGTTATGGCTGTTGCTTGGATGTCTAGTGTAATTGGAATATGTTTAGAGTGGTGTTTGAGACATGTTTTGATGATGATGGCAGTCCCACCGTGCGAAGTATTGTCTGGGTGATCGGTTCTGTAGATGGTATAGTCCGGTATGCTTATTTTATGACGTGAAGTGAGGTGGGTTTCTGTAATAAAAGCGATGTCGGTACGTTTCTCGTGTAAGTAAATGTCAAGTTCTGTTTTATGTTGAAGAAGTCCGTTCGTATTCCAAAGAAGGATGGACAAGGAACCCACAGTTAAATAATTAGGGTCCATAAGCTGGGTTGAAGGCTTGTCTGATTTGTGTAAGTTGTTGGAGGAAACCAAAAAGGGGTTCGATGAGGTTATCTAAACCATTTAACAAATTCAATATTTGGGGAGGATAATTATCAGCTGGGGCTACCGGCTGGGCAATGTTCTGCCTCATACCTGACATGAACGCATTCTGTTGCTGTCTTCCTTCAGGAGCTGGACAAGTGTGTGGAGGTCCTTGCTGCTGCATTCTTGAAACTAGTTGAGTGGGCTGAGGTTGCTGTGGGTCCTGCTGCATTCTAGGAACTAGTTGAGTGAGCTGAGGTTGCTGTGAGTGCTGCTGCAATGGAGGAGAGTCTTGTGGCCCTATTGAGATAGAGGTAGATTGAGAGGGTGCAGACCTTCGATTATGGAGAACTCGTGAATTTCTCATGTTTCTTAACTCCTTTAAGATTTGACATCCTCTGTAGTTCGCAGGATGTGCGCCCTGGCAATTTGCACATGTAGCTGGGGTATCACGCGTTTTCTGGCATGAGGAACTTGCGTGTGTTTGGCCGCATCTTACACATTTGGGTGTGTAATTGCAGTAGGTCTTAGTATGACCGTACTGTTGGCACCGATTGCATTGAGGTATCATCCTCTTCTTTCGTGGCTCTTCAATTATTACTCGAGTGTAGAAAATGCTTTTAATTTGGTAGATATTATCATTGTATGTTTCTTTGGTAATATTAACGAAAAACATTGGTAAAGGTAGTTTTAACCTTGATATCACATTAGTAACATTAGTTGCCTCATAACCTTTACTTTTTAAGGCATCAATGATAATTGATTTTGGGGTTGAATGATGTAGGTTTTTTATTACTACTCTTGGACATCTATCTTGGGGTAGCTGGAACGTGTGAAATTCGGCATTTTGTGTTCTAAGTGAATTCACTATAGCACGATATGATTCCGGAGTCTCTGGGTTGATGCAAATATTTTTTGGTGTGGTTTTTAACTGAAATGTAGATGGGCCACTTACCTGTTCTAAAAACCCAACAAACGCTGGGTAGTTTTCTACTCCTTTTACGAAAATCGGTGGAGGTCTAGCTATTGGAGCAGTTTGTTCTGACCGGTTGGATATATTTTGTGAGTTATCACTTAAAATACTGAATTTATTGTGAACAGGGGTGATAGATGGGAGGTTATTTGGCTTCTTTTGCTTCCTGGTATCTCTTTCTATTTCTGAGAGACGTTTACGACCTGTAACGATTTCCCAGACACCTTGTTCATTTTGAGAATTGTTTTCCGCTATACTATCCGTAGCATCCATATTAGAAATGTCTGTTGATGATGACGCTGCTTCGGTCATTTTTTAAGTGTCCTATCTCACAATAAAAAAGGAAAAAAAAAAAAACTTATTCAGAAGGTCACTAGTATCTTCTACAATTAATTTTTTACAAATAAAAGATCATTTTCAAAGTTATTACCAGTAAAAAAAAGTAATTTTAGGAAAATATAACCTTTAACAACTTTTATTACTTTAATCACCATATGATCACTCCAATAACAAGTTAACTAATTAATTTTAAAAATTGCGATTATGAGAATTATGACTGATGCCCAGGTGAGGCAAGGTAGGCGTAATTAGCACTAAAAGATAGCATCACAATTTTCATCACGAATCCCTTGTTTTGTTTTTTTGTTATGAGTTTATTAAGGATGCAAAAAAAAAATAAAATAAGTTGACGCTTAAAGAAGAATAATTATGCGCTTGTTGAGATGAATTTACATTCCAATTAATATTCAAAACTGTTTATTGAAAACCAGTCTAGAGGTACGTTTCCTTATAAGAATACAAAATACTTTATAATAAATGTTGTAGAGCACTAAATTTACTATTAAAAAAATTTATATATATTCCAATTTGTCTTGAACATGTAAAAAGTTACACCAATTTTGGTTTTGGGACTCTTAGTGTGAGAATGGATCATTGACGTTAATTATATACTGTTAATCAGAATACTTAACGCTATAGGAGGCATTGGTATACAGGGTGTTCGGAAGATCGGTGGCCAATGAGGTATCTAGGGTAGGGAGGTTCATTTTGAAACTATTTAAGGTTACTTACCTATATACAAAGTCTTACTTTTTTTTTTTTTTTTAATGGGCAAAACCAAATATATATGCCTTATAACTTCGTTGTTTACTGATATATCAACTCCATTTTTTTTTTTGGTGTAATTCCTAGAACATTTTACAAGTAAAATAAAAAAAAAATTGAAAAAAAAAACGGGAGATTTTAGCAAAAAAAAGAACTAAGAAGTTTAGGTTAAAAAAAAAAAAATAAAATAAAAAAAAGAGGGCAACAACCAAATCCAAATTATTTTAAAAACATGTCGTTTTTTTTCCTTTAACAAAATAAACCGATCACCCGTTTTTTTTTTTTTTTGTATTCGTTTTCTGCACCAAATTTTTTTTATTTCACATGGACAATATATTAGTAATTGCAGCAAAAAAAAAAAAAAAAAAAAAAAAAAAAAAAAAAAAAAAAAAAAAAAAAAAAATGGCGTTGATATATAAGTAAAAACGAAGTTATATAAGACAAAATTGTTTGGTTTTAGCCATTTAAATAAAAAAAATCATAAAAAAAAAATCGTAAGATTTTGTATGTAGGTAACTGACCTTAAAAAGGTTTAAAATAGACCTCCCTACCCTAGATAGCTCTTTGGCCAACGATCTTCCGAACACCCTGTATATACATACTTTTGAGTTTCAAGAAATAAAACCACTGTTAAATACCACTTTTCATTAAAATTGCTATAACTTTAGACAGGTAAAAGATAAATTGGAATATATACATTTGTTTTAAAGGAAATTTAATGCTCTACAACATTTGTCATATGATGAACAGTTTGGATGATATAAGGGAGAGAACGTAAGTTTAATGTTTAAGCTTTTTCGCAAATTTTCCAATTTGCAAAGCGTATATCTCGGTAAAGGAACAGAATATGAAAAAAATATATAAATTAAAATTTGTAGAGAATTTAATTAACTTTAATTTATTACATAGTCATGTTCCCCGTTCGGCACGCTGTTTTTTGGGATATGAGCGAAAAACCGGGAATCTTTGAAAAAATTGGGATCTTTTGCCTCTCCCCCACCATTTCTGTTCCCAGACCCTAAAACTCCAGGCCTTTTAGTACGTTTACCTTCTAACTACCTTGAACATGTTTCCGAAGAAAAACCTTGGATTACAGAAAACTCACTTTATAATCCTTAACTGGCTGGACTAATATATTTTTCATAAGAATTGTTTTATGCGTACTATTTACTTACTCGGTTGAGAAGATTGTCAGGGGTGGAGTAATTTTGATAAATTATTCATCCGTTCGGTTTTTGAGGGTGAAATAAAACTCTGTGAATAATATCACAGATATATCTTGTTTCCATCTTTCGGCCAATTGCATAATGCCAGTTCGTAGAATGTCTGGGGTTTATTGTAAAAAACTGATTCAAGTGCTTTTTGATGTCCTGTTCGTTTTGGAATTTCTTTCTATTTATGGAGTTCTGCGGAGACCGGAATAAGTGGTAGTCACTTGTAGCTAGGTCTGGTGAATACGGAAGATGGGGCAAAAGATTCCATCCAGAGCTTAATAATTTATTGCGAGTGACCAACGAGAGGGTTGTGAAGTTTATATAACGATGCGTGAGTGACACAACTTCTTGAGTAACTAATAAGGAACCTTATAATTTAAAAAAAAAAATTATAATTAACAAATATAGTATTAACGAAAACAATTATAAACAAAACGTTCTATAACAAAATTCAAAACACTCATTATTAATAACATCACATGATAACATAACATAACCTACCACACCGTTGCTATGGTTACAACAGCTGATGCTCTATAATATTAAAACAATGATTATTAACATTTCGACAATGGAGTTTCTAAACTTCTTCGCTCGGTGTTATAAGTTAAGAGCTTACAAGAGGAGGACACACTCAGTCTCTCACGGATCTTGTTGGGAATTTTTTAGGAGGTTCCTGGTCAAAAAATATTAGACACGTATTTTGCTGTTCCGACTAATAGGCTCTGGAACCCGAGAAAAAAAAAGCATTAAATTATAATATCTTATATCTTGAGTTTAAAAAATGATATCAACATTTTTATTTTTATTGCGGATTTAAGAAAAAATAAAGCTGCTCCATAGATTTTGGGTTAGGTTAGTTAAATTCTAAAAAAAATGATTAGATTTTCTAGCAAACGATCTTTATCGATTTTTTAACACAGAAATTGACGTCAGATTCTAATTCAGCACCCTCAAAAACATTGAAAAACGTTTATTCAATAAAAACGAAAAATATCATTTTTCCCACTTCTTTGAAGGGAAGAAATTTTTAAAACGATTATTCGTTACTTTCCTTTAAATATCTAATACATTGTCACACAATTCATTCATTGGTATCGCCGGAAAGAAGAGAACCTCAGCTTTCTTTTGATGTATATTAATGCAAATTTTGATCAACAGAAACCTATTTGAAAAATTGGCAAATCCGGAAAACATATTTATGTTTGACTTGAGTTTAAAACCAGATAGGAAAATAAAACCAAAGACATTTCAAGAGTATTACCACTCTATATTTTGTATAAAAAATGAAGTTGATACCTTAAACCGTCTAAGAGTAATTCATGTTTTTTATAAATTTAAACAAAAATTGCCTACCATTTGGTCAGGCACATTTCGAAGCTTACGAATTTTTATTTTTATTTTTGGACAAAGAGTATTAAGAGACTCTTGCAGATAATGTAATGGACTGCATTATCAGTGTTTACCACTAAAGGCCTATAAATCATATTTTAAAACCTAATATCAAACAGATCAATCGACATTTTAGTTTGGAAATTTTATTTTATCGCCAAAAATAATTTTATTGATTTCATCTGTTTGATTTAAATTTCTAACCAGAAAAGTATGTGATAGTGTGGCAAAATACGTTTCTGCCACTCAACATTGTATAGCTATTTAAATTTCTATTATTGTAAATTTTATTATTGCTAAACTTTCCTAGAACTAAGGAAATTAAGTAGTTAAAATTTAGTAACGATGGGTTCAGTAATTTTACCATTCTAATCTACATCGCAGAATAATCAACTTTTAAACATCGTTGGAATCTTGATTCCACACCACCTTTTTAAATCTTTCTTGATAATTTAATTCAATATAAATAAATTTTTTAAATAATTTCAAGCTCTATATAACACCGTAACCTTTGCTGTAGAAAGAACCGTAAAGTTTTCCTGTAGAATGGCGCCCGCCACCTGTCGGTCATTTTTAAACTACTCTGTTATTCATATATTATCGCTATTTTAGTAACGTATTATTTAAAAATCAGTAGATTGCTAAATCTCTCTTGAGCTATAAAGATAATGTGGTTAAAATTTAGTACAGATTGGTTCAGCAATTTTTATGGTAAGTGATCACAAAAGATAAATGGCTTGTCCTTTTATATATAGATAAGATCACATGATAACATAACATAACCTACCACAGCGTTGCTATGGTTACAACAGCTGATAGGCTGTATTACTTCAATATTTAGACAATGGAGTTTCTAAATATCTTACTTCGATCTATAACAAAAAAAAAAAGTTATAAACAGGTTATCATGAAACCTTGTCTCGTAAAAAAAAAGGAATGTAGATTCTCATAAATGTGGCTACAACCTGCACGTTCAGGTTATATAATATAAAGAGTTTAATTATATATAATTGGCGAGGCAAGCCCTCATTCTCCAGCAAGTAGTTGGTTCGCTTATTTATAATCAAATTAAAGCTATTTGTTTTGTTTGATTTAAATCAAATTCATGTCCCTAATGATATGTATTCAATACCTTCATAATAATCAGTTAATGACATGTTCAATTCTAGATTGTAATTAAATTAGTACTAACTAATAATTTTAAATTATGAACAGTTATTTGTACAAACCTAATAGTTAATACATTTTCCTAATACTTTCAAGTATACAGGGTGTCCAAAAAGAGTATCAGGTATTTGTTACTTCGATAAAACAAAAACTACTTAAAAAAAAAGAAAAAAGTTTATTGTCATTATTACAATATTAAGTGGAAAATTATTTGGAAAAGATTATCATCTAAATGGCAACCGTTTTGCTGCTGGCACTCTTCTAATCGGGAACGGAGATAGGCGATCACATAGCTCTCGATATTGCTGCCATTTCTGACCTCATGTTTTCCTTCAATTGCGTCAGATTCTTCGGATTATTCCCATAGACCTTACTTTTAAGGTTTCGTCATGCAAAATAGTTAAGTAGACTGAGGTCGAGGCTTCTGGGAGTCCAGTTGATGTTACCCCTACGCGAAATGACCTCATTAGGGAATAATTCGTTATCAGCTTCTGTTGCTTGATTTGATGTATGGCAAGTGGCCTCATCTTGTTGAAACCACGTTCTTGAGTTGAAACCTTGAAATTCCTGTAACTCTAAGCCCAAAAAGTTTCGCAGAATATTAGTCCAATAAAATAAGGGTTAGCCGGAGAAAAAACTGCGGAACTTTTATCCTCAACAGATCATTATGTTTTTTGGGATCCTGAATCAGAATCTGAAATTTGCTACCACGGCAACCATCGGCTTCATATTCAAAATCGGAAAAAACCTCCAAAAAAACCCCGTTATTTTTGTTTTTTTATCTATGACACGATAACCAAGCTTTTTTAGAAGTCTTCAAATATTAATTCCTTCCAGTCCCACAGCTCCGCGAAAATACGTTTGTCGTACTCGTTCGGCTATAACTCTGAAACTATTTGTCCGATACAACATTACTTTTTTCATCTTAAAGCTGATTAAATTTACTATAAGAATCTATAAATGAACTTTTAATCCAATCCCGTAAAATGAACATGCCAGCCCACTAATAAAAACGTACTGTTGTAAAATTCAAGTGTTTTTTTTGTCACATTTGTCGCTTTAACTCCTCAAATATTTGTTCGATCCCAAATTTCTTTTTTCTATCTCAAAGCTGATTAAATTCGCTATTAGATGCTATATATTTAAATTATATAAAAGCCTGTAAACCAACCAAGCTAAATATGTAAATTATGACATGTTCAATAGGCTAGTGTGGGTATTTAACGGTGTTCATTATAAATTACATATTTAGGATCTAATAGTAAATTTAACCTGCTTTTAGATAAAAATATTAAATTTTGGATCGGACAAATGGTTTTAGAGTTATAGCGAATAATGCGCCAAAAAAACATGTATTTTACAAACGTAAGTAATTTTCAGCGTGATAGCTTGTGTATTTCAAAAATTGTGATAAACATTTTATAAATAGAATCTAATTATCAATTTAACCACCTTTCAGATCGAAAAAAAAAACATTTTGAATCAGACAAATACTTTCGGAGTAATAATATCCTATATAATATAATATCCCAGACGCCTAAAAACCCGTACTGTTGTTAAATCCATGGTTTTCGGGACATTTATCATTATAACTCCGAAAGTATTTTTCCGATTCAAAATGTTTTTTTTTTTCAATCTGAAAGGTGGTTAAATTTACAATTAGAACCTATATATGAAATTTTTATCAAAATTACTTGTATCAAAAACAATTTGTCCGATCCAAAATTTAATATTTTGCTAAAACATACACGTTTAGCGTGCTAGCTGGGGTGGTTTACAGAATTTAATACAATCTACATATATAGTATCTGATAGCGAATTTAATTAGCTTTGAGATAGAAAAAAGAAATTTGGGATCGAACAAATATTTGAGGAGTTAAAGCGACAAATGTGCCAAAAAAAAACACTTGAATTTTACAACAGTACGTTCTTATTAGTGGGCTGGCATGTTCATTTTACGGGACTTGATTGGGTTCATTTCTATATTCTTATAGTAAATTTAATCAGCTTTAAGATGAAAAAAAGTAATGTTGTATCGGACAAATAGTTTCAGAGTTATAGCCAAAATTTAACGTAACTTCGCGAAAAATAGTGCGATTTCGGATTTCTTTTTTTCATTATGTAGGTTCTAGTTCCAGCTATAACTAATATATGGAGACTTTCTTTTAAAAAAGCTTCGTTATCGTGTCATAGATAAAAAAACAAAAATAATGGGTTTTTTTGGCGGATTTTTCCGATTTTGAATATGAAGCCGATGGTTGCCGTGGTAGCAAACTTCAGATTCGGATTCAGCACCCCCAAAACATAAAGATCCGTTGAGAATAAAAGTTCCGCAGTTTTTTCTTGAAAACCGCCTTTTGGAGCCTCATTTTACTGGACTATATCGCAATAACGGTCACTGTTCACACAGAGTGGTCGGCCTCGTCGATCTTCATAAAAAAAAGGAGCGATTATGCCTCTAGCAGACATAGCGGCCCAAACAACGACTTTGTGGCTGTGCAGGGGTCGTTGGTGCTTTCATCTGCCCAGTACCGACAATTCTGTTTATTAAAATGACCATTCAGATGAACGTTTGCTTCATCACAAGAGTATGTTATCAACATTGTTGAAGTAGTTTTTGTTTTATCAAATTAACAAATACCCGATACTCTTTTAGGACACCCAAAAACCCAAGAACGCGGTTTCAACAAGATGGGGCCACTTGCCATACATCAAATCAAGCAATGGAACCTGTTAATGAATTATTCCCTAATAAGGTCATTTTGAGTAGGGGTGGCTTCAACTGGCCTCCCAGAAGCCCAGACCTTAATTTAATTGACTATTTTGCACGGAGATACCTTAAAAATAAGGTCTATGAGAATAATCCGACGAATCTGGCGTAATTGAAACAAAACATGAGGTCAGAAATGGCAGCAATATTGAGAGCTATTTGTCAGCAAGTGATTGCCAATCTTCGTTCCCGATCAGAAGAGTGCCAGCAGCATAACGGTCACCATTTAAATGACATAATCTTTTCCAAATAATTTTCCGCTTTATATTGTAATAACTAACAATAAACTTTTTTGTTTATTTTAAGTAGTTTTTGTTTTATCGAAGTAACAAATACCCGATAACCTTTTTTGACACCCGGTATATATCATCCTTCGCTCGCTCTCATAAAGTTAAGAAGCACTTAGATAATTTTAACTAATATATTTTTAAGTTTTATTAATCCGCTACCTATGCCTCCACTTGGACAAACGTCTAACTTGGAATCCACATATAAGACTAAAACGACCAGAAATTGCCTGTCGTTACAGACTATTTCAACATTTACTAGAAAAACGTTTAAAGCTCCCAATAAACTACAAAAGACTTATTTACATGACTGTGGTTAGACCTATTTGGACAAAAGGAGTTAGGAGCTTTTGGGCTCCACTAAACCACCCAATTCAGCTCGTATCCAATGATTAGAATCCAAAATCCTTCGAAAAAACCTCAATGCTTCTTACTTTGTCTCCAATAAATTTATCCATAAAGATCTTAATGTTACATATATTGCTGAGTTAGCTTAAACCAGGTACTTCCCCTTTCATAGTAAGCTCCATAACCACTCAAATCCTCTAATTTCTTAACTTGCTTCTTAAAAGAAGGGGACCTTCTAATTTAAAGTTTTTATTGAAGGTAATCGTTATCACCATATATATATATATATATATATATATATATATATATATATATATATATATATATATATATATATGTGTGTGTGTGTGTGAACAGTTTGAACAGTAAATTTCAATAAATTAATATAAAAATAAACTTTAAAAAATGTGTTTATCGATAAAAAATCTTGTATTGGAGTACACAATTGTACATTACTTCTTCAATGATATTTTTACGTATAGCAGTATTTTTTAACCTAGTTAAAAATGCACTGATTAGGAGTCTGAAGATAACACACAGGCCAAACAACCAACCGTATTAAAATATACAAAAATCGATGTTATTAATAAATACATGAAAAAAAACGAAAAAACTCTTCTGTCCTTAACTTAAAACTTTCACGATACTTTGACTGGTCTTTACATATCTCATTCAGTACAAATCTAAATTACAACAAACGAAAAGAACTGCCTACTATTATCTAGTATTTAAGCCGGCTCCACACATTCGTGTTGTGTTGAAAATTTTGTATGTTTTAGAACTGAAGATGATGAATGTGTAGCATTCGAACCTAGTTTTCTAATAAAATAATCTCATTAGAAATAGCAATTAACGTCAATCAATATAACACACTAAACAACACAGTCCAATTTGAAATTGTAAAAGAGAATGCTTACGTGTGAGATAATTGGAAAGAACTCTCGATAAATGTAAACCCGAAGCGTAAGGATCGAACTGGTCAGGCCGGCTTCTATAAGAGCTCCCAAAAATGTATTATTTTCAATAAATCAAGCTTCAACAATTACTGATTTAATGAAAAATTAAATTAATTAGTTCTTTTTCATGCTCCAGACCACACAATACGTGATAAGCATCTTAGAGCTTAAGCATCCTGCAATATCTGCATCCTAGATTTGTAACTCGAACGTTTTCCTTATTCCTTATTATTGAAGGCTGTTATGAAAATAGCTGGAATCTGTTTAGCAGAAAACCATTGTAGGATGATCTCCTCATACATGTTCATTAGACTTTCTAGTTATTTGGCCACTTTTTCAATATTTATATCATATATATTTTTATAAGGCCATTTTGACCGTTACCTGAACTATATATTCCAGATTGTGTGAGTCAAGTTTGGTGCTATATACGTTGATAAAATAGAAAGTGTCCAGAGGACATTCATTAAGAAAATATATAAATTGCCAAAAACTAGGCCATATTACCGTAAAACGGAGCGACTTTGCACCGCTTCATTCTTTAACTATCAATAACGTTTAAAATGCATGTATTAAATAAAATATTTGCTTTGAATAATCAGCTTTTAAATGCTGTTGATTCATCTCATAATCTTGGAATTACAAAATTTACAAAACTTATTATTAATTTTATTGTTTTTAAACTTTGGTGCAAAGTCAACCGGATACCCGTGACTTTGCACCACCACATTTTTTACCATGATAAAAACCGACTTCAAGATTAAACCTATAATGAATAAACTTGAACTCAAAGCTAAAAAATAATATTTTAATTACTAATAAAAAATAGATCAAACTCAAGGCTGCTACAGGTTTTTTTTATTTATTTATTTTTATTTCCGATGTAAATATACAAGAAACTCGCCTCATTAGTAATAAATGATGATAGAGAAAATTATACATTAAAAAAAAAATCATGATATTAACTTCTTGTATATATTATCACATTTTTACCTTTAGATCAGGGGTACCCAAACTTTTTTGTACCACGCCCCCTTTTGTTGAAATAAAAGCTAATAAATTGTATGGGCCTAGGAACAAAACAAAAACAAGTAAGTGTTACATTGAAGACAAAACATTTATTTATACTGCCATAAGATACAACAATATCAGTTTTCATAAAATACAAAAAAATTAATAAAAGAAAAATAGATTAGGTTGGTTAGTGAGATGGATGGGCTTGCATTTTCTTTACTAGTTTGTCTATTCGTGATTGAGTTATAGTAAATGCAAAACGGAAGTCACTAGCAACATCAAGTTTATTCCGATACTTTGTTTTAATTGCCACAAGTGTTGAAAATGCTTTTTCCCACAAATAGGTGCTTGAAAAAGGAAAATATAAACGAAGAGCTTCCCGTGATACACTAGGATACACTTTGAAATATTTTAACCTAAATGAAGGTTTTTCCATTATATTAAAGTTGTATTTGGCAGAGGAATCATGTTTTATTTCCAAAGCATCTTCTTGAAGTGATTCAGGCAGGGAGTCTATGTTGACATGGAATGGGTCAGTTGACATTCTGTAAATACTATCTTCACAAGTGTTTGGGAAGTATTTCTGGAACTCTTCAATTAGGTTCTCCAAATGGTTTGATATTTGGATTTTCAAACTTGATTCTTCATAAATGTCCTTGAAGCGTGTATCTTCTGAGATTGACTCTACTTTAGGGAAATTTGAATAATTGCAGGTGTTCGCTGATATTTTACGCCTCCAATGTTGCAATTTCTCAACATACATCTTGATCGCATCACGATGAGTAACTAAATTTTAGTCTCCACCCTGCAGTTTTAGGTTATGGTTGTTCAACGAGTCAAAGATGTCTGACAAATAATCCAATATTACTTGGGTACAAGGTTTTTTGAAGGCCACACTTAGATCATTTAGCTTTTGATGTTCCAAGAAGGTGATTATTTCATCTCGAAGCTCAAATAATCTTGCCAACATGTTTTCTTTTGAGAGCCATCGTACTTCTGTATGAAATAGCAGTGTTTTGTGATCACTTCCTAAATCTTCACAAAGAGTTTTAAACAGTCGAGTATTCAACGCATTGTTTTTATGTAATTCACTACTTTAATACACAACTTGAAGACAGTATTGAGTTCATTTGGAAGCGTTTTTGCTGCCAAGACTTGTCGGTGTATAAAACAATGTATCCAAGTCACATCAGCAGTTTTCCTTCTTACTAATTATAAGCCTGAGCGAGAACTAAGCATTGAAGGCGCCATCCGTACATACAGGGGCGGATCGGGAGTTATCAGCCCACCGGGCAAATGCTCTTGACCGGCCCTCAGGGGCCAAACCATTCCCCTCCCCCCATCACATCCACTAAAGACAACCCTGTTCAAAATATGAACTTCAATTCTAAACATACTCACTCTTTCATTTTATGAGGGCGTTTAAAGGTTGCAAATAATGCTAAAGCATATAATTTTATTCAAACAACAATTTTATAATAATTTTACCAAAATGATGGAATGATTTTAAGGAACTTTCAATATTCTACAAAACTTGATACGAAGCAGTGTTTACTTAGACAATGCACGTCAAGAAATTTCGTTTTAGGGGGCCAAATAGGGCCTCAAGTCTCGAGTGGAGTTTTTTTTTTATAAGGATTTAGTTTTCCTTACTTACTTAAATATTTACTTTTTTCCCTTTATTTCCCAGGCCCCACCGGCCCTTTCCCTGTCCGGCCCACCGGGAGATTTCCCGGTATCCCGGTGGCCCGATCCGCCCCTGCGTACATACACCGATCAGTTTTTGCCAAGAGAGTTCATGTTTGTCAAAAAATTCTAACACTGCTTTCATAACATCAATAGCTTTTGTCCTGGGTTCCAACTCAGTAGAAAAGAGTAGCTCATCTTTCATTCTTTCGTTTTCAATTTACCGAACATAAACAATTAACTATGAACATTGTGCTATGTCTTTTAAACTTTAAAATTTTAGAAAGACTACCAAAATTTAATTTAATGTTCAACTTATCTCGCGCCCCCCTCCCTGACATGTTCTCACGCCCCCCAGTTTGGGAACCAATGCTTTAGATAGATTGGTATGCTGCGTAAAACATTGCAACCCATTTGAAATGAGAAGCACTGCTAAATAATTTTTCTCTGTCTCTGCGATTTCAAAATATTCGTGTGGTATATCTTCTTATTTTCCTCATTATATGACTTAAATCTTAGTCATTCAAAACATGAATACAAAATGGCCACCGAAAAATATTAAAACTGTTGGTATCTCCGCCATCAGTTCAACCACTTCTCCCCTTCAAAATATTTTGAAAAAGCCGGGTTTCGAATTTTTTCCTTCATTTGCGTACAGCTGGTGTACCATAAGGTAGCGTTATACGCCAAAAAAAAAAAAAAAAATCATCTATGAAACATGTTTTTAAAATATAAATAAGACAATAAATATCAGTAGTTGATTTATATAAATTCCAGTAATAAATAAATCAATTAATTTACCACCAATTATCGATGTTATTTTGTTGTTATTGATATTATTAATAACAATTAGCAACGATAAATCGTATCTCAAGCCTCACTTATTCAGAGAAATAATTAGCAAGTTATTGTGGCCTCACCCGCGAAGGATCTATGTTATTTTATTCATTAACGACTCGCTCACTTCAATTTTCAATTAAATTGTCAATCAATCAATTAATTTATTTTTCAATTAAAAAAACATTAAAAACGTATTCTGAAGCAAAATCAATTTCAATGTGTTTCAATCAATTTTAATCTCTTGGTTGGACTGAGACGTTTTTGTTTTTCATGTGGGCCCCAGGTCATTCTTCTATCAAATGTAAGTCCTAAGTAATGAATTTCGTTTGTTTGTAGTATGGGTTGATTGTCGATGAAGGCAGGTGGGCAAGAGTCTTGTCTGAGTGTAAAGGTTATGTGCTGTGATTTGGTGTAGTTTAGTTTTATTTTCCATTGTTTGAACCAGTCTTGTAGTATTGCTAAGTGGTGTTGAAGAGTTAACGATGCAATTGTGGGGTCTTTATGTCTAGTTAATATTGCTGTATCATCAGAGTATGTTGCTGTCAATGTTCGAGTGGCATATCGTGAGTGTAAAGAATATACAGGGTGTTCCGATATTAAATGGCAAAACTTCAGGAACTTACAGGGGACCGAAAAACTAAGACAAAAAGTCCTTTAGAGATTTGCTCGTTTTTTCTTGGTTTTAGAGAAAAACGCAATAAAAAGAAACAAAACAAGTTTTCATTTTTATACTTATTTATTTACATTTATATTTATGTTACGTTCTTTTTAATGTAAATATTGCTCAAAATGTTGTCCTCTTGCACCAAAGCATTACATCTAGCACTCACCTGATAAATTGCAGCTAAACATTGTTCTGATGATATTTGGTGCACTGCATCTATGATTCGGTCTCTTAAATGCTCTCTTGAGTTGATTGACACCGAATAAACTTTCTGCTTCAAGGTTCCTCATACGAAGAAATCCATGGGTGTCATATCAGGTGATCTGGGTGGCCAAGGTACTACTCCTCCACGTTCAATCCATCGTTGTGGATAATTTATATCCAGCCAAGCTCGAGCAACCCTGCTATAATGAGCTGCACATCCATAGAGTTGGAACCACATTTCAATCCGCTGCTGTAAGGGAATGTCATCTAAATAATTAGAAAAGACGTTCTCCAAAAAATGTGTAAATGTGATACCATTCAGTCTTCCAGGTAAAAAATATGGTCCCACCGGTAATCCGTTCCAAATTCCAAGCCAAACGTTAATAGCAAATTCATGCTGAAACCTATTCTTTCTAATAGCTCTGGGATTTTCAAGAGCCCATACATGATAATTTCTTTGATTAACAATTCCTCCTCTTGTAAAGGTAGCTTCATCGGTCCATATAATTTTTAATGGTAATAAATTATCATCGCGAATTTTGTCAAGAAACCAGTTACTAAAATTTAATCTCTTGACATAATCTTGAGGTAATAAATTCTGAACTTTATGAAGATGGAATGGGTAGCGATTATCACCTTTCAAAGTTCGCCATATTGCTTGCCGCGATATTGCTAATGCAGCAGATGCTCTTCGGATGCTAGTCTCAGGATTGTTATCGAAGTGGCGTTGGACACAATTTCTTCTCCGATAATCTGCTCTTATTGCTGCCTGGAATTGGTCGCCTTCATTACGTATTAAGAATGACCCAGTCTCTCGTAGTCTATTAAAAGTTAACGGAAAGACTCGTCGATTAGGCACTGTTCTATTTGGAATTCGGCGCGCATACTCCCGCACCGCTTTTAAAGCATTACCGTTACACATTAGAATATGTATGCGGCATTGTGCCTGATGCTATTCACACAAAAATATCTGAGTAACTGACTGAAGCCAAAATGTAAACAAATAAAAGAATGTAAAGGATAACATTAAGTGTTTACATATCTCACTGCCTAGCCTGACGAACTTTGAAAAGTGATAATCGCTACTTCTAACATTTTTGTTTTGTTTCTTTTTTCTTGCGATTTTCTCTAAAACTAAGCAAAAACGGGCAAATCTCTAAAGGACTTTTTGTCTTAGTTTTTCGGTCCCCCTATAAGTTTCTGAAGTTTTGCCATTTAAATTCGGGACACCCTGTATAACAGTGGAGCTAGTATTGACCCCTATGATACTCCGGCTTTTACTGGATAAATAGAGGAGATATCTGAACCTTGTCGGACAGAGAAAAATCTATCAGAGAGGAAAGATTGAAGGATCAGATAATAGGTAAAAGGAAGAAGATTTTCTTATTTTTAAAAAGCAGTCCGTCATGCCAAACTCAGTCAAATGCTTGGCATGACGGAATTCTTTTTAAATTTATTTTTTAGCATGTCTTTGGAAATGTAAATTTATTTTTAAACCGATGGACCGGTAGCGAGAATCGAGAATCACAAAAATTTAGTTTCCGAGACATCACTGCTAATAAACAATTGGTTCAAAGAAGTCCTGGATGATTTAGATTTAAAATAACAATACAATAAACTAAAAATAGAGAGGAGATGGTAATTTTGAAGGTCAGGGTCATAAAACTTAAACTCAAAACAGTTGAACGAAGACAATACTACACTACGAATAAAGGAGAGTCAGAAAGGATGAAACGTTTCTGACAGAACAAGAAGAATGTTGGAAGCCAAAGCTCCAGTTCCTCGGAAGACATAAATGCTTACGGACTGATGTAAGTGCTCCAATATGGGCGGAAAAAAAATTATAATAATAATAAAGAAATTATTATTTCTTAAAAGCTTTTACGAACATGGAAAGAAGAAGTTTCAAACATTGAAAATGATATCAGAATTGGTACGAAAGGAGAGAAGATTGATGTGGACATATTGGCCTTTGCGGATGATTTAGCAATAGCTACAGAAAATGAAGAGATTGCCAAAATTTATATTGAAAAATTACTGGAAATTGCATCTTAAACAGGTTTACAGATTTCTTTCGATAAGATAGTATATATTTTGACTCATCTGAATACAAGCAAAGAACTAAAGACTAAATATGGTAACATTAGGAGGGTAGATAAGTTTAAATATTTGGGTGAAGTAATTCAAAATAATGGTTTAGATAAAGCAGCAAATCTCGCAAGAGCCAACAAAATGGAATTTGCCTTCCTAAAAACTAAGGATATATATAATAAAAAAAATCTCTCTATAGAGGCTAAATTGCGTCATTATAAAGTAGTTGTTCTTCTTGAAAGCTTATATGCCTCTGGATGCTTGTTTCTCAACAAAAAGGGAGAAATTGAAAATATGGAAAAGAAGGAGAGAAAAATATTAGGACCAAGAAAGACTGAAGAAGGTTTTAAACTAAAAAGTAATATGGAAATATATGTAGATTCACGTTTTGTGGGCATTTGATGAGAATGAAAAAAAGAAGACTGACGAAGAAAATTTTCCAACACAGCCTCCAAAAACAGAAAGAGAATACATGGATAAGGGTGGTAAAGGAGGATATGAGGTTGGAAAATGTGCATTGGAATTCAATGTGGGACAGAGACCAATTTCGGACAGTGGTCAACAGGATCAAATTTCCGGAAATGGCTAAGACACAAGTTAACAGGCGGTGGTTAGATGAAAGAAGAAACCATCAGGCAGAGGTAATGAAGATATATTGGAGAGAGAGGAAGAGCAAGAAATAAATTCTTGAGCGTGGTCCACAGGTAGCCGAACTCGTGAGAAGAAGAAACAAGAAATAAATAAAGCTTACAACTACAACTTAGTAACTGTACAACGTTATAGAAGCAGACTATAAATGTTCTGCCTTCAACCGGACCCGAACTCGGGACCTGGCTGTTTAGTGCTCTACCTACTGAGTTACTGCACATTCTATTCCGGTCAAATATTCTTTAATTCGGCATTGTTTCGTTCTAAATTCTCCAGTGTATTAATCTTTTTTCGGGCCTAATATTCTACGCATAACTCGATGACGTTGTTCCATTCCACTTTCTAATGATAAAATTAAAAATTTATTTACATACAAGACTAAAACGACTAGAAACTGTTTGTCGTTACAGACTTCTTCAATATATTCTAGACAAACGTTCAAAGCTTTCAATAAATAACTAATTTACTAGTTACTCAATAAAAGACTAATTTACATGACTGTGATAAGACCCATTTGGACGTACAGAGTTGAGCTTTGGGACTCCACTTAACCATCCAATTCATCTCGTATCCAATCCTTACAATCCAAAATCCTTCGAAAAATCCTTAATGCTCCTTATTTTGTGACCAATTAACTTATCCATAAAGATCTTATAATGTTCGATATGTTTCTGATTTAGCCCAAACCAGATACCTATCCATCCATAGTAAGCTCTATAACCACTCCAATCCACTAGTCTCCCAATCTGCTTCCTATTCGATTCCTGATAACCCTCTGAGCCGTCTGAAAAGAAGATGGCCTAGAGACCTTCTAGTGTAAAATAGTTACTAAAGTGCTAGTGATGAGAAGTTCTTTTCAAGTTTTGACATGTTATTGTATTCAGTATCAACACATTTACTTAATGTATATTATTTTTTTTCAGTTGTAAATAACAATAAATGAAAAAAAAAAAAAAAATTTTTAAGGAGAAGATATGAGATTTTATTATTGAAACCACCCACGCCGGTAAATTTTTCGTTATGATTTAAATTGCATAGTTTTTAATATTGTTCAAATATTATATAATTTATGTATGCAACTTCGTTTCTGGATACCCGCTTGTGTATTATATAATTATCAATCAAAAGACTGATACTATCCTTCGACTAAGATCTGACAAGTCTAGACATGAAGCAAATCAACTCGTACCAACATCGTTCTAGTCTGTAATTTTTTTACAAGATTATGTAAGCACGTCCTTCATTTAAGTACTTATTGACTTAAATATGTTTTTTTTTTTTATATTATAAAATGGATACACGATTTTTTTTTCAAGGAAACTAATAAAATAAAGTGTGTTTGGTAATCAGGTAGTACCCGCATTGAGTTTACTATGAAAGTATAGGTATCTGGTAAGAGCCATATTTGCAACATATGAAACATTAAGATCTTTAGGGGTAAATTTGTTTGGGACAAAGGAGCATTGAGGATTTTACGAAGATTTTGGATACGTGAAGAATTGGAAAGTTTGGTGGAGCCCCAAAGCTCAACTCCGTTTTTCCAAATTGTTTTAATTATTGTCATGTATATGAATCTTTTGTAATTTACTGAAGGCTTTGATCGTTTGTCAAGTATTTTCCTTTTTTCGAAGATTATCATTTTTTCAGATCTCAGGACAATTGTCTCCGGCAGAAATGTTTTAATAACCAGCAAAGCCTAAAGTTAAATATATATATATATATATATATATATATATATATATATATATATGTAATTTTTCTTGATATTACTCATTATTATTAAATATATTATTTTATTTTTTGAAGAGAAAAGATTTGACCCGGTCGGGATTCGAACCCGAATTTCCACCTCTCTAGTGTGGCGCCTTATCCAACTAGGCCACCGGGGTCGTATCCGAACTAGGCAAATCCCCTCTCTTCAGTGATCCATAACCCCCGGGCACTCGCAAATCGCGATGTAATTCCGGGGATGAATGTTCATATTGAACATTACATTTAAATTTGGATCTCGTGACAATCCGTCACCGTTTTAAATATATGTAATTTTTCTTGATATTACTCATTATTATTAAATATATTATTTTATTTTTTGAAGAGAAAAGATTTGACCCGGTCGGGATTCGAACCCGAATTTCCACCTCTCTAGTGTGGCGCCTTATCCAACTAGGCCACCGGGGTCGTATCCGAACCAGGCAAATCCCCTCCTCAGTGATCCATAACCCCCGGGCACTCGCAAATCGCGATGTAATTCCGGGGATGAATGTTCATATTGAACATTACATTTAAATTTGGATCTCGTGACAATCCGTCACCGTTTTAAATATATGTAATTTTTCTTGATATTACTCATTATTATTAAATATATGGATCACTGAAGAGAGGGGATTTGCCTGGTTCGGATACGACCCCGGTGGCCTAGTTGGATAAGGCGCCACACTAGAGAGGTGGAAATTCGGGTTCGAATCCCGACCGGGTCAAATCTTTTCTCTTCAAAAAATAAAATAATATTTAATAATAATGAGTAATATCAAGAAAAATTACATATATTTAAAACGGTGACGGATTGTCACGAGATCCAAATTTAAATGTAATGTTCAATATGAACATTCATCCCCGGAATTACATCGCGATTTGCGAGTGCCCGGGGGTTATGGATCACTGAAGAGAGGGGATTTGCCTAGTTCGGATACGACCCCGGTGGCCTAGTTGGATAAGGCGCCACACTAGAGAGGTGGAAATTCGGGTTCGAATCCCGACCGGGTCAAATCTTTTCTCTTCAAAAAATAAAATAATATATTTAATAATAATGAGTAATATCAAGAAAAATTACATATATATATATATATATATATATATATATATATATATATATATATATATATATATATATATATATATATATATATATATCAATTTAATCTTAATTGATACATATCAATTTATTATTAATTTATATATCTCAATTTAATTTAATTTATCAACAATTATATATATATATATATATATATATATATATATATATATATATATATATATATATATATATATAAAAATTTATTTGTACAAATATATACATCAAGTAAATGTGTTGATAACGATTACAATAACATGTCAAAACTTGAAAAGAACTCCTCATCAGTAGTACTTTCAGAAAAATTCTACACTAGAAGATCTCTAGGCCGTCTTGTTTTCAGACACTTCGGAGCATTATTGGAAATGGAGTGGGAAGCAAGTTGAGAAATTAATGGATTTGAGTGGTTATGGAGCTTACTTTGAAAGGATAGGTATCTGGTGTGGGCTAAATCAGCAAAACGTGGAACATTAAGATCTTTATCGATAAGTTTATTTGTGAGATAGTAAAGAGCATAGAGGATTTTGGATTGTAAGGATTGGATACGAGATGAAGTAGATGGTTTAGTAGAGCCCAAAGTTCAACTCCGTACGTCCAACTAGGTCCAAATAGGTCTAATCACGGTCATGTAAATAAGCCTTTTGTAATGATCGTTTGTCTAGTAAATGTTGAAGCAGTCTGTTCAATGTTCACAGTTAACAATAGAATTCCACTAATCTCATTTTGAATTTCTGGAATAATAAAAACGGACATATTAAACACTTTCTGAAAATGTTACATCTGCTGTAACCCAAGTAAATGTCTTGGAAGAAATAGTCAGCAGAACTGGCATAAGAATTTCTCCAGAAAAAACAAAATTTTTAACAAACACCCAAAACGCACCAAAATATTTGAAAACAGATATTGGCCAAATTGAGAGGGTAGAAAAGTTCAAATATTTGGAGGAAATAATCCAAGGAAATGGTTTGGAAAAATCTGCAATAGATGAAAGATTACATAAAATGGAGAGAGCATATGGTATTACTAAAAATGTTCACAATAAAAAATGCCTACCCAAAAATATAAATATAAGGCATTACAGTACAGTAGTGAAGCCGGAATGCCTATATGCAAGTGATCGTCTGGCATTAAACTATAATTTGGATAAATTGGAAAAACTAGAAAGGCGAATCATAAGGAAAATATTAGGCTCACAAAACACAATAGAAGGTTGGAGGTTACAAAGTAATGATGAAATATATCAAAATGTTGAAAATATAATACATGTAATGAGAAAAAGAAGATTGATGTTTTTTGGTCACTTATGTCGAATGCCTGATAGTAGATTGACAAGTAAGATTTTCAGATATCTGTGGGGTAAGAAATCAACAACAAGCTGGGTCAATGAAGTAAAAAGGGATTTAGAAAAAACAATATAAAAATAGAGAAAATAAATAATGGAGAAGACTTTCAGCGAACAGTATTGAAAATGGAGGGATTTCAAGGCAGGAAAATGAAAAGAACTGGTACAAAATGGTCTGAGGACAAAAAGAGGATATAAAGTGAACAGATGAAAGCATACTGGAAGAAAATAAAAGAAAAAGGGAGAAAGAATTGAAATTGGCACGTGGTCCTCTGTTGGCCCATTCGAAAAAAAACAAAACAAAAAAAAACGGGCATATCGTGTGAAACGACCCAATTCAAATCTGTGAGTGCACATAGAAATCTGCCACTATTGTAGTACTAGACTTTTTAATTTTTAAGGTCTGGGGATTTCAAAATTATTACAATTGCCGTTAGCATTTTTGTCTACAACACACCTTACTTATCTGAATCTAATTTAGGTAAAAGGGTCATTATCAAATAAAATGGCAATTTAGCTTTCCAAAAAAACCCAAAAATCTTCAAAAAAAAAAATGTTACTTATTCATGTTCTGTGGCATACTATGATGTAGCCAAACTACTGAGGATATTTATCTCAGAGGGTTAGTCAAAGTTTCGCTTCCTTGATTTTTCATGAATATTAAAAGAAATAAAACCTTTAATGATTTGACATACGTAACCAGGTTTTTAACTTGTCAGCATTATGATTTTTATTCAGGTTTTGGTAAAGGATTCTAAACGTTACTAATTTAAAGTAATTTCTCAGGAAGAGGGATAGCAATAAATCTTATTGAGAATAAATTGAGTTTTAAGAAAAAGTATTGAAGAAGCAATATTAAAAGTATTTATTATATGTTTTAGTAGGTGTGAGCCCCTGTAACAGCCACAAAAAATGGCTTTTAGTCTGAGCAACATCAACAGCATTACAAAATGCTAGTTCCTAATTTTCATTTTTAGCTATCACAGTTTTTTCCATTGTATAAGTATATATTAAGAAAAAAAAAGAAGCTTTTTTTCATAGTTATTTCTTTTTATTTACTATAAATTTAACAAATTGAACCCCAGATTTAACGTATGTTACCAAAGTTTTAACATAAGTTGCCATAACGGTAACGTATGTCAACAGAAACGTATGTCAAATTTTACGAATTGTAAGTAGAAAAAGATTATTTAACTAAATTTGTTTTCAAATATAACGGGATTGAAACATTCGTAATGTAGAAAACTACAAACTGTAAAAAGGTTAGATTGGAAGTGGTGAATTCAATGTCAGAAAACAATGGTAACGTATGTCAAAATGATTTAAGGCACTCACTATGTTTTGAATAATCAATGGCGTCTTACTTCGGTTAATACAGCGACCTGGGCCCTTGGTCGCGAATGGTTACAATATATAGTCTGAAGGGTGTTCCGTCCCAACGGAAATTTTTGAAAAGAAATTTCAAATTTTTGAAAAGAAATTTCAAATTTTTGAAAAGAAATTTCTATTTTCAGAAGAAATAACGAAGATAATAAAATAAAAACAAATTTCTATACTCTTTGTGAAGGTTAGAAGTTGAAAACTTGACTTGCGGACAGTAACGTACGTCAAAATATTTAATAATTAATTTTGTTTTTTTTCTTTATCAAACATTTTAAATAGTAGTTTTAAGGCCTACATTAATTTAAACAAATGAACTCGACAAGATGAAATCAACAATAGTGAAATATTGGTTTTATGTTGTTTTTCACAGCCATTCAGAGTATTGGGACAGCAAATTGCCATTTTATTTGAAAATGACCCAAAAACAATTTAGACAATTATTTATGCAAACCACCATTGATTAATATAGGAAAAAAATAATGATCGATGGTATCTATACTATTATATAAAAGGACTAGCCATTTTTCGTTTGTGATCACTAACCACGAAAACTATTGAACCAATCTCTACCAAATTTTAACTCAAGGAAGGTTTAGCAATAATAAAATCTTCAATTATGTGTCAGTTCAACGGTTCAAGTTAAAAATACGAATGATCTCTGAGAGTAATAATCGAATGAAGAATCGAAGTTAGTATCAGCGACCATTCGAACTCATTGTCAGTTCAGGAATCGACCGATCAGTGATAAGGAACATTCCACAATATAGAGCTTTTTACTATGTTAAAACTATTGAATCCATCTCCACGAATTTTAACTATACGATTTTTGTAGTTCTTGGAAGATTTAGCAACAATACTTCTATGGTAGGAAATTAAAATCCAACCTTTAGTTGTAAGCACTAATAATACAGTACAATATCCGCAAGAGTTTTTTTAATAGTTTCAGTCCATCTGGATTAACGACTAACGCATTAAAATAAAAAATTATATATCTAATTATACTTTTACGTAACCTTTAAACATCTAATCAGTGCAATTTTAACTGGGTTAAAAATTTCTGCTATGGGTAAAAATATCATTGAGGCAATAATGTTCAATTGTGTTCAATACAAGATTTTTATCGATAAACAAGATTTTTTTTTTCTTTTTTAATATCGATTTCATGAAATTTACAACTGTACAAGATATTAACATCAAGTAAATGTGTTGATAACGATTAAAATAACATTTTAAAACTTAAAAAACAACTACTGATCAGTAGCACTTCAATAAAAATTCTACACTAGAAGCTCTCCAGGCCATCTTCTTTTAATACACCTCGGAGGATTATCGGGATTGGTGTCTGAAGCAAGTTGAGAAATTATAGGATTTGAGTGGTTATGGAGCTTACTATGAAAGCATAGGTATCCGGTTTGGGCTAAATCAGCAACATATGGGACAATAAGAATTTTATGGATAAATTTATTCGTGACGAAGTAATTAAAATCTCTTAATATCCTCCCTCATATTCCCCCAATTTTACTATGGATGTGTGATTTATGGTGGTGATTATTCTTGAAGATAGATTAAAGCGAATCATGAACTGTTTCATAAGATTTGTTTTTGGAACCTCGAGACGCTCCCATGTGTCCCATCTTTACACCGAGTTAAATTGGCTTTCCCCTTCCTTCCGTAGAGAATACTTCCTTGGAATATTCCTCTTCCAAGTTATTACCACACATCACCCTCCGTATATTCACAATATCCTACATTTCAAGTCCTCAATCCAATCATTGCATACAAGGTCCCGTCTCTCCGATCTCTACACCCCCATCCTACAGAACTACTGCTTTCCAACGTTCCTTTCTTGCCCGCTCCGCTATTCTTTGGAGTTCTCTTCCTCCTTCTATTAGTAATGCATCCTCCCTCGGAACTTTTAAATCACTCCTCTTGCACCACTTTTCCTCCCTCCTGTCGGATGCTAACTAACTATATAGATTCTTTAATGAATTTCACCCAAGCATATCATATATAAAAGTTTAGCCTGTTTAAAAAATCCTCATATGATAATGTTTTCTCTACCATTGAAATAATTTCCATTTTTATTTTTCATCATCATGTTTTTCTTCTTCATCCTTTACTCGATTTAGCATCAGAAATCTATTATTTAGTCTATTTCTTATATATTTTTTTTTTCTTTTACTGATAGTAAATATAGTTTATGTATGTATGTAGTGTGTATGTGTTTATATATGCGTATAGATTTATTTTTTTTTATTTTATTGTAAAATTGTATTTACTTTTAATCATCTTATTTTTCTATCTAATTTATAATCTCTAGGCCAGATATAACTTATGCTCTGTTATGTAACTATTATTCTTAAGGGACTTTGTCCCAGAATAAAATTTTTTTTCTATTCTATTCTATTCTAAAAAAACGATAAATATGTGAATCCAGTGAAGTTTGATAATCGACCGATAGGTGGGGAGCGCCATTCAAGAAAGGTTACAAAGGTACAGTGTTATATAGAGCTAATAATTTATCATAAAATGTACTTAATTCAATTAAATCATTGTTGATCTAATCTATAAATATGTAATGATTCCACCTGATTGGCGTAACATTATCTTATCCCCAATACTAAAACCCGGTAAAGACCCATCCACAATAACTTCATACCGCCCTATCGCTCTCATCTCGTGCTTAGCAAAAGTATTCAACGTCATTGTAAAAAAACAGGCTTGAATGGTTCATAGAAACAAAAAATATTTTAAGTCCTTTTGCTTTGGCTTCAGAAAAAATAGATCCACCACAGACGCAATCTTTCTATTAACGAATGATATTTTCAAAGCCTACAAACAAAAAAAAATCCTTGTTGCATTAACAATAGACATAGACAGAGCATATGACAACGTAAAAATTCAAGTTTTACTCTCCAAATTAAAAACCCTTCATCTACCAATAAAATTAACTCAATGGATAATAAACTACCTATCATACCGGACATACTTCGTGGACAGCTGGGAAGGACGTGTAGCTTTTGATACATACAGTGGACTCCCCCAAGGAGACCCTCTGAGCCCGACCCTCTTCAACCTTTATACCGAACATATTTCTAATACAAAAATTAATAATTGCAAAATTATTCAATTTGCAGACGACTTCTTAATTTACACTTCAGTAAATACGGCAGAAGAAGGCAAAGAAATAATAGGTACAGCCTTAGACAGATTAAACCAACTGTTTCTAGCCACGAAACTAAAAATAAATCCCAACAAGTGCAGCATAACTCCTTTTACAAGGAAAAGGAAGTTTACTCTGAAAGACTTCGAGCTGTCTAACGATAGATTCACCATAAGAAGCGAGGAAAATCTAAAATTCTTGGGAGTAACATTAGACAGAAAATTAAACTTCAGAGAACATATCAAAACGATTCAAAAAAAGTCATTTCATAATATGAACATATTAAAATCCTTAGCCGGAGTGTCCTGGGGATCTCACCCTCGGAATTTAATTACATTATACAAAACAATTATTCGGTCCGTTCTAGACTATTGCTCTGTTATTTATAATGAATCAAATTCCCCCTACATCAAAGTGTTAAACACATTGCAGTCAAGTGCCATTTGGTTGTGCCTAGGGGCTTTCAAAACGTCTCCCATTAATGCACTTCAGGCCTCCGCCGGAGAAATGCCTTTAAACATTAGACGGACGTGGCTAGCTAAAAAATACCTCCTCAAGGTTTATTCGGACTCTAACCACCCGGTTGGGAATGCAATTAATAAAGGCAATGTATTCAGTCAGAAGCTAGTAGAAATCATCAACGAACTACAACCACTTCTTAAATCACTCCATAAAACTGAAGCTCCTCAGGAATACACAACACCAGCTCCTAAATGTCTAATCAAAGTAAATAGCAACCCAAATCTAATCGGTAAAACTCATAATAAATCTCTCTACTCCTCATTGCATCTAAAACTAGCAGCACTGGAAACAATAGCTCAAAAATATCCCAGTTACCATCAAATATATTCTGATGCTTCAAAAACACAAACTCGCACTTCGATCGCCGTATTTGACCCCCAGAACAACCAGAAATTCTCGTTCTCTGTGCCACTGAATCTTAGTATCTTCAGCGCAGAACTTTACGCCATCCTTCATTCCATTATTTATTGCGAAAGAACATACTCTAATACTAATGTAGTCATCCTAACTGATTCAGCCTCTGTATGCCAACATCTAAATTTGGTACACCAAACAAAATCACATAATTACATTTCTTTTAAAATTCTTTCATTATTGTACATGCCGAAAAACCATTATTTCTTCCAATGGGTACCGGGACACGTAGGGCTGTCAGGTAATGAAACGGCAGATAAAACTGCCAACCAACACCAGCACCACCGGATAAATATCAAGATTCCAATAACAGACCTAATAAAAAAAATCAAATATAATGCGATCGAAGAATGGCAAAGGTTTTACGAATGGGAAAGTGCACTGAAAGGAAAGGACCACTACGCAGTACAAGAAAAGGTAGCATTGACTCCATGGTTTGTAACTCAAAGGCTAAATCTCGAACGCCCAAGTTTAGTAAAACTTATTAGACTGAAGATCAACCATGGTAGAACCAAGAAATTCCTCAATTTAATGGCCCTAACTCAAAGTGGCATGTGTTCTAAATGCCAATGTCTGGAAGATCCAAGACACATCGTGTTTAAGTGCAAAAAGTTTGCGAATGAGAGGATAAGAACGATGGGTACACTGACTGTTCAAGACGTCTGTGAATTCTTAAGAACTTTGACGAAAGTAAAGGCCCAAGATTTAATTAAATTTCTGTCTGAAACCAAAGCTCTCATATGATAGAGAAAGAAAAAGAAAATTCAACTGGGCACAAAATTAAATAAAATTAGATAGTGCTATATTGGCAATATAAGACTTCTGTTAGCAAGTCTTTAAAGCCAAAAAAAAAAAAAAAAAAAAAAAAAAAAAAAAAAAAAAAAAAAAAAAAAAAAAAAAAAAAAAAAAAAAAAAAAAAAAAAAAAAAAAAAAAAAAAAAAAAAAAAAAAAAAAAAAAAAAAAAAAAAGCGACATGCGGATCACAGTGAAGCTTCTAAATTGACCGCAACAGAGTTTGCAATGTATTGAATCCATCTGTACCAAATCTCAACTACATCATCTTCATAGTTCAATAGTAAACTTTATTATAATAATAATAATAATGAAGACTCTCAGGCAGGTACCACCAAAAGCTGTAAATATGGTTGAATTTTGGAAAGCTATATGGGAAAAAGCTACAAATCACAACCATAAGGCCTTTTGGATTTCTGAAGTTCATAAGAAAAAGGATAATGTACCTAGTATGGAACCTACACTTATTACTGAAGAGGATATAGTGCAAGTGGTAAAAACAATGCAAAACTGGAAGTCCCCTGGCCTAGATAAGATACAAAATTATTGGTTAAAAAATTTTAAAAGCACTCATAATGTCCTGGCAGCTTACTATCAGCGTCTTTTGGAGGGAAAAGAAGCTCCTTCAAGTGACTTTTCTCAAGGCAAGCGATAAGAAACTGCTCGTCGTTAAAGACTACTTCAACATTTACTAGACAAACGATCAAAGCTCCTAATTCATTACAAAAGACTTATTTACATGACTGTGATTCAACCTATTTGGACGTATGGAGTTGAGATTTGGGGCTCTACTAAACCATCTAATTCATCTCGTATCCAATCCTTACAATCCAAAATCCTTCGAAAAATCCTCAATACCCCTTAGTTTGTCACCAATAAGCTTATAGAGACCTTAATGTTCCATATGTTGCTGAGTTAGCCCAAACCAGATACCTATCCTTTCATCGTAAGTTCCATAACCACTCAGATCCATTAGTTTCTGAACTTGTTCCCCACTCTATTCCCGATAATCCTCCGAGGCGTCTGAAAAGAAGATGGCCTAAAGACATTATAGTGTAGAAATTTTATTGAAGTACTTTTATGATGAGTAGTTCTTTTCAAATTTTAACATGTTATTATAATCGTTATCAGCTCTTGATGTACAGTTGAGAATTTCAATAAATTGATGTGTATATATATATATATATATATATATATATATATATATATATATATATATATATATATATATATATATATATATATTCAGGACACTGTTTTACAGATCTGCCAGGATCTGACGATTTTTCGAGGCCGAAGGACACCCTTCGCCACCCTCTCCATCCACAATTAGAATTAGCTTTTTCGTCCTTAAGGATGCTGTTTTAAGATGGCTCCTGTTATAAGGACACTGTTTTATGATTTTTTGAGGCCGAAGGACATCCTTGGCCACTCTATCCTTCCACAATTAGATATTAGTTTTCGTCCATAAGGATGCTGTTTTTACGGTTTTTAAGTTATCCGCCATTGTCCTCCAGGATACTGTTTTAAAATATTTAACGGTTTTAAGATGGAGGACTTCCGCCATTGTTGTCCTTAAAAGGACACTTTTTTTCTCTTGCTTTTCCCAACTTTGACTGCATAGTTTATAGAGGACTGTTTAGTGAGCTTGAAATGAGATGTAAAAGACTAATGAACTGTTTTATTAGATTTATTTTTGGGATTTCTTCTTCTTCTTCTTCTTTTCTTCTTTTTCTTCTTCTTTCTCTTCTTCTTCTTCTTCTTCTTCTTTCTTTTTTTCTTTTTTCTTCTTCTTCTTTTCTTCTTCTTTTTCTTCTTCTTTTCTTCTTTTCTTTCTTCTTTCTTTTTTTCTTCTTTTTCTTTTCTTCTTTTCTTCTTTTTTTTCTTCTTTTTTCTTCTTTTTTTTTTTTTTTTTTTTTTTTTTTTTTTTTTTTTCTTCTTTTTTTTTTTTTTTCTTTCTTTTTTTTTTTTTTCTTTTTTTTCTTTTTTCTTCTCTCTTTTTTTTTTTTTTTTTTCTTTTTTTTTTTTTTCTTTCTTTTTCTTTTCTTTTTTCTCTCTTTTTTTCTTTTTTTTTTTTTTTCTTCTTTTTTTTCTTTTTTTTTTCTTTTTTTCTTCTCTTTTTTTTTTTCTTTCTTCTTCTTTTTTTTTTTTCTTCTTTTCTCCTTCTTTCTTTTTTTCTTCTTTTTCTTCTTTCTTTTCTTCTTCTTTCTTTTTTTTTTTTTCTTTTTCCTTTCTTCTTCTTTTTTTCTTCTTCTTTTTTTTTTCTTCTTCTTCTCTTTTCTTCTTCTTTTTTTTTTCTTTTTTTTTCTTTCTTTCTTTTTTCTTCTTCTTTTTTTTTCTTCTTTTTTTTTTCTTCTTTTCTTCTTCTTTCAGACTGAATCACAGGTAAGCGAAAAAAAACTACAAAACAAGTCTACAGGTTCAAGGAAGTTCAACTCATCAATTATAATTTTCAATAGAAATAGCTGATTAATTTTTTTTTAAACCCATTTATTAAAATTTACAACTGAACAAAATATATACATCTAGTAAATGGGTTGATTATGATTACAACAACATTACAAAACTTGAAAAGAATTACTCATCAGTAGCACTTCAATAAAAATTCTACATCAGAAAGTCTCTAAGCCATCTTCTTTTCAGACGCCTCGGAGAATGATCGAAAATGGAGATGGAAGAAAGTTGGGAGACTTGTGGATTGAAGTGGTTATGGAGCTCTCTATGGAAGGATACATATCTGATTTGGGCTAAATCAGCAACATAAAGAACATTAAGATTTTTATGGATAAGTTTATTTTTAACAAATTAAGGAGCTTTAAAGATTTTTCGAAGGTTTTTGGATTGTAAGGATTGGGTACGGGAAGAATTAGAAGGTTTAGTTGAGCCCCAAAGCTCAACTCTATGTGTCCAAATAGGTCTGATAACTGTCATGTAAATGAGTCTTTTGTAGTAAAAAAAAAAAAAAAAAAAAAAGGAGATGGATAACAACATTCATCGGAACAGGACTGGATAAGTCCAACTTTATTTGATATTTTCTAATTGGTTTTTTATTTTAAGCGAATTTTTGAAGAAAATTTACCTACAGTGATTAACTGCTTATAATTTCTCTAATTAGAATTCATTGCAGAAGAAGAAATAAAATCCAGAATCCAAAGTGGTAATAGATGCTACTGGTCTCTGAAGACAATTCTTTTGAATCGAAATGTGTCTCGAGACATCAAAGTGAGAATATATAAGACAGTGTTGCGTCCAGTAGTGATGTACGGCAGTGAGGCGTGGACCTTACAAAAAACAACAGGAAAGGTGTCTGAATGCATGGGAGAGAAAAATCCTGAGGAAAATATATGGCCCAACCAAATTAGCAAACGGCTATAGAATAAAGACAAACCAGGAACTATGGGACCTGTATGGGGAACCAGATCTAGTCTCCTGCATCAAAAAGGGAAGACTAAGATGGTTGGGGCATGTCCATCGAATGAATCAGGAGAGGCTCCCAAAGATGGTAATGGAAGGGCGTCCGGAAGGATTAAGAGGAAGAGGCAGACCTAGACTGCGGTGGCTGGACGATGTCGAGGCTGACCTTCGGCTCCTGGGGGTGGCGGAATGGAGAGAAGCTGCAGAGAATCGGTCCGAATGGATAAAGGTTGTGAAGGAGGCCAAGGTCCTTCATGGACCATAGCGCCAGTAGAGAGAGAGAGAGAATTCATTGCTTTTTATATATGTATATACATTATATATATACATATATTTAAATATGAAAAATATATTGGCTAAATGAATAAAATAAATTATCTAAATGGAGTCTAGTAAATAAATAGCCATTAAGGAATCTTTTTTTTATCTCTAGTTCTTAGTTAATCTTTTTTTTATTTAGTTCCTTAAATAGTAAGAAACTATAAATTGTATGAAGGAAGCGTTGAGATGTGATTAAAAGAAACTTAGATGTGAATAACAGAAGTGCGTTGCCATTCGCAGAAATCTGAATCCCGAGCTTAGACTCAGTGTGTACTGGGTCGGTTCGCCTCGACACCTCGTTTCCTCTCGGTCCTTTGACTCGTGCACAGAGACCGACTTTTTTCTGAGCTCTGCCGAGCCGAGCAGAGCTAAGGCGAACTAACACGATGTGACCCAGTACACATTCGTGTTCGCCTGCATTCGTCTTGCTTCGGCGAGTGTGTACTGCCGGCATTAGAAGTGGAAAACAACGAGCTGTTTCCTGTCGTTTTAGTCTTGTATATGGATTCCAAGTTAGAAGTTTGTCCAAATGGAGTCCTAGATAGCGGATCTGTTTAACTGATTAACATTAAAATAAAAAACAGATAAGGGATTTATTTTAATAACGGTTTTTCGTTTGTCACAAACCTACGACTTTCTGGCCTACCTATAATATTCCACTGATCATGACATAAAATGCAAGTAAATTCTCATCGTTTTTTATAACTTTAGCATTTACTTGTTTCCTAGGGACTTTCGTAGAACAGTTATTGAGGTACTAATATTTAATTTTTCTTCACAGGTAACTGATATTTCATTGTAATATTTTTATATAATAATAATAATAATACTTGCTGTATACATTGTAAAAAAAATAAATAAATAAAAACATAATAAGGTTTTTAAAAGAAAATAGAAGCTCTCAGATGTTACAAGCAGCAAAATGAAACCAGTCTTGCTTGAATTATGACTCTATCTCACTTCATGAATAATTTACTTCTTGTTATTCAAATTAGAGTGAAGTATTAGCTGCGAATTTTAAAATACATCGTTCTGTCCGTGTGTGGTTAATTGAGGTCCAGTGATAGCAATCAAGTTTCGGGAGAATGATTTATTACTCGGTAATCTTATGATTCATGCTCACGGATGATTAACCCTCAATTATCTTTATCAAACATATTAAACCGACAATTACCCCGAAATTAAAATTATAATAGCCAATGAGTTAGCGGTAGTTTACAAGTGACTGCTGTCATATGATTCCTTAATGATGACAAAAATTAACAAAAAATAACAAAATTTAATTACGAATGACTATGAAATAAATATATTTAGTAATGAAAATATGTTTTAATTTGGTAATTTTTGTTATCATTCGGATTTTTTTTTTTTTATTTATTTATATAGACCTAACGACAAGAAGCTGCCCGTCATTACAGACTACTTCAACATTTACTAGACAAATGTTCTAAGCTCCCAATTAATTACAAAAGACTAATATACAAGACTGTAATTTGACCTATCTGGACGTACGGAGTTGAGATTTGGGGCTCCACTAAACCGTTCAATTCATCCCGTATCCAATCCTTACAATCCAAATCCTTTGAAAAATCCTTAATGGTCCTTATTTTGTGACCAATAATCTTATCGATAAAGATCTTAATATTCCATATGTTGCAGATTTAGCCCAAACCAGATATCAATCCTTTCATAGTAAGCTCCATAACCACTCAAAGCCCCTAATTTCTCGACTTGCTTCCCACACCATTCCTGATAATCCTCTGAGGTGTCTGGAAAGAAGATGGCCCAAAGACCTTCTAGTGTAGAATTTTTATTAAAGTGCTACTGATGAGTAGTTCTTTTCCAGTTTTGTCACGTTATTGTAATAGTTAACAGCGCATTCACTTGATGTAGACATTTTGTACAGTTGTAAATTTCAATAAATTGTTATTTAAAAAAAAAAAAAAAAAAAAAAAAAAAAAAAAAAATATGTATTTATTTATTTGTTTAGTCTTAAGAATTACTTGGAACCCACACACTAGACTTAAAAGGCCAGAACTTAATAGACACTTCAGCCAATTGTACAGACTACTAAATGAAACATCTCATCTTTCCATTAAAAACAAACTTCTCATATACAAAACCATCACTCAACCCATTTGGACCAATGGACTTGTACTGTGGGAGACAGCAAAACAATCGAATATCTAACGCATTCTATCCTTTCAATCTAAAGTCCTTCGTACTATCGTAAATGCTCCATATTATGTCTCCAACAAAACCCTACATAATGATCTCAATATACCGTTTATCCTTGACCTTATACCCATTAAATTCTCCAAATTCCATCAAAACCTTTCCAACCATCCCTACCCTCTGGCACATTCATTATCCAGCTCCACACCTCCTTATAACCCTCCTTGCAGATTAAAACGGCAATGGCCCCGAGACCTATTGTAATAAATATATATTACAGGAGTTCTGGCAATGGCCAGCTTCTACACTCAAGTTCTGAGCGACTGTGGCGCTCCCTCTCAGCTTCCACTAGATTTTTACACTGGGGGACAAGCAAGCTTGGTCTGGGGTTTGTCTGGCATGTTTGTGTACATTGTATATATAGTGTGATTGTCCTTTTTAATTTTTTTTTTCTTCTGCTCCTTTATTATTAGAGTTTATATTTTTATTTTATTTTATCTATTATATATTTGTCAAATACCACTCACTCATTTAACACGAAATCTCAGAAACCACCGAACGGATTGGAATGAAATTCGATATGTAGCTTCTTCTAGGGCCGTAGATGCTCGCTAAGAAAGGAATTTAAAAAAATCGGCCTGAATCGCGGCTAATTCGCGAAAAATGCGATTACAATTTTTATTGGGTGAATAACAATAGATTAATTGTCATATGGTATTTAGAGATAAGCTAAGTTAAAAAATAGGTTAGATGTTTAAACCACACACTTTGACCTCAAATTAAGTTCCTTATAGTTGTAAACAAACAAAAATACGATCGATGTCGAAACCTAATAATATGGAACTTTCTGTGAACTCATGGTGGCTGCAGAGGTGGACCCTTACAAGTTTGTGTTGTTGCAATTACAAGACTTATGTTAAAGAGGAGGTTAAAAGTCTTATGTTCTCTGGTGATGACGTGTAAGGCCAGTTCGATGTACATATTCCTTATGAGCAACCCACCAACTTTGCTTTACCAGTAGCTTCGTCCCAACTACTCTTCCTTCAGTTTTCCGGTCACAAGATAATAATCTTTTCTGAACCAGGCCCAAGTTGTATTTTACAAGTTGTACCTAGCATTTCTGAATTTCATTCCTTGAATCTAGAATATCCCTTTTTCTCAGTTCAGATGAGTTTATTGCAACATTAAAGTAAACCCATCAATTTAAAAGTAAACAACGTAGGGAATGATTCACAGATTCAGTTCACAACAAACCACTAAGGAACTCGGCTTCAAAATATATTCAAGCACATGTAGAGGTCAACAGGGAAGCTACATGACAAATCATCCTGAAATTAGCAAAAAAGTGGTTAACAAACATAAAGAAAGCCAACCTGAAGTTATAGGAAACGCTGTATACACATATTCTGAGAATCACGCAACTGTTTTTAGAGGGACTGTACAGAAGTAAAAGAAAAACCATCCTGAAATCCATAGAAAGTCTTCAAAAAAAATTATGAAAAATTTAATATCATTATGTTTAGGACAACTTAAATTAGTAAAAGTTAAGCTTAACGTTGATAATTATTATTACTTAAATAAACCTAAAGAATTCCATTCTTAGAATAATCCATTGTCCCTAATCCTAATGATATTAAACCATAGTGGAGCAGGGTACTTTCAGCTAGTTTTTAATATTAATATCTTGTATAGTTAGAGGATTTTTATTTTTATTTTTATTTAATTCAATTGTACCTAGTGTATGAATGTATTCTTTGCCATCTATATTATTCATTGCCCTTTAAGAGGCAGCTTGTAATATTTATTCAATAAAACAATTTATGAACAAATGTCTTGAAGAAGACCTGCTAACATTTGTAGAGGTTTTTAAGGATTGTTTTTATTTTTATTTTTTTTATTTATTTTTTTTTTATCTCAATAATAATGATCCAGAAACTCATCAAGCGAATTACATTCCAGTTAAAACATGTTCAAAAAACTTTCAGGATACAAATTGCTGATTTAAGAAAAAATATTGCAAAGATTAAATTCACTTTATTTTGATAAAAATGACGATGCAGTTAGAAAGAAGTCAAGTCAAAATAGACAACAAGTTATAGAAGGTTGTAGATAAGGAAGAATCAGAAGATAAAAGAGTGAAACTACATTTAGTGATAACGAAAGTGGCAATGAAGGTTATAGCGAATAGATAAACGAAGGTAAGGTTATGATGTCTGCGCAGCGAGAACAGGAAAATCGTTTCGAAATCTGAGAAATGTTCGGTGTAAATAAGTAATCTATTGTCTAGGCATGTTGAATTAATTTTGCTTATTACAGTTGTTATTAACACTAAACCTACAATGGCCGGTCAAATGAACCTTTTCGAACTTTTTGGCAGAAATTCTTGAAAATAACATTCATTACTTTTTGAATTTAATACTTTGGGTCTTTTTCGGAAAAGGCATGCATAGTAACCTGTTACAAGGCATGCATAGTAACCTGTTACTATTATTCGGTGATCACTCTTATTTACATTTG
Source organism: Euschistus heros (assembly GCA_003667255.2). NCBI lineage: Eukaryota > Metazoa > Arthropoda > Insecta > Hemiptera > Pentatomidae > Euschistus > Euschistus heros. Next base: position 200,936 of record RCWM02000852.1, on the reverse strand, counting down.
AGGTAATACCAAATGTTTAGGAAACCTAACCTGACTATATTACCTCGAATATTGTTTCATTAGTGGTCAACAGTTAAAACATATAATGAACTTTTTCCAGCTAATTGAACAAATAAGGACTGAAGAAGATGCTTTCATGTTCTTACAGAGTAAGAACATTATACCTAACACCAAATTATGCGATAAAGGGCATCCAATGAAGGCAAAGATAAGAGAAAGAAGACCGTCCAAGTGGTGCTGCTATAAGAAGGGATGCAGGAAAGAGGTAGGTGTTTTGCGTGGAACATGGCTTGAGAGATGCCATCTGCCTTTGAAAAATGTAATTATGTTAATTTATGCTTGGTCTCAGGAATATGCAACCATTAAATTTTGCCTCAAAGAAATTGGGATAGGCAGAGAAGCTATAGTTGAATGGAAGCACAAACTTAGAGAAGTATGTGCAAATGATTTATTAAGAAATCCTGTAATGATTGGAGGAGAAGGTCTTTGTGTGGAAATTGACGAGTCATGCTTTTCAAAAAGGAAATATAATGTAGGGAGGTTATACCCTTAGCAATGGGTGTTCGGAGGGGTTTGCAGAGAAACTAGGGAATGTTTCCTGTATGCTGTCCCATGTAGAACAGCTGAAATGCTGACTTCTTGCATCGTAGCTAATATAAGAAAAGGAACGACGATATATTCTGATTGCTGGAAGGCCTATAAAGGAATAAAGGAAATCGAAGGAATGAGGTATAAACATTACCTGGTCAATCACTCCAAAAACTTCGTTGACATAAACACAGGTGCTCATACCCAGAGGGTGGAATCACTTTGGGCTTCAGTTAAACGTAGAAATAAAAAAGAATGTGGAACGAGTAGAAATATGTTAGACTCTTATTTATGTGAGTTTATGTGGAGGAGAAGGCACGAAAAAGAGTGTTTGTTTAATAAGATCCTAGAAAACATTGCTGATTTTTCGCCGGTCATTTAATTCATATTATGTTTTGAATTTTGGTTATTTATAAAAAAATAAACACATGTTCTGTTATGATTATTTTATTGAGTAGCATAAGTAACAGGTTACCATGCATGCCTTTTCCGAAAAAGACCCAATACTTTTATTAAAAAGTAAATCTAAAGTATTTTTTTGCAGTATCCACACCTTATTATTATTTTCTATCTTACTTATCGGTAATGATAAGTTATTACTAAATCCAGCGACTTTACATATCCGTTTCAACTATAATTGTCCAGTAAAGGCCTGAAATGCGATGTAGAGTACATTATCTGTAACTCAAGGTTTTTTTCTCGAAAAACTTGTTCAGGGTAGTTATAAAGTAAACATACTAAAAGTCCTGGCGTTTTCGGGCTTGGCGCGGAAGGTCTCTTTTTTTTTTGTTTTGCGCTTATATCTCGAAAAAGGTGCGTAGTATGCAAAACATGACGATTTCCTAAATTAAAGTTAATTAAATTTTCTACAACTTTTATTCTATACACATTTTTCATATTTAGTACCATTTCCGAGATACACACTTGGCAAATGTGAAGGACTTTTAGTATGTATGTTTAACCAAGAAAATTTAAGTAACTTTTGGCAAGTTGAAGATAAATTGGCATATTTATATATGTGTATTTTGAAGGATATTTAATGTTATACAATATTATTTATTAAGTCTTTTGTTGTAGGATGAACGTTTTAGAAGATATGGAGGGAAATTTTACAAAAAAAGTAAGGTGAATTTTTTTTCTCTCGAAAATGTTCACATTTGTAAAGCGTATATCTCGGAAACGGTAAAAAATATGAAAAAAGGGTATAAAATACAAGTTGTAGACAATTTAATTAGCATTAATTTAGAAAATATACATGTTTTGCATACGACGTACAGTTTTCGAGATATGAGCGCAAAACCAAAAAAAAAAAAAAAAGGAACTTTACCGCCCCCCTTCCTATTCCCAGGCCCGAAAACTCCAGGACTTTAAGTTTGTTTACTTTCTAACTATCCTGACCATGTTTCCGAAGAAAAACCTTGGATTACAGAAAATGTATTCTATTATCCTTTATTGACTGGACTATTACCTCAACCATGTTTACCTGATAAAAATTCGGCATTTTGAAACTTTCTAAATTCTCTCAGGTGTTCATCCTTTTTAGGGCCGGTTATTCTACGCAGAACGCATAATTTTCGAAAAAATTTAAAGCGTTGCTGTTTCCTTAAATTGGACGGCCACGTTTGACATTCGTAGAAAGCTGTTGGTTTTCTTTTATTTGTCCTAATTCTTAAATTTCTGAGTTTTACGCAGAACTTAATTTTCGAAAACTTTAAGGCGTTGTTCCTCCCTTAACTTAAGCGACCACGTTTCGCATCCGTAGAGAACTGTCAATAGTATAATAGCCTTATATATCCTAATTTTTAAATTTCTCGAAAGTAAGCGCGAATTGAGTAGTGTTGCGACTAGGGTTGTCATCTCCTAAAATACAAAAGCCGGACATTTGCCACAAAAGCCGGACATTTGCCACAAAAGCCGGACATTTGCCACAAAAGCCGGACATTTGCCACAAAAGCCGGACATTTGCCACAAAAGCCGGACATTATTTTTAAAAGCCAAACATACCTTATATAAAGCCGGATGTACGTCTTTAAAGTTATAAATAACTTAATAATAAAAAAACTCTGTCAATATAAGTTACATATAATTACATTAATTACATATAATACAGAGTTAACAACAATTTAATATCCTTCCGCCGCCTTAAAACAGTTAAATAGTCTAATATTTTTTAAAAAGTGTCCTTTTTAGGTCCGCCAACTTAAAACCGTTAAATATTTTAAAACAGTATCCTGGAGGACAACAATGGAGGAAGTTATCCTTCGGATAACTTTAAAAAAACCGTTAAAAAAGCAATCCTTAAGGACGAAAAAGCTGATTCTAATTGTGGATGGAGAGAGTGGCCAAGGATGTCCTTCGGCCTCGAAAAAACGTCAGATCCTGGCAGATCTATAAAATAGTGTCCTTAAAAACCGTTAAAACAGCAATCCTCAAGGACGAAAAGCTAATTCTAATTGTGGATGGAGAGAGTGGCCAAGGATGTCCTTCGGCCTCGAAAAAACGTCAGATCCTGGCATATCTGTAAAACAGTGTAAACACTGTTATATCCGAAGGATAACTTCCTCCATTGTTGTCCTCCAGGATACTGTTTTAAAATATTTAACGGTTTTAAGATGGCGGTCCTTAAAAGGACACCTTTTAAAAAATATTCGACTATTTAACTGTTTTAAGACGGCGGAAGGATATTAATTCGTAATAATAATAATAATAAGGATATTAAAGACTGTATTACATAATTTATAATACAGTTTTAAGTTTTTAGTTAACATTAATCACTTATTTATAGTCCTATCCTTAATATTTTGATCTTTATATATGCTATTAAAATTAATAACTACCAGAAACATTTTCAGTCTTCTATAGACTTCAGTTATATAAAACAAAAATAAAAAAATTACAACTCAACTTTGGCAGTATACTAAAAGTTTTCATCATACAAATATACATATATATGCACTCTTTTAAAGAGAAAACAAAAAGATTAAAATTAAAAAGCCAATTATAAAATAATCTCAAATGTTTCTAAAAATAATAAATAATCTATAATCTATAAATTCTTAGCTGTATGTTGGTTTTTCACCTACTTTACCTAAAACGTCGTTTTCCTTAGAAATCATATCATAAAATTCTGCAGGCCCTAACGCTTCGTTGAAAAATGAATTTGAATCCATGAAAAAATCTATTCTTGACGTAGATGCTGTGCTACGAATCTTCATTTTATGTTTTTCGGTTTTTAAATGATTTTCTAAGTCAGCTTTGCCCTTATTACCTATTGAAATTACTTGGTCACAAATAATACATGTTGCATACCATGGCTTTTTCCAGATTTAAACATCTTATACTGACTTTGTAGGGTATCAGAAAATATACATTTTGTTTTCGACATATTGAGTTCAGAAAGAAAATGATCTATGTTTTACTTGTATTTGAGGTTTTTAAATAACATAATAGTGCAACCTAAAAGAAATTATAAAATTAACTCACCGAAAATTCTGACTGAATAAAGCAGAAAACCGAAAAAGGTAAGAGGAGAGGGAGTTTCCAAGATCTGAACACAGTCACATTTCTGCGACGCCATAAAATTGTTACTTTCAACGAGAAGGCGAAAAAGCCTAGCAAATGCCGGACAGGCTGGACACACAAATATTTGGCCGGAGACGGCCGTAAAAAGCCGGACATTCCGGATGGCAACCTCAGTTGCGACCGAAAAATAACAAGCATTTAACCTCGCCGTTATTTCATCTTGAATTTCATTTTTCCTTGATATGCTAGAGCTTCGATATTTGTATTCAAATTTTGTCCCGAAAATATCTACATCACTAAAATGTTCACTGTTCCTACTACTCACCATATATTTCGTTTTATAGGTATTAATTACTAGACCGATTTCGTTACCGGTTTTCGTTACCGTAGTTGCATTTAATTTAAAGTTTCCTCGTTTTCATCAGAATAGCCAAGAACTGGACTTAATCACCCATCTTTAATCCTTTTCCCGTTAGCATTACCTTCCTAATGACGTATTATAATGCTAAGTTAATTGATCATTGGTCATTGATTTATTAAAAACCTATCAACAATATAGTATATGCTAGTAAATAAATGGCTTAAAATATAAGGTCAGTTAGTAAATAAAATAACAAATTCCAAAATTCGTTAATGAGACGGATATAACGCAAAGAAAAAGCATGTTCCGTATAAAGAGCTGATAAAAATAATGATTTAATTTACGATTTATGAATATTTACTTTAAAAACAAATTGTTTTTTTTAAATGTGTAAGTTTGTTACAAAATTTAGGTTTTGCGCTTATTTTAAGGTCAAAAATGCGGTTCGGACCGTTTATACAAAATACAATTATGGTATACATATAGGAGAAGTAGATAATTAGGGTATGCAGTCATAAAGATTTACATTAATTAAAAAATAAGTTTTTTAATTTTTAATGCCAACGTTTTAACTTGTATTGCAAGCCTTCATCAGGGTTTCAGACTGATGTAAACAGAAACTGTTTACATTTAAACAGAGTTTCTGTTTACATCAGTCTGAAACCCTGATGAAGGCTTGCAATGCAAGTTGAAACGTTGGCATTAAAAATTAAAAAACTTATTTTTTAATTGCTGTGTATCTTTATAACTGCATACCCCAACTATCTACTTCTCCTAATACTTAACAGTCAACTATACCTCATCAATTATATATATATATATATATATATATATATATATATATATATATATATATATATATTTAAAAGAACGACAAAATTGGTTTAAATGATGGAAAATTTTAAATTTTTAATGTTTTAAGTGCAACTTTTCTATTTCGATATAAGTTGGTTAGGAAGTGTAGTAAGCGTTCTACTTCTCGATCCATCGATAGTTATTTCAATTATAAGGAACAAGGAAAATTTTATTCGAGTTACAAATCTAGGATGCAGTTGTTGCAGAAAGCTCATCCAGCTGTAAGATGTTTATCATGTATTATGTATTCCGAAGAATAAAATGAACTAATTAGTAATTTTTTCAGTAGAGCGCGTAATTATTACAGTATGATTTCTTGATAATAATACTTTTTTTAAAATGATACATTATCAAACAGACCGATCTGATTCCGATCCTCACAAACATTTTTTTAGAAAATCTACTTCAAACACTTTCAACCCATTCTGAAATCTTGAATCACTCACATCAGTTTAATTTTAATCCGGCGTTGGTCGCTAGGTGAGCATTTCCCTCACCCTTTTAAAAAATATTTAATACGTTCGTCAGAATTTAACTTTCATCGCTGAATCTCAGTATAGCTGAGTTTAGGACATTTGCGAATAAGAATATTCGGTTTCTAACTAAAAACAGATGCAGGAGGGATTGGGAGATTTGTACTGAAAATTGCCATGTCCACACTCCTCAGTATCAGATTATCTCTCATGCAGTTTATTCGTGACATTTTACTGAGCGAGTTTTCTAATTTCTTTCGATCGATTAGTGATTATTTCAGTTCAAAATGAGTCGTGGATCAAAAATTCTTGAATATTTGTATTTATATTATTTTTCAATAATTTACTAGGAATCTGAAATTTTCACTATTCCAGATTCTTGTTCGTGGCTGCTCGAGGCAATACAAAATAGTTCTGGTATAGGTGTGCCGAAGAAACAAAAAATGAAAAAGAAAATTTGTAAAAAGTGCAATGTTCCAATTCGCAATGAACATACTAAATATACTTGTAATAATTGTATGGAAACTGAAGAAAATTATCTAGCTGATGAAAAACACATTATTATGTAAATAGTAAAATATTTAATTTTGCAATAAATCTTCGTAAAAATATATTTTTAATCCTTATACTCCATACTACAATTATTGATACTATTTATTGTGGCAGCTCTCATCCTCATGACATCTCTTTTCAGTGTTTATACTTTTCAATAATTATTGATAATGACATTTATTTTCCATTTATAACTACATATTTGGCAACATAAAACTGCATTTTTTATGAAAATCAAAGAATTGAGGGAAATGTTCTCTCTCTCTCTCTCTCTCTCTCTCTCTCTCTCTCTTTTCTTCTTTCTTTTTTTTTCTACTTTCGTTTTCGGATATGACCTCAAAACAATATAAACGTTGTCAGTAGCAGTTTCCTCCACTTCCGTGAGTGTCAGCTCTCATCCTCATGACGTCTCTCTTCAGTTTTTATACTTTTTTTATTCACTCAGTTTTTTATTACATTCATTTTTAACTGAATCCTGAATTCGAATCAAAATCACTTTCAATTGAGGTACGCATGAAGGATCAATTATGATTGATGAATTAATTGCCACTTCTATTGAATTTATTTTATTAGAAAACTAGTTTAGAATGCTAAACATTCATCTTCAGTTCTAAAACATACAAAATTTATCTAAGTTATATCTGAAGTATATCCATAGTGAAAGGGGAAGGGTCAGGTAAGTTAAACTTGTGGGGGATTTTCTTTGGTATTTACCCTACTACTAATTGAGTTTTTCCGTTCCTATTGGAAACAAATTTCAAAATGGGGCTATTAGAAATGTTTATTTGGCCATTTAAACAAAAATTTGGATCGGTACTAAACGATTTTATTATTTCTAATGATTCATGAATGTTTAATTTTAGGCTATTTTCTACAAAGTAGATATTTTGTGCCTAATAAACAAACTTTGTTTGGACTTTCAACGTCAACAATGTATTCCATTTAGAGAAAACCTTGCATCATGGGCATTGAGGTTTCTTCCCCAGACGCTTCCGGACCTAAACGTTTCTTCCCCGGAACAAGAAAACATCAATCATCCTTATTTGGGTGATCTAAACATTTCTTCATCTGAATTGCACCAATTACTCAAATCCGACAAAAAAATATACAAAAATGTTCTTTGATCTGCCCCTCTCTGTTTGAGGATGTTACGCTTACCCTTTGTTTTATGATGTTTTATCGTCTTGTTATTTTTTAAAAAACTGAAACGAATGTGTGATTAAAGTTTAGTCGGAATTGAATTGCATCCAATTACTCAAATCCGACAAAAAATATACAAAAATGTTTTTTGATCTGCCCCTCTCTGTTTGATGATGTTACGCTTTACCCTTTGTTTTATGATGTTTTATCTTCTTCTTATTTTTAAAAACTTATATGAATATTAGATCCCTTTAGAGATCGTATTAAATATTAATTTGTGCTAGTTAACTCATCAAGAGACCAGCCTTCCAGATAAGAATGATCAAGAATCTAGGAATAAAGACATCCACAGTTAACGCTAGGATGAACATTACGCTAATTATTAAGATAGTGAAAATGAAGAGCTATAATTACAATTAAATAAAATAATTAAATTAGTTAATATGCTAATTATTCCAGAGAAAGAATTTATAGTAATATTCAACTCATTTCTCAGAAATAATCTAAATAAAATATTAAAAACATGTTAAACATTATTATGAAAAAGGATAAGGTAAAGGTTCCGATGGCTGACACCACCAAACTGGCTGGACCCAGTTCGATCCTTACGCTTCACTTCGAACTATTTATCGATAGTTCTTTCCTATAACCTCACATGAAAACAATCACTTCTACATTTTCAACTTGGATTGTGTTGTTCAGTGTGTTATGTTGATATTTAAATTTAAATAAGTGAAACAGAAGTTAACAAAATGAGTTTCATAAAGGATTAAGTGCTTTATCAATTCATGTTTTCTTATTTCATCTTATTTAATGTTTAAAAGTGTTACAAAACTTAAGAAGGTTAATTTGTACATGGATTTGGTGTTTTATATATTTTTATTTGTTGTTTCAATTTAAGTGATAAAATTTCAGTATAGATATTTTGTTAATGGATTCTTTGTCATCCATATTACTTATTGCCCTAAAGTGAGACAGATTGTATAATTAATTCAATAAAACATATCGATCTAAAAATAAATTTGAGAAAGTATATCACAGGTCTCATCTTTTCTTATTTCCACTTCCCTTGAGAAAATATAGCAGACATTAACATCATCACTTTCAACTAGGATTCTGTCTTATATTATACATGGAGACAATGTATTAATAATCACAGATTGAGAGGTAAATGACACATTATTATATAATTGTAAAACTATTGGTATAATGTCATAGATTAATGTGTTTTAAAAACATTTTAGAAGCCTGATGATGGAGCATTGTCTCCAAAAGATGTAGCTACAAATGTTAAATAAATAGTTGTTATGCGAAATAAATACTTAAGGATTCGGTTTTTTATATATTTATAATTTGTTGTTTTCACTTCTGTCACAGAAAGTTTATCAGGAATTAACATTACTGGTGGTTTAGCATTATATTAATTCTTGATTTAATTAATATAAAAATATAAATTCAAAATTGATTTAGTGTCTTATATTTTGTTATTTTCTTATTCTCACTTCACTATTTCTCATATTAGAAGGTAAACAAAAGTTAATATTACTTTGAACAGGGATTTAGAGTTTCTCTGAAAATGAAGTAGAATAACTTTTTGCCTATAAAAGTAGCGACTAGAACATCGAAATAAATCGGAACAAGGTTAGAATCGATAAAAGGTATTCGGGCGCGCGTAGGGGTTGGTGTCAGCCATCCGAACCTTTACCAAAGATAAAATTAAGAAGAGATCAGAAACTGAGTTCGAAGTAATAATGTGGTGTAAGGACACTTTTATAAAGCATTGTAGTCATCAGAGATCTTACGTGCGTCTGCTCAGGATTGACTACTTAATGAATTAAACTTATACTTTATGGATTATATTTGACCTTATAAGAGGAGGTGATAGTGTAGATAATAAATGGGGCATTCTAAATTCTCTCCAGGATTAAGAACGAAGGATTACTTTTCATTAAAACCGGCTTTGACTTTCAATTTGACATTATGAAATTAAAAAAAAAAAAAATACTATCATAACTTGACATATTTTAACAATCAATATTTTGATTTAAATTTTAATTTTAATTAAATTTTAATTTAAATTAAAAAAATGAGTATCGCTGGCTATGTCCCGAATGCTCCGATGAGGATACACTTCCACCGTAGCCAATACATAAATGATATGAAGGTGATGAAATGGTCAGGGGTGGAGTCTGGATAAATTAACACGTCAAGTTTTTAAATGAAAAACTTATATTTTCATAATAATTCATAATCTGTTAATCTAGTTTCATTAGGGCAAAATTAACAAAAATTGGATGTGACTAAGATGATACAAACATTTAAAAAAAAAAAATAAAATAAATAATAAGAATAATTTAAAAATTAAAAAGAAACAGGAAAAAATAATAACAAATCATTCATTTCATTTTTCATCACCTTAATTACAACTCACAGTTAACAATACAATCATCATCATAAATGATATTGGTTTCATCTTAACTTGTCGACGATTTGAGCCTCTCGGGGGAACCTTCCAAGTCGACCTGTTCCCGCCGCTCGTCGCGGGGAGGACTTAATTTGATATTTTTGTTCAAAGTTTATTTTATTTTTGCAATACCAGTTTTAGACTGCTTATTTTCTTAAAATGATTTTTTGTGATTTGCGGCGAAATGGTGCCCCGGATATAAAAAAAATTACTAGTATAAAACCGATTCAAAAGTTGATTTTCTATCGAAATCCGTCGTAAAACACCCCATTGTGAATTCCAAAATTAGGGTCACTGGAGAAGAACCGGAGAAGGTTGGAGAGCAGACCATTACCTGAAAAGAAACTTTATTTGACACAGTTAACCCCCGGAGAGTTTTGTTCCAAAGTTCAAGAACTGTGGAAAAAAAGGGGGTTTGCCATCGAATATTGAACACCCTTTATACTACAAGTAAATTAGTCAAGTCAATCTAAACCAAAAATTGGCAATTAGAGGAGCTAAAAATATTAGTTCCAATTTTTCATGATTGTGTAGGGGCTGGTCCCCAAACAAGAACAAAGTCCCTGCAAATTCCGGTGCCTCTGTGGAAAGGGGGGTTTAAATGTTCGAATTTTAATTTGTTGGATTATAACTTGAAAACGGTGCGTTGCATAGAAATAGTTTTCTAGTCAAAGCTTATTAAATTTGCTACAAGTCTGGTTATATAAATGCTTACGAAAAACTAAACCGTTTTTGTGCTACCGACTTCGGAAATGTTGGTATTTTCACTCATCTTTTTCGTAGGGTAAAAACTAAAAACAAAAAAACTTTTTATTATAATAACAAATCACAAAAGAATTATTTACTTTGACAGTTATTAGACCCATTTCGACATACGGAAGATTGAGCTTAGAGGCTCCACTAAATCTTCCATTTCTTCTCGTATCCAAAATCCTCAATTCCCTTATTGAGGGATTATCACAAACAAACTTATTTATAAAAGTTTTAATGCTCTATTCGTTGCTGATTTGGCCAAAATCTATTTCATAGTAAACTTCATACTCACTCGAATCCACTAGTCTCCCAACTTGCCTCACACACCATCCCCGATAATCCAATCCTATGAGGCGTCTGAAAAGAAGATTCTGAAGAGAAGGCCAAGAATCCTTTTAATGTAGAACTATTGAAGTGCTACTAGTGAGTAGACATCATTTCCTCAAATCTGCTTGCTGTAAACAATGTATAGAGTTCTAATTGCAAAAAATACTTTTAAAAAAACATAATGATTTTCTTTAGTTGTTTCATTTAAGGAAATTAATATCAAGTTATTATATTAAAAAGGCATAACTCCCCATTTGCTTTATTCAATTAACTACATGTTTCAGAGCTTGTCATGTTGCTCCATCTTCAGGTTCTAACACTGTGATATTCTCACTGGTCATCTCTTCTACACGTGTCAGTGTAGAAGAGATGACCAGTGAGAATATCACAGTGTTAGAACCTGAAGATGGATCAACATGACAAGCTATGAAACATGTAGTTAATTGAACAAAGCAAATGGGGAGTTATGCCTTTTTAATATAATAATGATTTTATTTACAACTGTAAAAGATTTTTTTACAATCAGTGAATGTGATGTTACATTGAAAACAACCGACATGATCAGGCATGAGGGATTCAGCGCCCAGTGGTACAATCTGTAGGAGTGTAAATTAGGAAATAGATATAGTCCAGTAAAATAAGAGTTTGGCTAAGAAAAAACTTTTATTCTCAACGGATCTTTCTGTTTTTTTGTGTGCTATTTTGGGTATGAAGCCGACGGCTATCGTGGTAGTAAACTTCAGATTCGGATTCAGTACCCCAAAAAAACATTATTCCCAGTCAAATAAGGAGTTCATACGGAAAGGAAGCAAAGAAGCTGGAATTTTGCATATACCAGGTATGCAAGTTTAAAATGTCGTTTTAATTCCAATAGAATGCGCTCTTAGCCTATTGAAGGATTTGCTTATCTCTAAACGCTATTTTGTTTGTTAGTCATTTGTTTACAAAAGTCAGTTGTTTTTAAGTCGTTTACGTGGACGTATCATACCTTTCTTTGGTGTTAAAAATGTCTAATTTTAAGCCAAATAAAGAGCATTTGCGGCATGTCATGATTTTCTTATTTAATCAAAAGAAAAAGGCATCTGAATGTCATCGAATTCTTGTTGAGACTTATGGCGATGTTGCTCCAACCGTCAGGACATGTGAACGTTGGTTTCAAAGTTTCAAACGTGGTGATTTTGATGTTACTGATCAAAAACGGGAAAATCGACCAAAAAAGTTTGAGGACTTCGAATTGCAATCTTTATTAGACGAAGACAATACCCAAACCCAACAAATGATGGCAGAACAGTTGAATGTCACTAGGCAAGCCATTTCCGATCGCCTGAGAGCTATGGGAAAGATTCAAAAGGTTGGAAAATGGGTTCCACATGAATTGGACGAACGACAGATGGAAAAAAAAAAAAAAACGAAAAACTGTGTGCGAAATGCTGCTTTTACGCCACGAAAGAAAGGGTTTTTTGCATCGAGTTGTAACTGGCGATGAAAAATGGATTTATTTTCAGAATCCCAAACGAAAAAAAAATCATGGGTAACGCCAGGACAACCATCCACATCGAGTGCAAGACCGGATCGTTTTGGGAAGAAGACAATGCTGTGTGTGTGGTGGGATCAGAAGGGAGTAGTCTACTACGAGCTTCTCAAACCCGGTGAAACAGTCAATACCGAGCGCTACCGACAACAAATGATCAATTTGAGTCACGCATTGATCGAAAAACGCCCAGAATGGGCTCACAGGCACGCCAAAGTCATTCTTCAGCATGATAACGCTCCCGCACATTCAGCCAGATTGATTAAGGAAACGATTTCTTCGCTTGGTTGGGAACTCCTACCCCACCCGCCGTATTCACCTGACCTGGCGCCTTCTGATTATCACCTCTTCTCATCGATGGGACACTCATTGGCGGAGCAACACTTCAACAATTTCGAAAACGTACGAAAATGGCTCGATGAATGGATTTCAAATAAAGATGAAGCATTCTTTTGGAATGGTATCCATATATTGCCGAGAGATGGACAAAATGTGTAGAAAGCGAGGGTCAGTACTTTGAATAAAATATATTATACTTTTTTTTAAATTACTGTGTATATATTTTAAGAAATAAACGACATTTTAAACTTGCATACCTGGTACCTCTGTTTTTGCTTCCTAAATAAGGGGTGAAAAGTCACCGACCTCAGCATAATAGATATTCAAGGTAAAAGGTCACAAAAATCAGTTTGTTTTTTTTTTTCAAATATATCGATTTTTGTGCATCGGGCGTCAATCGAAAAGGTACAAAACTTGTAGATATAATTGTTCTCTATGATTTTGGTATTAGAGTTTTTACTTTAGGATTAACCGTTTTCGAGATATAGCACGGAAAAGGAGGAGCGGGCACCGGTTCGGACAAACAATAGCTTCTAGTGCCTTTGGCAATTATTTCTCAGAAATATTGTCAGGAACAAAGTTGTAGAGCATTAAATCTACTTTAATTGCATATATCCGTTTCACTTTAATCAAATTTTTGCCAAAATATGAGGTAAAAATACTTTTTCTCCATAAATATTGATTTTTAATAACGTATATCTCGAACGCCGTTGAGAGTTAGACAAATATGTATAGAGACAATTTTATAGGAAATTTAATTAGGTTTAACTTTGATCTGTAGTTTATTTTTCTAGCGTCCACCGTTTTCGAGATATAATCTAAAAACCTGAACATGGAACCTTCTCCACTTCCCCCACCATAAACTGTGGATTCCCATACCCCCAGGGACAGGGACTTTTAGTATATTTATCTTTCAACTACTTCTAACGAAGCTGTAAAGTCAAAAATAGTCGCATAATTTATGCACTCTACACCCCTCATTTCACCACTGGGGTCGCGCTTCAACGTGAACACACGTTTTTCGACACTCTTTTGGCTATAACTCCGAAACTAATTGTTCGATTCCAAATATATTGTATCCATCTGAATGTTGGTTAAATTTACTATTAGGCCCTCTATATTTTGATTAAACCTCGTAATGCACCCTAGCCAGCACACTAAATATGTATATTTTGGCAACATCTGACGATTTCGACATTTACAGTGGCCTTGCTTGGGTATACTACGGAGTTTAATTATTAATGTTATAGGACAAGCTATGAAGTCGAAAATAATCGCATATCTCATGCACTCTACACCCCTTATTTCAGAACTCTTTGACTGGACTATAGATCCTAATTGGTTTTAACAAGTAACAGTAAATTTTAAGGTCCTGTTTTAGGTGTAATTTTGAGCGGCTGTGAAGTAATGTCTGCTTTTTTGCAATGTCAGTCTTCTATCAAGCATAAGTCCTAAGTATGTCACTTTCTATCTATCTGAGATGAAATGATGGTTGTCAATGTAGACATAATAATTCAGTTTTATTTTTTTATTTTTACAGGAATTTTTTAGTTATTTATTGAAATTTACAGCTAATGAAATGCATTATGAAATTTAAAATATGAAAAATCTATATATATAAAAATGAATGTGTGTGTATGTCTGTTCTCGATAGATTCAAAAACCATACATCCAATTGCCGTGAAAATTTGGGAAGTTATTAAGTATATCTCCGGGAAGGTTTTTGTAAATTTTTATGTAAATCAGAGTTGGGGTTCAAGAAATATCCCAAAAATATCAAAATAATATTTATGTTTTATAAATATTACTTTAGTGCAGGTGTTATTAAACAATTACCAATAAAACATATGCTCTAAATTAATCTCCTTAGTTTTTTAGGAAGGTTTTAAGAAGAATAAAATTCCGTAAAACGATTTCAAATTCATTTTGATGTTTCAGGTTTATATGTAGGTATGTTATTAAAATAACATTTAATTAGTAATATTTTTTAAGAGTTTAACCATGAATAAATTGAATAATTAAATTTTTACTCATAGAATTTACTTTTATAAAACAAAACTAACCGCAAAAAATACTGAACCAATCTTTACCAAATCTAAATACATCATCTTCTTAGTTGAAAGAAGGTTTAGCAATAAGAAAATTTACATATTATCAATTAAATTGTTGCTAAAAAGAGATAAAAATGTGGTACGCAGTAAATTTTGAAAATTGATCGATATGTGGCGAGTGTCATTTAAGAGAGTTTATAGCGGTACAATGTTATATAGAGCTAGAAATTGATAATAAAATTGGCTTAATTCAAATAAATTGTTATAAAAAAAAATTATAAATATTTAGTGTGACGTGTGGATCCTCGGGATGTTTAATAATCGAACGATGTGTGGTTAGCGGCATTCTACACCAGAGTTTGCAATGGTAAAATTATTAAACCCATCTGTGCCAAATTTTAACTACAAAATTTTCATAGCTCTAGGAAGATTTTAAATAGTATAGTTTACTATAATAATTCTTTAGGTAATAGTCGGCTTACGGGCCACCACCAATTAATACTTACGCTTCACTTCGAGTTTAAATTTATCGATAGTTCTTTCCTATAACACACACACATGTAAGCAAACCTCTACAGGTTCAACTTGGATTGTGTTGTTTAGTTTGTAATATTGATATTTAGTCTTCTTAAATGTAAATAAGTGAAACAGAAGTTAACAAAATGATTTTCATAAAGGATTAAGTGTTTTATCAATTCATGTTTTCTTACATATTTCCTCCTATCTAATGTGTAAATGTGTTACAAAACTTAAGAACATTAATTTGTACATGGATTTGGTGTTTTATATATTTTGATTTGTTGTATCAATTTAAGTGATAAAATTTCAGTATACATATTTTTTTGAATGGATTCTTTGTCATCCATAATACTTAATGTCCTAAAGTGAGACAGATTGTATAATTAATTCAATAAAACATAAAGATCTAAAAATAAATGTGAGAAAGTATATCATAGGTTTCATATTTTTTTAATTTCACTTCCCTTAAAAATAATATAGCAGAAATTAACATCCTAACATTCAACATGGATTCTGTCTTATATTATATAATTCCTTATAACATGGAGAATGCACAATATGAAAATAATCATAGATTAAGAGGTGTACTGTTGGTAATAACTATTGGTGTAATTTTATAGATTAATGTATTTTTTTTTTAATTTAGTAGCCTGATGATGGGGTATTTTCTCCGAAACATGTAGCTACAAATGTTGAACAAATAGGAGTTATGTTAAATAAATTCTTATTGATTCTGCCTTTATATATTTATAATATCTGTGGCACCTGTGCATAGTGGGCTAAGTATATTGAAGAAACAATGCTCAATTGCATTCTTCAGTACAAGACTTATATAGATAAACAAATTATTCTTAGTTAATCAACTATTAGTAAAGTTCTTTAATTATGAGAGCGGGCGAAGTCGCTACGGGGAAAGCTAGTATAATATAAAAATTTAATACATCAAGTAAATATGATTATAATGCTAAAAATGACACGTCACTTGTTTTCAAAGCACCTACCCATTAGGGTTGGGCGATAGTTGATAGTTAGTATCGATATATCGATAGGTCATGTCTATTGATGGTCACTATCGATAGTGTCGACTATCGATAGATCTCTTTTACTAACAAGGTGCGGTCGCTAAGGCGTGCAATGCATTGCCGGTCCGCACCACAGGAAAAGGTGCGGTCGCTAAGGCGTGCATTGCATGGCCGGGCCGCACCGCACGAAAAGTAAGAAATGCGGCCTATAGGGCATGCTGAGCATGCTGGGCCGCACCACAGGATTGTTCCCAAAAAATAAATGGTTCCCCATTAAAGACTGTAAATTTTGTAAATAAAGAATTCAATTGGCGGCAGCGGCATACATAAAACCCATATGTTGAACCTGCTGCCGCCAAAAAACCCCGTATGCCTGAAAAGGCCTGGAAGGGGGGAGAAAAAAAAAAAATCTCTTTTACTACCTCAAGTTTTGAAACTCTCGGAATTATGCTGATCTGTTTCTGTCTAGTATCGAGTTCTTTTGAAATCGAATTCGGAATTCCTAGAGCTCAAGGGTTCACTCAAAGATTAAGCCAAAGGAAAGAAGAAATGCTAGTTTTTCTTTCGAGCAATGTGTGGCTCAAGGAGCACACTTGACTCTTGAAATTAATTACTTCGTTATTTTTCTTTTCTGGAGATTTGATTTGTTCATTATTATTGTAACCATATAAATTGTAAATACTTTTTTTAAATTCAAATAAATTAGTTTTTTTCTCTCATCCTTATGATATAATCTTATAATTTATAATCCTGCAACTTTCAAATAGTTAGTAGATAATTGAATTTAATTAAATTAGTCGAAATTTTTTATTGAATACCTTTAGAGAAAAGAGAAGCAACTATCGAAAAACTACCGATAGCAATCGATAGTTCTCAACCGATAGTATCGGCTTATCGATAGTGCTAACTATCGACTATTACCCAACCCTACTACCCATCGGTAACACTCATAAAGGTTCTATATAATGAAGTACTATATTAGAAGGTACCGTAGATTATCTGGAATGAGAAGCAAGTTGTGACACTAATGGATTTGAATGGTTGTGGAGTTTGCTATGAAAGGATAGATATCTGGTTTGAGCTAAGTCAGAAATGTAAGGTTTACTAAGATCTTTGTGGATAAGTTTGTTTGTGACGAAGTAACGAGCATTTAGGATTTTTCTAAGGATTTTTGATTGTAAGGACTGGATACGAGATGAATTAAAAGGATTTAAAGAGATTTTTACGTTTAGCTTAATTTCAGTTTCATATGATTAAAATCAACCTAAAAAAAAAAACTAAATTAAAAAAAAAAATATCATTTCCCTTCCAAACAAACTGCATACTGGATTGTGTATTTCATATTGCGAATGTTGACAGCGGTTTTAGACATTTTAATAACGACTGTACATTTGGCGAATGCGTTGTAATTGTGTACTAGCGTTCAAAAACCTGTCAAGCGGAACTTGTTCTTAGAGACTTGGGTATTTCTTTTTTTAGCCTTACGGAGAGAAATCGATAAAAAAAATAATTACATAATTAGGAATTACAAAACTATCGTACGCCAAACTATGATCTGCCAATCCTCAACATCAATATATCGTAGACTCGTTGATTATTTGTACCTGGAAATTAAAAAAATAATAACAAATGTCTTGAAAATGTAATGTAAAACTATAACTAAAGGCCGGATTTCGTGTTGTACAAATTTTATAAACGTTCAATAAAAATTAGTCAAACGTGTAATAGAGAAAAAAAAAAAAAAAACATTAACAATTCAACCTTATACAGATTCTACTCTCTATTTTATATCAAACTAGCTGAAAGTACCCTGCTCCGCTACGGTTTAATATCATTAGAATCAAGGACTTAAGTTGTCTTTTTGATTGATTTAAGTTATCAATAAAAGCTAAGCTTAAAGTTGATAATTATTATTACTTAAATAAACCTAAAGAATACCATTATTTTGATAGTCCTCCAGTGAAGCTTCGAGGTAGAACTACTATCTTACCCATCTCTGATACCAGACCATAGTCTCAACCCCAGAATATAGTCTCAACTTCTCAACTCTTCGATTTTTTCGAATAAAGTTTAGTCTTTCTGTTTCTATATTTGCGTACATATCAAGCATAAATTAGTTTAGGAGATTACGAAATTAAAGTAAATAAGGTTCTTCACCTCCTCGCTCCACTAACATTTAGGCGTAAAAATCAACTGCAGGCACAGCTTTCTTAAGTGGTGTATGGGTGTTTGGGTCACGCTGAGGGATGTTAATACAGTACCCATCTTCTCCATCGCAGAACATGAGACGATACTGAATCATACGCTTGATAGAACTTACTGATTCTTATCAGTTTACTAATTAAATGTTATTTTAAGAACATACCTACATATAAACCTTAAACATCAAAATGAATTTGAAATCGTTTTACGGAATTTTATTCTTCTTAATACCTTCATAAAAAACTAAGGAGAAATAGATTAATTTAGAACATATGTTTTATTGGTAATTATTTAAAAACACCTGCACTAAAGTAGTATTTATAAAAAATAAAGATTATTTTGATTATTTTGATATTTTTGGGATATTTCTTGAACCCCAACTCTGATTTAAATAAAAAATTACAAAAACCTTCCCGGGGATATACTTAATAACTTCCCAAATTTTCACGGCGATTGGATGTATGGTTTTTGAATCTATCTAGTACAGACAGACACACACACATTCATTTATATATATATATATATATATATATATATATATATATATATATATATATAGATTAGAAATTATACAAATGTAAATACAAAGAGAACTTTACACCATTCAATTAATGCGTTCGAATAAATAATTGGAAACATTAGCTATAGCTTAAAAAAGTATGTTTGGTGAATGTTATTGTTGATAATTTAAAAAAAAATGTTGCAACTTTTCTCAAGATTATAAATTAAAAAAAAAATAATATTTTAATGAAATGAGGCCTTTAGAGTCACGATCTGTTAAGTCCATTGTTTTTAAGTTTTAAAGTAAAAAAAAAACCCTGAAAATTAAAGTTTTGCGAAAAGTGTTTCATATTCCCTAACCAATTTGACACGACTAAAATATAAAAATTTGAGCTTTAGTTCGACATTTTCAAAAAAATTTTGGGACTGCTTAGGTGTACTATAATGCAATATAAATATTGGACTTGGTTTTGAATCTACACTTTCTTAAAATATTTTTTTAAGAGATAGGTATGACAAAGTAACATATCTCAACATGAAAAAATTGCATTTACATTATTTTCTCTCACAAAGATCAACATATCTATAATAACTGCTAATTAAAATTAAACAAAAGAACTTTTATTTGCATCTTCATTGTTCGAATGATCGATTCATTCATTGATCGATATTTGCTTTTGTTTTTATCATCAGCATTTTGTAAGGTCGCCAAATAATACTCTAACTTAAGATCTGAAGTCCACATATCGCCGAAGTTTTTTTGAATGAATCTACCTAGCGCACCTACCGTATCCCTGGTTAACTACGGGCTTAGCAGGATTTGATTTGAAAGGTTATTTTGAAGCAGATTTAACAGGTTTTGGCACAAATCGTCTAGCCAGTAAATAAAACATTGATTCAACTTATGAAATCGACAAAAAAAAAAAAAAAATATATATATATAGGTTTTGATTCTGATGGCCTCAAATCAAAAAGTGCGCTTTCTTGCACTTAAAACCAAAAATGTGCAAATTTGTGCAGTAACCCCCAAAACGTGCAATTCCGTGCGAATGCACGGGTATCCGGCGTTTAACTAAAACCTTCCAGTAAAGTAGGGATGTATCCATTACCAATATTCTTGATTTTAACGATCCTTAAGAATAAAAAATCGATTCAGAATAGACTTAGGTTCCTAGAAACCGTTCTATATCGATAGTTTTGTAATTTCTAATTATGTAATTACTAGCATTCACCGTCACGACTTCGCCCGCTCTCATAAGTAAAGAATTTCAACGATTGTAACTAATCATTGAAGTTTTATTTATGCATCAATAAAAATCTTGTATTAAAGGAAGTGTGCGAAAATGACAAAATATTGAGTTTGCAAATAAGTCCTTTTGATTATTTTGTTTAGTTTTATAACATTACGGTCTACTTCTTATCTGATAAATTACTCCCTAAGTTGGATTGTTTACTCTGTTTGTATAATATCAACAAACATTACTGCAAATTCATGTACACATTAGCTTAGTATTGTGATTTTTATTGTACTGTGAACATGGAAAAAAATATCATTCACTACCGGCATATTTTGCTGTATTTTTTTTAAAAAGTTAACCGTGCTGCAGAAGCCCACTAACAAATTTGCAGTATTTATGGGGATGATTACTTAACCGAAGGCACCTGTCATAATTGGTTTGCCAAATTTCGTTCAGAAAATGTTGACATCAATGACGCTCCACGGTCAGGTTGCCCACAATAAATTGAAACGATTTATTGCCATCAGGACAAACAATTGATTCAACTCTATACTCTTCGAAATTAAAAAAGTTGGATCAATCAATTAAACAAAAGTCCCTAATCGAAAGTGTTGTTTTCCACTAAGACAACGCAAGGTCCCACACCTCGCAATAAATTATTAAGCTTTGAATGGTACCTTTTGCCCCATCCTCCGTATTCCCCAGACCTAGCTCCAAGTGACTACCACTTATTCCGGTCTCTGACGAACTCCATGAATAGAAAACAATTTCAAAACGAACAGGACATCAAAACCCCTTGGATCAGTTTACTGACAATAGAACACAGACGTTCAATGAACGTGGCACTATGCAATCGGTCGAAATATGTGGAAAAGTTAAACTAAATAATGGTGGATAAATTGTAGATTAAAATATATTTTATGTCTATATAGAAGGTCCCAGTTATATGTTTTTCGATTATATCTCGAATAAAAAAGGCTACAGATCAAAATAAAAAGTAATTAAATTTCCTATAAAATTAATTATATATAAACTTGTCTAAATTCCAACGGTTTTCGAGATATACGTTATTGAAAATCGGTGATTTTCGGAAAAAAAACAAATGTTACCTCACTTTTTGTCAAACTTTTACTTTTAATACCTTTCACGATCGTTTCTCAGAAAACATTTCAGAATCAAAATTGTAAAGCATTAAATTTTCTTTAATTACATTTCTATGTTTTTGGCATTTGAAGCAAATGTTTAACAAAAAGTGAGGTAAACCTTTTATTTATTTCTAAAATCATCGATTTTTAATAATGTATACCTCGAAAACTTTGGAATTTCGACAAATTTATATAATATTAATATTATTAGAAATTTAATTGGCTTTAATTTTGATATGAAACATATTTTTCTAAAGTCCACTGTTTTCGAGATATAATCCATCAATCGAAAAATCCAAAAATGTGGGGACTTTTAGCATGCTTATCTTCTATCTACTCCTAACGAAGCTGTGAATTAAAAAATTATCGCATATTTCTATATCATAGCACTCTACAATGTGTTTATTGACTGGACTATCACTATTAAGAAAGTAACAGACTATTTTAAATTATGTAATTTATTACATTAAAGGAAAAATTCCGATAACTCGAAATAATATTTTTTGTGAACTCGAAATCTCGAAAAATTGATAGCTCAAAATAATTTTGTTCACCCTTCAGTTTCGAGTTATCGAGTTTTAACTGTATATTTATTTATAACCAAAATACAAATAATACTACCCACATACAATGAATTCTACGCTGACCTAAAGGAAGAGTGATCTATCGAAAAAAATTTGATAAGAATGAGATAAACGTTTTTTTTTTTTTTTTTTCGAAAAGCCAGTTCTTCCCCACTGAGCGCCTTGCCTCCCCACTACTAGCTTATCTATTCGAATTTCTGTTCGCCTCATTCTTGCCTCTACCTACTGAAAGGTAAGGTGCTAAGTTTCGTTCTTCGGTGTATTCTAGTTGCTTACCCGTAGAAATTATTTATATGTGCCTATGTGTGTTTTATCGGTATAATTTTAAGTACAAGAAACTCTCCTTTATCTGGCGTTCTCATACCCGGCGCTCGGATCCGAAGAAATTTCTTATTCTACACGTATAACATTAACAAAAATATATATATATATATATATTACGTGTTCGTAACGAATAAAATTTTATTTTCTATATCAACATAATATTGCATGAGGTACACAGGACGGTATTGAAAGATCAACACAATTAAGATTGGTGAATTACTTGCTACTTCTATTGGAATTATCTTATTTGAATACTAGTTTCGAATGTTAAACATTCATCATCAATTCTAAAACATACAAAAATGTTGAAAACAGCACTTTTTTACATGGGTTATATATGTCAAGCGAATAAATGGTTAAGTCGAATTTTGACCACAATGAGTTAAGTGACTAAAAATAATCATGGAAATTATTCACCATGAAGAAAACCCTCCACGATGTTTTTTTAGTCACTTAACTCATTTTGTTCAAATTCGAATGAACCACTTATTCACTTGGACGACAGATATATACTAAAGTTTTCAAAAATTTTAAGACAAGATATCAAATACAATTAACAGAAAAAAAAAAACCGACAATTAGATTTGGTTTCATAATTTTGTTAAATACGTTAATCATTTTAATTTATGGTAAGAAATGGTTTATTTTATAAGTTATTTACAAAATGTCTGTCACAAATGAATAATTTTTATTGATTATTAACAAAAAAATTATAAAATAAAGAAAAAAATAAGGAATTAACACATTTTTTTAAAAAAACTTTATTCTTTCTTTTTATCAGGTTTTCTGACAAGGGATGTTCTTCTAATAGCCGGGTATTTCTCCCTCTTCTACGGCGAAGGGTCCTTTCGGTCACAGGAATTATTTTTTAAATCTACTCTTCATTTCTTCAAGGCAGGAAGGTATGTATTCATCAAAACGCATCATCATGGCATTTTTTTCTGTGGCGTTTCACAACGTATTTAATAAAATAATGTGACCAAATCTGAGTGTCCGTTTTATTTTTTATGTTGGGTGTATATCGGTATTCCGGAATAAATTTAAAATTTCTGATATATATTAAGAGTGGAAGATGAAAGATCCAGGTAGGTTAAATTTTGGGAGGTTTCCCCTTGACTAATTGGATTTTTCCGTTCCTAGTAGGAACAAATTTAAAATGGTACAATTGGTAATTTTTATATCGCCATTTAAGAAAAAAAAAATCTGGATTGAACGATGGTTTTGAACGATTTTATTATCTCTAATGATTCATAAATATTTAATTTTAGGTAATTTTCTACTTGATGCAATATATTCAGTATCGAGTCATTCTTGAATTTATGTTATTTTCATTGAAATGTGGGTCTGTGTGTTTTCTGGTTATTCCAAACTACATTTATTTATATAATCAAGTTCTGGATTGAGAAGGCAAGGAAATATATTTAGATCACGTGGTGGACAAAGTACAAGATAGTGGAGGGAAAGAAAAATGACAGAGCCTATTCTGCGCCTAAGAGATAGTCCAGTAAAACAAGAGTTTTGCCGAAGAAAAAACTGCGGAACTTTTATTCTCAACGGATCTTTATGTTTTTTGGGGTGCTGAATCCGAATCTGAAGTTTGCTACCACGGCAACCATCGCCTTCATATTCAAAATCGCAAAAAAACGCCAAAAAAAACAACAACGAATTCTTGTTTTTTTTTATCTATAACACGATAACGAAGCTTTTTTCAAGAAAACCTTCAAATATTAATTGTAGCTGGAACTAGTACCTGCATAATGGAAAATTTAAATCCGAAATCGGAACATTTTTCGCGAAGTTACGTTATTGGGAAAAAATGGATAAATCGGCCAACTTGCCGTCAGCCCCACAGCTCCGCGAAAACACATTCGTCATACTCTTTTGGCTATAACTCTGAAACTATTTGTCCGATACAACATTACTTTTTTTCATCTTAAAGCTGAATAAATTTACTATAAGAATCTATAAATTGTAATCTAACCCCGTAAAATGTACATGTCAGCCCGCTAATAAAAACGTACTGTTGTAAAATCCAAGTGTTTTTTGGCACATCTGTCGCTCTAACTCCTCAAATATTTGTTCGATCTCAAGTTTCTTTTTTCTATCTCAATGCTGATTAAATTCGCTATCAGATGCTATATATGTAAATTATATTAAATCCTTTTAACTACCCAAGCTAGCACGCTAAATGTGTATGTTTTGGCAAAATATGTAAATTATGACATGTTTAGTAAACAGGTGTGG
This sequence comes from Euschistus heros, assembly GCA_003667255.2. Taxonomy (NCBI): domain Eukaryota; kingdom Metazoa; phylum Arthropoda; class Insecta; order Hemiptera; family Pentatomidae; genus Euschistus; species Euschistus heros. Next base: position 176,201 of record RCWM02000852.1, on the reverse strand, counting down.
ATATTTCACGGTGTTAATTATAAGTTACAGATATAGGATCTTATAGTAAATTTAACCACCTTTCAGATTTAAAAAAAAAACATTTTGAATTGGACAAACACCTTCGGAGTTATAATGATAAATGTGCCGAAAACTATGGATTTTCACAACAGTACGGGTTTTTAGGCGTCTGGGATATTATATTATATGGGATATTATAACTCCAAAAGTATTCGTCCAATTCAAAATGTTTTATTTTCTGAAAGGTGGTTAAATTTACAATTAGAACCTATATATGAAATGGTTATCAAAATTTTTTAAATAAACAAGCTATCACGCTGAAAATCACTTACTTTTGTAAAATACATGTTTTTAGCTAGTAAGTTAAATGTGTATGTTTTGGCAAAATATGTTAATTATGACATGTTCAGTAGACTGGTGTGGGTATTTCACGGAGTTAATTATAAGTTATATATATACATAGGATCTTATAGTAAATTATAAAAAAAAAAAGAAATATTAAATTTTTGATTGGACAAATCGTTTTGGAGTTATAGCGAATAATGTGCCATAAAAACAATTTTGAATATGAAGCCGATGGTTGCCGTGGTAGCAAACTTCAGATTCGGATTCAGCAGTCCAAAAAACATAAAGATCCGTTGAGAATAAAAGTTCCGCAGTTTTTTCTTCGGCCTTTTGGAGCCTTATTTTACTGGACTAATGAAGATGACATATCGTTCATTGCGTTTCTTGATGACACTAAAGAAGAGAAATATGAAAGCCGATGTGTTTCATTTGCTAAAATTCTGGATCCACAGAAAATATATTTAGCAGAAACATATTGTAGTTGTGGTTAACCTGGTAGGGCGTGGTAGGTAAGGTTAAACGGGAGAAGGTTAGGGGAATAGAATCCATTGTTTTGTTTTGTTTTTTTTTGTTTTTTTTTAAATGTATGGTTATTTTCATTTTGACGAATAGCATAGTCTTTCCGACGAATGGAAGTGGCTATTAGTTCATCAATATTAATTGTATTCAATTATTAGTTTATCTCTTCTTCCATTGGTTTGTTTGTTTATTTCGTTTAACGTCACTTTATGCTGCTATGGCTAATCGGACGATGCTACGGTGGGAGTCCTAAATCTTGCCTATCCAGGTATAATTAGGATAGGGATCTTTAAAGAGTACCTGACATCGCACAGGCTCGGGATCCCCATTTTAGGTCCATTCCAAAGGGCGGCATAGCTAAGGATTTTTCACTCCCTTTAAAAAATCCTAAGGTCATCTGCCGGGCTGCGAACCCGCGATCTTGGGTTTAGTAGGTTGCTATGCTAACCACCACACCACAGGTGACCCCCTCTTAACTTTGTTTATTTCGAATAACCATTAATTGTTTATAATTTAAAATCATATAGATAAGCAGAAAAAAATAAAGAAAACTTATCAGCTAAAAACAAATGAATCATAGGTAAGCGAGAAACATATGAGTATTGACGGTCAATGGGGGAATTCTCAAAAACATGTTCCATGTTATACTTTATTTACAGTTACTTGATTAAACCCATCTGGACGTATGTATCGCAAATTTATGGACCGGCCAAAAGAACACATATTCAGAAAATACAGACATTTCAATCTAAATTCCTAAGACTGATAACAGACTCCCCTACTTATGTGTCAAACGATATACTACATACAGACTTACGTATTCCGACAGTTAAGAGCCATATTCATAAACTTTATCGACAATTTCATGAGAAACTACGTGGACACACTAACAAACAGATACATAATATGGCAACAGTACAGATACCAGACATAACTCAACGGAGGCTGAAAAGGAAGTGGATGAGGGATCTCCTAGTCTAATCGCTAATAATTTAGTTTCACGCCTGGAGATTGTACCACTGGGTGCTGACTCCCTCATGCCTGATCATGTCTGTTGTATCAATGCAATTTCACATTCACTGGTTGTCCATTGTGTACAGTTGTGAATAAAGTTATGTTAAAAAAAAAAAAAAAAAAAAAAAAATGTTATACTTTAGGTGCATTTACACCAACCGAACATTGTTTGAGAACGTTCGCAAACACGCACGAGAGGCTCTCGTTCACACCACCTGAGCACATCTTACGAGCAGTTGTTCTCGAGCATTCGACCAAGTTCCCAATAAAACGTCCGAATGGCACCCGGGTTATCAAAATTTTCAATTTGTTCTCCGTCTACATTGATACCCGTCTGAAATCGAGAAACGCCGCCAGAGGAAGAAACATCGAATGTGGGAATCTTCGTTTTTGAAAGGAAGAAATTATGTGCAACTGATAGCTAATTTGAGGGCGGATGAAACGGGACTTTTCAAAAATTTCAACCGCATGCCATCATCGGATTTCAATTTTTTTTTTGTAAAAAAATTGAAGAAAAAGTGTCAAAAGTTGATACTGACTACCGCGATAGTATTCCCGCGTCGCACATAGGGATATTTTACGATTCTAGGCTATCAAAATTATTTAATCCCAGTTAACTGTCGAAAATATGTTTACAAGTCATCTTAAGCTTAAAAAAGTTATTTTCAGGCGTACTATTGAAAAGAGAATCCCTTTTGGCAAAAGTTTTTTTCTATCAAAGTTGCACTCTGAATAAGAATTGTACGCATCTTAGATTGATAAGGACTTGTATATAATTTTGATATTTAATGTCAGTCCTCAAACTTTTGTAAATGAAGTTTGTGGCCACTTGATTTCCCTTCAATGTTGACTTTAAACTGGTATAAAAAATTGAAATCAACACCAGTGATATCTGAATCTGAAAAATATGCAGGCATTACCATTGTTAGTGTTGTTTGCCAAATCCGACTTTAGGGAAATCCAAAATCAATTATGTTGTTTGTATGAATTATTCTTGAATTTCATTTTTCCATTGCATAACGATTGCTTTGTCAGTATCTGTTCTTGGCTACCACTTTTTTTACATGGAGCTAATATGAAAGATGCAATATGCTTTCGATCAGACAAATCCTATGCTATATAGATAAACCAAAAGAAAGATCATCGGCATCAACATAATGTTTGTTTTTTTTATCAAATAATTGAATTCTTTAAAAGTTATGCCACAAATGTAGAACCTCATAGTTGATGTTACTGAGGCAGCATTGCATACATTTGCGTCAGATTAAGTGACAGGATATGTGTCTTAGTATAACAATTTTCTTCCAGTATGTATATGGTGCTTTTTAATGAATTTAATTAATTAAAATAAGTATTTCAAATGTTTTCAGCAGCCAATCGTCTGTTTTTTTAAGGATTTTTTTTTCCAGTATAGAGGAAGGTGCCTGTACCTGTGGACAATTTTTACTTATAAATTTTTCTAATTTTCTGTGCTTTATTTATCTGACTGGTTATTATACCATTAGATAAGAAATTTAAGGGGCTATCGAAAACTGTTGTCTTTATTTTGAAAAGTAATTTTATTTTTACAGAAAATAATGTTTTGTAACTTACTGATTAGTGTCCATAGGTACCTTCCTCCTTTGTACCTGTGGACACTAGTGGTTGTACCAATGGACATTCATTTTTTCATAGGTTTATAGGAATAATTGATATGATATTTAAAGAAACACATCACTAATAATTTTTTATAAAATGTACTAAACAAAATAGAAGATTTAAACAAGAAAAGTCAACTTGACTATCGAACTAGAAGGCCGACTGGAAAGGTGACAATAAATTTAGCGTATGTAAGTAAATAGAAACTTAACTTATTTTGTATTATTAACGAGTGTCACAGACTTTTTTTTAATGAAAAAAATCGAATCATTAGAGATTGTATTCATGAAAAGATGTAGGAAAACGTAATTGTTTACATAATCTCCCAGTGCCACTTATAAAAGATGGCGGTGGTAATTTTCTTTTGATATCTCTTATTTCAATTTCATAATCAGAATAAATTTTGGGGTTCTATCATTTGATGAAATTTTCTTCAAGTAGCGAATGTTGAACGTGAACGAGTCTACTTTTTCTTTGATCAAAGCTATAAAATGCTTTACAACACAAAACATAGCAATCAACATATATTTCTTTATCTTCAATTTCTTTACCTTGTTCATAATCATTCATCAATTCATCCAGAAAAAATTACAATTTTCGCTTGATGGATCAGCCAAGATCACATTTGTGAAATCACTATCTTCACTAGTTGAATAGTTTGTTATAAATAGTGATTGGTGAGTTTTCTCCTCTTAAAAGAAAAAAGGTTATACGAATAGTAGGTATCCAAATAGTAGGTATTTTATATCACGCGGAATGCCTACAAACTTTCCCAAAATATTTATAATTGGAATAATGAATTAATAAACAAAGAGAAAAGTCTGTTGTACCTGTGGACACTTCAACTATCTGTCCTCAGGTTCAGCTGGCAATGGTGTCTACAGGTACAACTGAACGCCAGGTTGTGCAAAATGCTCTGTTTCACAAAACCCGTAAGTGATAACTGATAGGAAAACATATGATGTTATTATATATTTATCGGAAAACCCAATGAAATATTACTGCCTAGAAAATTTCTAAGTGTAGGTCTTAAAAAATTTAAAAGCACTGGTTGGATTGGTCAGGATTTGGAAGACAAAAACTTAAAAATAATAATTTCTACTAAACTATTGATCTGACAATCTTGAAAACACACGTGCAACTGCAGGGAGATTCTTGCAGCACTACCAATCTTACAATTTCAATTTCCCTCCTCCCGCTCTCTCTTAATTAAGAATGTCCACTGGTACAACTGTGCTCTAGGTACAGCACCTTCCCCTACTAACTTCTTTTTCTTTCTTCATATCCATAAAAATTTAGATTTTAAACCGGAAAATTGTTACTTCATGTCCTTTTATTGGTAACTAGAATAGTTTACTAGTCAAAAGATGTCATAAAATATTTTAATTTTACGTTAAAATTGGAAATATTTGCTCCTGCATTTTATCGTTTAGTGATTTTCGGGTACTCCTCTTACTACTGATTTTTTTTTTACCTTCAGTGGATTTTATAAAATCGACTATTAGCCGCCTAAAGTAGCTAAATACCTCTATGTGCGTCGGTTCGATTAGTTTACTTCAATAGTAAAGTAGAGATAAAAGAACAAACCCTGTACGGCTCGGGTGAGTGTTTACACTAATTGCGCATCTTGTTCTCGAACGTTTGCGAACAGTGTTAGCAAATAATGATCGGTTGATAAACGCACCCTTTCTTTAGCCGACAGGCTTACAAGGTTTTTTCTTTTTTATTTTTTTTATTTTTATATTAACAAATGAAGCTAATATTATCCCCTGCATAAAAAAGGATCAAAAAATGATACCATCAACTACAGAGATATTCTCAAAAGCGCTTCTTAACAGACTGAACCCACAAATAGGAGAATATCAAGGAGGCTTCAGGAAGGGTAGATAGAATTTGTAGAACAAATTCTGAGCCTAAAACTGTTAATTAATTACTTCAGATCAAAAGGAAAGAAATACCTCTACATACGTTTTGTTGACTTCAAAAAAGCATATGACTCGGTGGACAGAAAGACATTGCTCGCAGTGTTGGAGGAGTATGGAGTGGATGGGAAAAGGACAGGACTCAGACAGGGTGATAGCCTCTCTCCGTCACTGTTCAACATAGTAACGATTGTGAAACTAAATGAGCGATTATTCCGTCAATTACGAATCGATTTTGGTGATTTTTTTTTTTTGATGGGAGATTATACTTTAGAGTTGGTCCCATTAAAATTTTATTGAAAACAACTCAGCTCTTTTTAAGAAATATCCATTAATGAGAAATCACTGTTATATAACCTTCCATTATAAATAGCATGGATTTATAGACAAGTGGTGGAGGCTAACCTCTCAATAGCCAGGGCAGGCAGCCATTTTTGAGTGCACCGTATTATCAGTATATTAGCCGCTTATCAGTTCAAATTTTGGTTTCCTAGGCTTTATACTGCTGTTATTTAATTTTAGTGATTTATTTACTGTAGCGATTTATTTATTTTATTTATTACGATCCCTTTCAATTGTCTTAGCTCAAAAAGAATGCAAGTCGCCAGTTGGGCATAGTGGGCGTGGCCGGTTATGTTTTGGTCTCGCCCCTCACGGAACAATATACAGGAAGGGCCTCTCCATAGTACTATAACTCCATGAGCCACTCACACTTTTTACTGCTGAGTAAAATTTATAGCCACATTTCTTGTTGATTTTTCTTCATAAGCAGTAACGACATAAAATATGGTAATCATCCCCACTAAAAAAATAATGACTTAAAAGAAATCGGTATGTATTTTTTGTAAATTATCTATTTTTAATATTTCCAGTTTTCCTAAATAGCAGTGCCCATTCGCAAAGTACAGAATATAACTAACTATATTTACTATTAATGGTCACTTCAGAGACGTAAGGTCAAAACATGACCACAACTAGGAAGGGATGTAGTATTTAAGTTTTTAAAAGGACATAATCAAATGAAGAAAATTCTATTTTGTCTTTATTAGCAGAAAGAACGTTAGTAACACCAAAGAAAATTGAAATGGATAGGGGTGACCTTAACTGTGATATCTGGTATTTTTATACACGGGTTATGGTCAGTTCAAAATTATTGTTAATTTTGCGTGGCCGGTTATGTTTTGGTCTCGCACCTCACGGAACAATACACGCGAAGGGCTTCTCCATTTTACTATAACTCCATGATAAATATATTACTCTATGGTAACTAAATCTAAATTATTAACACAAATAATTTAAATACATAAAAAAACAACAGACATCAAGATTAAACCTTCATGTAAAATCTCGAACTAAAAAGTAAATAAATAATATTTTAATTACTTAGAAACAATGAGAATTACAGGACAATCAATGACAGGATTAAACTGCCCTTTTTGGATGGCACCGACTCCAAAAATAACTGATCATAAATTGTGAATAGGTGTATAAGTATCGATAATTTCATTGATTTTCATTTAATGCTCTTTATTTCGAAGTAATTAAAATGTTATTTTTTGCTTTTAAGTTCAAGATTATACATGAAGATTTAATCTTGAAGTCGGTTTTTTGTTTGTTTTTTCTAAAAATTAACTTTATTTTTATTAATTATGATTTACGTTTTCTGGAGTTTTCTCTTATCCGGCGGGATTTCGGCTTTATTTAACGCCAAATCAGGGGGGTTTTAATGCATTATTAAAATAAAAATAGTGAATTCTAACTTGTTTATATATTTTTTTTATTTATAAGTTTCTATTGTTTACTTTTAGGAAGTTGAAGATGATTCTAAATGCTGCCTTGATTGTCGCCGTGGGTAACCTCATCTTGGGTGTGATGCTCTGGCTGCGAGTGCGGAAGCTCTACGCTTACCCAGGACTCTTGGGTTTCCCGGTCATCGGAAATCTTTTCTATTTCTACAAAACCTTATTCTTAGGTTCTGTCGAAAGTAAGTATTAAGTAATAATATCAAATTTTTTATTTACCTTCGACTGCTGTCATAAGTTAAAAACTCATAATTTTAACTAATAGTCGAAGTTTTATTTGTTCATAGATAAAAATCTAGTGCTGAAATATATGATTGAGCATCATTTCTTCAATGATATTTCCACGCAAAGCAGTTGTAAGAATGATAGAACATTCATTTTGACATGAATGCGTCTTTAAATTTGCTAACATAGGGGGCAATCCAAAAAACTTAATGGTAACAAAATCAGGGGATACAGTTTGGCGTTGTAGTTTCGAATCTATCCTCTTCATCCAAAATTAAATTATACAATGGATAGCTAAGGGACCAAAGAATACATTATGATAAGCGAGAACAGTGACGCATCGCGCAAGACTGCGTTTAGAGAATTGAAATTAATATAACTTTTGAATCGAAGGAGCTACGATATTCGTTTAAGTTTTAATCGTCAGCTGTCGTCAAAATCTACCGATTGTATAAACAACATAAGTCCAAATTAGTGATAGTGAATATATTAAGGCGTTAGAATAAAAATATATTATCGAACATTTTGTGATAGTGTTCCTGATCAGCAATTGTTTTATACTTACTACCGCAATTAATGCACAAAGCTTGGTCGCGCGCTCAGAAGACATCTCTACTGATAAAATCATAAACCGATCTGATTATTTGGCAATCAGCGAAACTTGGATGGAAAATTCCATGCTAGCTAATATCCCTAGCTTTGAACTGAGATACCGCTAAGAACAGACTTGCAACTACATCATCGGTAGCGGTATCACCATCATCAAGTCGCAGAGCCGGAGGAGTCGCCATATATCGCAATATCAATATCTTTACTGATTGTAATAGAGTTAACATTGACTTATCGGAATTTTTTTTGGAAATGAAAGACGCAACACCTGCTGAGGTCTATCAGTAAACGTAACAGTCAGTGGCATCTTCAAATTCGTACTCGGATGTGTGTATATCTACCCGGGCACAGCGGTAGCAGACATTAAACTCTTTATGTTTCGATAGTTGTTAAAATATTCCAAAAACATCGCTAAAATTATATCCGATTACGAGCCTGATCTTACTACACCAGTTATGATAGTTGGAGACTTTAATGTTAATGTCTCAAAAAACCGCTCATTGCCCGACTTCATGCTCAGTGAGTTCTTATTATTTGTCTTATATTGAAACTTCTCCGACATCATTTAATACATACATTGATTTAAAGTCAACCAGAAATCTCGATATATCACATACCATAGCTATAATCAATGAAGTTATATTATAACACAATAATTATTTGTTTCCTTGCTTTTATTCTAAATACATAAATAACCATATTTTATTTTTAAAATATAACCCGTTACATAAACTTGTTCACGTACAACACATGGCCGTGTCCATGACACAGCCACACCAATTTTTTTTTCTATCTTTTAGAGCTGATGATAAACGTTAACCATTCATGGCAAATAAGTAATCATTCTTAATTTCAAATATTGTTTATTTTTATTCTAAATTTTCTAAACAAATGTTTTCTCTAATTTAATATTGCGCAGAGTCACCGTCTTTAGAGAAGTGAACAGCCTCCGTGATCTAAGCGAAAAAGAGATGTGCAAGTTAATAACGGAACCACTTACATTGTTCGAAAGCGCATTAAATTACCGGTGCGGCTCATATATATTAAATCTTTTCATATGATGCGCCGCAACAAACGGATAATGAACAATCTCTGTTATGATGCGCACTACTGCACTGCAGTGACTAGTCAGGGTTATAACTAAAGCAGTGAAATATATGAGCGTTTGTATATTTCTTCTACCCAACTAAAAGATCTTATATCAAATATAGAGATGGGACGACTATGACTTGTAAACCAATGACAAAAAAGACGATCATTGCTTCCGTTGGAATGCGGGTGACATCGGCAATGTTCGAGGTACTTCTGTAAAAGTATACAGGTTTTTGTTTATCTTATATTTTCTTTTGTTTTTTAAAATCGAGCCTATGCGTTTTACCAGTGACCTAGTTGGTAAAATCGGTAAGTTTTAGGGAACGCGAGGGTGTTATGCGGTGTTTTATAGTTTCATATTAGGAGAGTAGGAACAGTTAACAGCTCAACTCTCGGTATACTAAAAAACACAAGCTCACTAATGAGTGAGCTCATTTTGTCTCTGTTTCTCCTAATACGAAATAAAAAAACATTAACCTGGATTTGACCGATCTTGCTTCATCCCTCTCGGCTGTTGTTTTCACATAAGACACGTAATTTCTTTTAAAACGAAACCTCCGAATAAAACCTAAATCGAAAAAATGCATTTAACGGAATTGGCAATCTCACCGACGATATGAACACCATTTACGGTCAAGGTGTTGCTCGGATTGAAAAATTACTGACGGTTTTCCAATCAGAAATTTAATGGAAAATATTTTTTGTTTTATATAAAATGGGAAGCTAGGACCAAATATTCAGGAGTTATATTGTTTCAGATGAAAAAGCAAAAGTTTTGCATACGTTGTTTAAGTTTTGAGGCTTTTTTTTGGCACGGACTTGCTCTGTGCAAGCCTTGCTCTTCGTGTTGTTCGAAACGAAAATTTTAATACAGTTTCCTTATAGTCCAGTCAATAAACATATTGTAGTGCGTCAAATATGCGATACATTTTTACCTCAAGGCTTCGTCAGGAGTAGTTAGAAGGTGAATATACTAAAAATCCCCTGGGAAGAGAGGGGATAAGGTCCCATTTTTGAGTTTTTCAATTGTATCACAAAAACAGAAAAATAGAAAAGTATTTTTCAATCAAAATTAAAGCTAATTAAATTTCCTATAAAATTGATCCTATACATATTTGTCGAACTTCCATCGTTTCTCAGCAAAAAATGTCAGAATCAAATTAGTAGATCATTAAATTTACTTTAATTTGCTATATACGTTTCTGGCACTTGAAGAAAACGTTTGACAAAAAGTGAGGTAAAAATTATTCTTTCGTCAGTTAGGATTGATGAATTAATTGCCACTTCTATTGGAATTTAATTAGAATACTAGTTTCGAATACTTAAAATTCATCTTCAGTTCTTAAACATTCTTTCTTTCTTCCTTTCTCTTCCTCCTTAGTGCCTTTCAGCGTGGAGGTGCCTCTGTCCAGGCAAACCAATCCTCTCTATCCCGAGCCAGCGCCCTCATGGCATTCCAGTCTTTGCCTCTCTTCTATCCCACCTTAGAGATGTAGTCCATCCATTGAGTTCTGGGTCTCCCTCTTGGACGTTGTCCTGTTGGTCTGGCCTCAAAGTACTTTCTCGGGTCTCCGTCCTCATTCATCCGGCAGAGATGTCCGAACCATCTAAGTTGCCTCTTTTCAAGGGTATCCTTTAGAGAGACAACCCCTAGAACCTCTCTTGTCCTATCGTTCCTGATCAGGTACCTCATTTCCGCTGCAGTAACTCTGCTTAGGTGCTTCCCTAATGGTACCCAGCTTTCACTTCCATATAGAAGAGTAGGCAGGTAAACAGCTTTGATTTTGTTTGATTATGTTCTTAAACATACAATTTTCTAAACATAAGATGGTTGTTACGTGGATTATACATATTAAAGTTTTCGGAAATTTAAGACAAGAAATCAAACATTGGTACTCACCTGAGATTATGTAAGAGATATCTAAAATATATCCATTGTGGAAAGGGGAAGGGGTAGGAAGTTAATTTTTTTTTTTTTAAGGATTACTATGGGATTTATGACTCATTGTATTTGTTCGTTCCTATTGGAAACAAATTTAAAAATAAGGCTATCGGAAATGTTCATCTGGTCATTTAAACTACAATCTGGTTCGGTTTTGAACGATTTTATTATTTCTAATTATTCATAAATATTTAATTTTAGGCTATTTTCTACTAGCCTAAGTTATTCTTTATTCGATAATTACCCATTTTTAACAACGTATATCTCGAAAAGAGTTAAAAATTCAACAACTAAGTATGATTTCAATTTTATAGGAAATTTAATTAGAATTAATTTTGATTTGAAACATATTTTAGTCCACTGTTTTCGAGATAATGAAAAACCCAAAATGGGATCTATTCCCCTCCCCCCCACCGTTAGCTCACCCCCCAGGAGTGAGGGCTTTTAGTATGTTTACCTTCTAACTATTCCTAACGAAGCTATGAAGTCAGCACCAGGGGCGGATCGGGCCACCGGGATACCGGGAAATCGCCCGGTGGGCCGGACAGGAAAAGGCCCGGTGGGGCCGGGAAAGAAAGGGGAAAAAGTAAATACTTACGTTTTATCGGTTATAGGAAAACTAAATCCTTACAAAAAAAAATCCACTCGAGACTTGAGGCCCCATTTGGCCCCTTAAAAAGCGAAATTTCTTGACGTACATTGTCTAAGTCAGAGATGGGCAAACTTTTTAAGGGGAGGGCCGGATGAAATAGAAAAACATCTAGGCGGGCCAGATGAAATAGAAAAATATCTAAGTGGGCCGAAAAAATTGGACAAAACAAAGTTTTACAACTAATAAACTTTATTTTTGACTTTATCTCATTACACTCAACTTATATGGTACAACGGTAGAAGATCCAGAACGCAACGAGAAGAAAACAATAATTCTATTCTAGCTTTGCAGAAAATAAATTTTGTCTTATGTGTAATTGTGTGTGACCATGCCGCGGGCCGGATTGGCTACCATCACTGGTCTAAGTAAAAACTGCTCCGTATCAAGTTTTGTAAAATATAGAAAGTTTCTTAAAATCATTCCATCATTTTGGTAAAATTATAATAAAATTGTTGTTTGAATTAAATTGTATGCTTTAGCATTATTTACATCCTTTCGACGCCCTCATAAAATGAATAAGTGAGTATGTTTAGAATTGAAGTTCATATTGTGAACAGAGTTATCTCTTGTGGATGTGATGGGGGAAGGGGGAGGGTTTGGCCCCTGAGGGCCGGTCAAGAGCATTTGCCCGGTGGGCCGAAAATTCCCGATCCGCCCCTGGTCAGCACTTATTGACCGGACTATCATCAGAAGCAGTAGTTTATAGATAGACATATCCATAGAAAAATTTAGTTTTTATTTGTAATGTTTTCCTCGTTTTTTCTTAATTACCCTTTTTTTTTTGTCACATTATGTTATTTCATTTATTATTTACAGCCCTGCAATGCAGGTCGAACGTCGACTGTCTATTAAAAGTTTTATATTAACTTTAGCATGTTTATTTTTCTTTAAATCATACAATAATATATTGATATTATTACCGCTTTTATTTCAGGTATACGAACGACATTGGTCAAAATCGCCAAAGAATATGGAAAAAATGGTATATGTTTCCATTTTGCGTATGGCTTTGAGACTCTTGCGATAATTTCAAGTCCTCAAGTTGTGAAGGTAATATTTTTTTGAAAGTTTTTGATTTATGTACAATATTAAAATTTACTTGAGGTACACATGATGGTATAGAAGGATCAATACAATAACGATTGCATTTTTTAATTAATTGCCACTTCTATTAGAGTTATTTTATTAGAATACTAGTTTCAAATGCTAAACATTCAACTTATGTTCTAAAACAAACAAAATTTTTAAACCATCAGAACTTTGTTATGGATTATATATACTAAAGTTTTCAAAAATGTAAGACAAGATGTTAAATATATCGTTACTCAACTGAGTAACAGATATTTGAAGTAGGAGATGTAGATAATTAGGGTAGGCAGTCAAAGATATTCAGCTGATCAAAATAAAATGTTTATTTTATTTTAATTCTTAAAGCCAACGTTTCGACTTGCAATGCAAGTCTTCATCAGGGCTAGAAAAAAGAAAAGCAGAGAGGTATGACTACATTGTAAAAATATATGAATAAACACACACCAGAACATATAGGAATGAGTGAGAAAGAAAATAAACATAAACAAACAAATAAACATAAATAACTGTATAAGAGTAAGGATGGTAACTTAAAGGCAATATGTAAAGGCTATAAGGCCAGTAAAAACTATTGAATTGAGGCTAAAAATGAGAATTAAAATGGGTGATAGTTACTTAAATGCTAATGAGTAATCTAGACAGAATAATTGGTGAACATAAACAGTGTAGATATCAAGTTGTTGAGATAATGAGAACAAGTTACTGAGTTAATACTTAATGAGTAGATACAGAGTTACTGATATATTGAAGACAGATAACTGAAATAATATCTGAAGGCAATGAAGCCAGTACACTAAATGTAAACTATTGAATTAGAATTGAAAAGAATATTTCAGGAGTGATACTGAATGAGTAAATATAACAATATAATAGGTAAATATAAGAATTGGTAGATATATAGTTAGTGAGATATAGTGGTTAAGATAATGAGTACAGCATGAATAAAAATTACTAGTAACAGTAGGGAGTTAACTAGATAGTTAATAATAGATCAAATATGCAAAGTATAACTATAGAGAAGTGATAAATATATTGATACACATGATAAATATTGGAACATATACAGTAGGGCAATTATAAGTGTGTATAGTGGAAAGAGAAAGGAAATGAAATAAGGGGCAAAAGTGAGGAAAAAGAATTTTAGCAATAGATTGTGCACTAACATTTAAATTGGAGAAAGGAAAAGGATATATTAATGAATAAAGGATGAATATTGAGTGGTAAAGAACAAACACCAAAAACAAAAAACCAAAACCACAGATTAAATTAAAACTAAATAAGAGGGAATATTTTTAAAATGACTTACGTTCAGGTAAAGGTAAACAAACAAACTGAAGAAAGAGGGAAATAGGTGGTAAGGGAGGGAAGGAGGGTGGAGAGATCTAGCGTCGGGTATCTGAACTACAGACCAGGGTGGGAGCGGGAAAATATTCGTATATGAAGTTCAATACGGTGATATTGAGCGGGCGGTGATATAGAGATGGCGCGTTGGAGTATCAATAAAACGAGAGGGAGGAAGGGAGTCAAAAAATTGGAGTAAGGAAGATAGTACAGAATTAATAGCATTTAAATATATACATATACAATGGGAGGACTTTAGGGTTTTTTGAGAATGTTTAAAACTTGGGAATACGTGTGGGAAATGTATTCCTTATCTATTTTTTGATTAACAGGTAAGGGTTCTAGGTGGATGTGGATGGATTCGCAAATTAATCGTTTTTCTAAGTTGCTAAAGGAGTCTAGGATAGTGGTTTTTTCAAAGTCAAAATTGTGGTTAAGGGATAAGGAATGTTCAGAAAGTTTCGTTGCGAACGGGTTACGGGATGTGATAGAGCGTTGATGTTGTGAGATGCGGGTTTTTAGATACAATACAATACAGGAATACATTTCCCACACGTATTCCCAAGTTTTAAACATTCTCAAAAAACCCTAAAGTCCTCCCATTGTATATGTATATATTTAAATGCTATTAATTCTGTACTATCTTCCTTACTCCAATTTTTTGACTCCCTTCCTCCCTCTCGTTTTATTGATACTCCAACGCGCCATCTCTATATCACCGCCCGCTCAATATCACCGTATTGAACTTCATATACGAATATTTTCCCGCTCCCACCCTGGTCTGTAGTTCAGATACCCGACGCTAGATCTCTCCACCCTCCTTCCCTCCCTTACCACCTATTTCCCTCTTTCTTCAGTTTGTTTGTTTACCTTTACCTGAACGTAAGTCATTTTAAAAATATTCCCTCTTATTTAGTTTTAATTTAATCTGTGGTTTTGGTTTTTTGTTTTTGGTGTTTGTTCTTTACCACTCAATATTCATCCTTTATTCATTAATATATCCTTTTCCTTTCTCCAATTTAAATGTTAGTGCACAATCTATTGCTAAAATTCTTTTTCCTCACTTTTGCCCCTTATTTCATTTCCTTTCTCTTTCCACTATACACACTTATAATTGCCCTACTGTATATGTTCCAATATTTATCATGTGTATCAATATATTTATCACTTCTCTATAGTTATACTTTGCATATTGATCTATTATTAACTATCTAGTTAACTCCCTACTGTTACTAGTAATTTTTATTCATGCTGTACTCATTATCTTAACCACTATATCTCACTAACTATATATCTACCAATTCTTATATTTACCTATTATATTGTTATATTTACTCATTCAGTATCACTCCTGAAATATTCTTTTCAATTCTAATTCAATAGTTTACATTTAGTGTACTGGCTTCATTGCCTTCAGATATTATTTCAGTTATCTGTCTTCAATATATCAGTAACTCTGTATCTACTCATTAAGTATTAACTCAGTAACTTGTTCTCATTATCTCAACAACTTGATATCTACACTGTTTATGTTCACCAATTATTCTGTCTAGATTACTCATTAGCATTTAAGTAACTATTACCCATTTTAATTCTCATTTTTAGCCTCAATTCAATAGTTTTTACTGGCCTTATAGCCTTTACATATTGCCTTTAAGTTACCATCCTTACTCTTATACAGTTATTTATGTTTATTTTCTTTCTCACTCATTCCTATATGTTCTGGTGTGTGTTTATTCATATATTTTTACAATGTAGTCATACCTCTCTGCTTGTTTTCTTTTTTCTAGCCCTGATGAAGACTTGCATTGCAAGTCGAAACGTTGGCTTTAAGAATTAAAATAAAATAAACATTTTATTTTGATCAGCTGAATATCTTTGACTGCCTACCCTAATTATCTACATCTCCTATATACATCACAGTCAACTATACCTTATGATTATGATATTTGAAGTATATCCATATTTGAAGGGAAAGGGCCAGGTAGGTTACTTTTTATTTTATTTAATTTTTTTTCATAAATTAATTGAAATTTATAACCGTATAAAATATATACAACAAGTAAATGTGTTGAAAGTGAATACAATGGCATGTAAATAACATGTAAAGAACTATTCAATAATAGCAATTCAAAAAATTCTACCCTAAAAGGTCTCAAAACCATCTTTTTAGACGCCTCGGAGGATTATCAGGAATTAAATAGGAAGAAAGTTGGGAAACTAGTGGATTGGGGTGGTTATGTAGCTTGATATGGAAGGATAGGTATCTGGTTTGGGCTGAGTCAGCACCATTTTTTTTTTTTTTTTTTTTTTTTTATTGATTGCTTTAAAGTATAAACTTTAAGGCAATTGAGTTAGCCAATAACAATAATAATTACATAATAGTAAATAAACAATAAATACAAATAGAAAAAGTTTTACATTTTATATAATTAGTACTAACAGAAAAAGCATTTCTTCAAATTATAATGATTTATACGAACAAAAGATTTTTTTTTTTTTTTAAAAGCTATAATGATATATACAAACAAAGAAAAAAAATAAATAAAAACAAAACATACATTTTTACAATTTATAATAATTGATATTGATTATAGTCTAGGGTGACAGAAGTTGTAGCAGCAATTGCAATAGAATCCAATATTTTATTTAGTTAATTCAAAATAAATAAATCAATTACTTTTTGCTAGCATTTAAAACATTTAAAATAAATAGGAAGACGTTATTTATCTTTTCAATGCTATTGTAGGACAAAATATTTTCCAAAGACTATCATCTGTTTGAACTATATAGTCTTTTAGGTATTTTTTTCGAAAATTATCGTGTCTTTGGCACTCTAACAACAGGTGTTTACAGCTATTTACGATGAATAAGCTACAATCTACACATATTTCATTAGCTTTAATTTGTAAACTGTTATTTTTAAAAAATATTTTCAAGTAGTCACATTTGGCTATTCTCAGTTGGCTAAAGGTTCTTATTTTGGTTATATTAATGTTATATTTTAAATGAATCAGCAACATATGGAACATTAAGATCTTTATGAATACGTTTATTTGTAACAAAGTAAGGAGCGTTAAGGATTTTTCGAAGGATTTTGGATTGTAAGGATTGGATACGAGAAGAATTCGAAGGTTTAGTTGAGCCCCAGAGGCCATCTCCGTTCTCAGGTACAGGTCTGATAACTGTCATGTAAATGAGTCTTTTGTAGAAAATCGGTAGTTTTGAACGTTTGTTTAGTAAATGTTGAAGAAGTCGAAAACGACGAGCAGTTTCCTGTCGTTTTAGTCTTGTATGTGGATTCCAAGTTAAACGTTTGTCCAAGTGGAGTCCTAGATAGCAGATCTGTTCAACAGGGATCAGTGGAATATTGTTAAAGGATACTGTAGGACCTAAGTCATAGGTTTACGACAAAGGGTAAAGGTTATTTGGTGATATTTGTTTGGATTTATTTTAATTCTCCAATATCGATACCATTCTTGAAGGTTTATGACATGAGATTGGAGTGTTTGGGAGGCAATGAAGGGACCATTATTCACTGATAACACACATATGTCATCAGCATACATCGTGAGGATGGTGTTAGGATGGGTCGGGATATAGGCTGTATACACTGTTTAGAGGATGGGACCTAAGATACTACCTTGAGGAACGCCGGAATTTTTAAAATTTTAAATGAGGCTATTGGAAATGTTTATCTGGTCATTTAAACAACATTCTGGTTTGGTAATGAACGATTTTATTATTTCTAATGATTCATAAATATTTAATTTTAGGCTAATTTCTGATCCAATTTCATCCAAAATGAAAATAACCTAAAATTAAATATTTGTGAATTATTATAAATAATAAAATCGTTCAAAACTAATCCATATTGTTGTTTAAATGACAAGATAAACATTTCCGATTTTTAGCCCATTTTAAATTTGTTTCCAATAGGAACGGAAAAATCCAATTATTGGGAAAACCCCATGATAAAACCCAAATTTTAACCTACCTGGTCCTCATCCTTCCACTATGGATATACTTCAAATATCTATTAGATTTCCTCAAGTAAGTAACAATATACTTGATTTCTTTTGATGGGGTATTTGCTGACTGAGAGAAGTATTTAAAGATGTATTTAGTTGGGGGTATGCAATCATAGATATACAGCAAATACAAATAAATTTTAATTTATATTGCCGACGTTTCTTGTTTGTTTTCTTTTTCTTCTAGGCCTGATGAAGACTTGCAACGAAAGTCGGAACGTCGGCATTATAAATTAAAAATTTATTTTTAATTGCTGTATATCTATGATTGCATACACCGACTACCTACATGTTTATTTGATTTCTTGTCTTAAATTTTTGAAAACTTAGGTATATATAATCCATTTAATGAAGTACTGATGTTTTGAAAATTTTGTATGTTTTAGAATTCGGTGTGTTTATGTGAATGTTTAGCATTCGAAACTAATTTTATAATAAAATAATTCCAATAGTAGTTGCAATTAATTCATCAATCCTAATTGTATTATAATTTATATGAAAATTGTAGTAAATGCCCCGTAACATAAATTAATTAAATGATGATCAAGGGAAACACTACTACGAGTGTACTTCCTTTGAATGTTTTCTCCAAGTCTAAAAACTTCAGGAATTATTTCTTCTTATTTTGATAGAAAAAAAAAATGAAAATGATGTTACAATTTTGTACATATGGGTTCGGTAGTTTTAGCATTGTAAACTCAATTGCGAAATAGTACGAACCCCAAATCTTTTTTTTTTTCTGAGATCCAAAAATTTTATCATCAGTTTTCAAACTTCATAGTTAACCACATATTGATTTTTCTTTAAAAAATGAATTAAAAATAAGTAAATTTAATTATTATTAAACCTACCTTGAACTATAAAGATGATCTGGTTAAAAATTGGTACATATTGGTTCAGTAGTTTCTGACGGTTAGTGATTACTAGAGACCGGATTTCTGTGTTATTGCACATTTAGTTCGCTTTGATTTAGCGCTCTCCAACCCAAGTAGTTATCTCATTCATAACCTAAGGATTCTTATTCTCAAATTTTATTTTGCACGAAATTGCACAATTGAACCAAATTCATCTAATTTTATTCACTTAACCATTTATTTTTTGAAAATTTTACTTAGGATTATTAGAAGACATTTATAACAATTATTTATATTAAATAGGTTGATTAGTTTTAAATTGAAATTAAAAAACCGCTTAAATCAAATGTATTTGTGGCCTACTACTTTTAAATGATCGTATTGAATTGGGAGCTTTGAGGATTTAGGCAAACATTGAGGATCGACGTACTTCCTAGAACTAAGACGTTTCCTCAGAAAATTCTACTCCCCGGTTCCCATTTCATTCCCCACTTCTGATTTAGCACAAAGGGCTAGTTGTTAACAAGATTTTAAACTATCAACTCTGAAAATGCCAAAAACGTCCGGGAGCGTTTTTTTCATTCATTGTCAAAATTGAAACAATGGACCAATGAATATCCAGAGCTGATACTTGTTTGAAAATCTGGAAGAAAGCTTTAAACGAATTGAAAATGAAAAGGGAATATGTTTATTTTCAAAATTTAAGTAAATCCTTGAGAAAAACTACGGCTAAATTTGTTTAAAAAAATTAAATTATTGTATCAACGGAAAGGAAATAGAAGCTGATAATCTGGATCCATCCACAATCGCATGCTACAAAAATTGTCCTGTTACGCCCATAGATGTACAGTGTGTCAAAAAAGTATTGGCACACTAACATTTTTTGTGGTTTCATTTAGAAAAGATTAAAAATTTATTTTTTTAACATTTTTATTTCATAAAAGATTTAGAAAAATACATAATTGAAAAATAAAAATTGAAAATTTACAAAACATAGGGATTAATTCTTTAAAAAATTCACTTTTTCACAGTCAAAAAAGTATTGGCACACTTTTATTATATGTATTAATTTATGATTTATAATGTACTTTAAGCTTTTTTATGAACCACTAATATTTAGTTGGTGTCTATAACAGCCTGAAGCCTTCTTGGCATCGTTGAAACAAGATTTTGAGTTACATCTTGTCCAAAGTTTCTTTCAACACAGCTTTTGAAGAAATTTTATTTTTTCTTACTTTCAGGTCCAACAAATACCATAGATGTTCTATCGGATTTATATCCGGAGACTGTGGAGGCGTTTTCAATTGCCTGGGCACGTTGTACAGCATCCATTCTTTTGTTTTATTTGCTGTGTGCTTGGGGTCGTTATCTTGTTGAAACAAAAATGTATCCTTGATCCCCAGCTTTTCGGCACTACTTTTTAAATTATGGCGCAAAATGTCAACATATTTTTCTGCATTCCGGTGTATGCTCCTTTGTTCCCTTTCGTTAAGTTTCGATGGTCGTCCTGAACGAGGCTTGTTTAAAACCGAACCAGTCGTTCAAAACTTTTTTATTATATTTCGAACCTTACTGAAACTAATTTCCAATCTGTGGGCTATTTTTCGGTAACTAAGTCCTTTGGAGTGTAGTTTTATTGTTTGATTTTTAAAACTTGTACAAAATTCACCAGTTTTACCCATGTTGATATAGCAAAGGTAGAATTAAGACTGAGTCTTTTGTTGTTTTTGTATTATTGTCAATCCTCTAATCTAATTTACTGAAAGAAAAAGGATTTGTTTGTTTTGATTGGAGCTAATACTAAATGTTTACAAACTGTGCCAATACTTTTTTGACCTTCAAAATTTACTTTGTTATGATTACTTCAAACTCAGCTTTTGAATTCCAACCATTCATTGCTTCAAAAAATCCAATTTTCAAGAGACTCTTTAAAAATGAATAACAGTTATGGAAAAAATTTTAAGCCTATTGAGATTTTCAGAAAAAATGGGGTGTGCCAATACTTTTTTGACCCACTGTAGAACGTTCCTTTTCTTTGCTAAAGAACATTTTATTAAGTGACAGGCGGCATAATTTTACTGAGAAATATTTTGAAATTTATAATGTCGTACATTTTCACGATACTTTTAAAAACGAATTTATTTTTCAAAAACATTTAATTATATTTTGTTTCCACGTAAAAGGAATTTTAATAAAGATATTCTATTTAATTAACAGTATTTTTCATCTTCTTTTTTCCCCAAATTTTAAAGTATTTCAGATTGAATGAACACTAAAACGAAACGTTTGTCGAAAAGTCCTTAAGTTTATACAAGGCTGGTTAAGTTTTGCATATTTGTGTAAATAAATGGATTGCTGCATTTATTAAGTTTTTAGATTTACGTTATGAATTTCTTTCTGCACGATTTTGCATATTTTGAGTTTTTTACTGCACGATTTTGCATGTTTCGAGTTTTTTACTGCACGTTTTTGGATTTTTTACTGCACAGAAATCCGGTCTTACAAGTGATTACAAATGAAAAATGGCTTGTCCTTTTATGTAATAGTATAGATAAATAGTTGTATTTTTAATAGCAGCTAAGTTAATATAATATATTTTAAATTTATATAAAATAAATCTTATTCTTTAGCAACTTGGATTTCACCCGAGCCTGAAGGACAAGCCTGCCTACGGGTTTCGAGGGATAAGGTGCTACATGAACGGACCTTTCAGCAGAGCCCGTAAGTAATTTTTCTAAAGTTGATGAATTATAGTATTTTAGTAAAAGATATATATTTACACTTGTAAAAGAAATATATATACTACATTTTTTTTTGTGTCAATTTATTAAAATTTACGACTGTACTAAATATATACATAAAATAAACGTTTTGACAACGATTACAATAACATGTTAAAAAGAACTACTCATCAGTAGCACTTTATTAAAAATTCTACACTAGAAGGTCTCTAGGCCATCTTCGTTTCAGACGCCTCGGAGGATCATCAGGAATGGAGTGGGAAGCAAGTTAAAAAACTAACGGATTTGAGAGGTTATGGAGCTTACTATGAAAGGATAGGTATCTGGTTTGGGTTAAATCAGCAACATATGGAACATTAAGATCTTTATAGACAAGTTTATTGGTGACAAAGTGGGGAGCATTCAGGATTTTCCGAAGGATTTTGGATTCTAAGGATTGAATACGAGATGACTTGGATGGTTTCGTGGAGCCCCAAAGCACAACTCCGTAGTCCAAATATTAGAATACTAGTTTCAAATGCTAAACATGCATCTTCAGTTCTAAAACATACAAAATTTTTAAACCATCAGAACTTTGTTATGGATTATATATACTAAAGTTTTCAAAAATGTAAGACGAGAAGTTAAATATATCGTCACTCACCTGTGTGACAGATATTTGAAGTATATCCATATTTGAAGGGAAAGGGCCAGGTAGGTTACTTTTTATTTTATTTAATTTTTTTAATAAATTTATTGAAATTTACAACTCTATAAAATATATACAACAAGTAAATGTGTTGAAAGTGAATAGAATGGCATGTGAATAGCATGTAAAGAACTACTCAATAGTAGCAATTCAAAAAATTCTACCCTAAAAGGTCTCAAAACCATCTTTTCAGGCGCCTCGGAGGATTATCAGGAATGAAATAGGAAGCAAGTTAAGAAACTAGTGGATTGGGGTGGTTATGGAGCTTGATATGGTACGATAGGTATCTGGTTTGGGCTGAATCAGCAACATATAGAACATTAAGATCTTTATGAATACGTTTATTTGTAACAAAGCAAGGAGCGTTAAGGATTTTGGATTGTAAGGATTGGATACAAAAAGAATTCGAAGGTTTAGTTGAGCCCCAGAGGCCATCTCCGTATGTCCTAACAGGTCTGATAACTGTCATTAAATGAGTCTTTTGTAGAAAATCGGTAGTTTTGAACGTTTGTTTAGTAAATATTGTTAGAAGTTGAAAACGACGAGCGGTTTCCTGCCAGCTTTATGTGGATTCTAAGTAAGACGTTTGTCCAAGAGGAGTCCTAGGTAGCGGAACTGTTTAACAAGGGTTAGTGGAACATCATTAATGAGATTGAACTTAAACACATGATTTTACATTCCTAATGCTTTCTCTCTTCATCTCTTATAAAGTCTTCATCCTCTCGGAATGCTTCTTCTTGCGTTAAGCTGTCCAATTTTTCCCAGGTTGTCGCGAAATTTGTAGTTCAAAGTACGATTTTTTTTTATTTTATCACAGCACTCGGTGCGGTGTTCGAGATTTTCTATGTTGATCTGTTGTACGTCCCTTTGCACCTCTTTCAGACATTCTGTGCCGCATTTACTTGTAATAATGTCGAGTATTTTTTATTGGTATTCTGGATTTATCCATCCTGTAGATGAGTGAGGGATTTTCTGATTTCTTCTGTTTGTCTATTCATAGAGTTCATTTTGAGTTTTTTTCATCCAACTGCTATCTCTATTAATAGCCCCGTAAATCTTTCTAAGATTTTTTCTTTCCTGCTTTTCTAATTCCCTAATTTTGGAACGACCATCTATAACCATTTCGGCTGCATAGGTTGCTTCTGGAAGAATCATTGTCAGTCGAAATTAATTTTTTGTTGTAGTGACGCCATGTTAGCTTGTACGCTAAAAATATTATATATATATATATTTTTTTTTTTTTTTTTTTTTTTTTTTTGGCGCGACAGACACTATATATATATATATATATATATATATATATATATATATATATATATATATATTTTTTTTTTTTTTTTTTTTTTTTTTTTTTTTTTTTGGCGCGACAGACACTATGAAGCTGTCCTTGGCCTACTCTACAACCTTCCTCCAGTCGTCCCGATCAGCTGCTCGCCTTAAATATATTTTAGAAACTTTTAAGTCCTCGGAGACGCCATCGAACCATCTTCTCTTCGGTCTTCCACGAGTTCTCACTCCATCCGGTCTATCCGAGAACGATTTTCAGCAAGTTCTGTTCTCACCCATCCGATATACATGCCCCATCCATTTTAGCCGTTTTATATATATATATATATATATATATATATATATATATATATATATATATATATATATATATATATATATAATATTTATTTATTTTTTTTATTTATCGCGATACAGGCCAATGGTGGACCACGCGTATATCATTTTCAGGTTTTCTTCCTTTCTGCCCAAATTCTTTTCATTTCTTCACCCATTTCCCTCTTTCTTTCCTCCGTCCATTTCCTACTTTCATGCTTCTTCTTCTCCGCTACAAGAACCTTTATATTTTTAACCATTTTTCCGAATTTATCCTTATCTTTGTAGTCTCCCTCCGTGGTACCCAATTTTTTAACTTCCTCTTTCATTTGCTCTGGGTAACCTTTTATATTTTTCAATTTCTTTATCTTTATTTAACTTTATCAAATATTTGTTTGTTTAATCTATTGCTATTCATTCTTTTCATGTGTCCGAAAAAATTTAATCTCCTTTTCCTCATCGATGATTCTAAGTTTTCCAATTGTTCGTAAAGATCATCGTTCTTTTTTAATCGATATTCTTCCCCCACTTTTCTCGGTCCGTATATCATTCTCAATATCTTTCTTTCCGTCCTTAACAAGGTTTCCATATTGGTAAATCCCATAGTCTCTACCCCGTAGAGGATCACAGGTTTTATGACTGTTTCATAGTGTCTAATTTTGGCTTTTATGGAAAGATTTTTTTTATTATAAAAACTCCTGACTGAGAACTTTAATCTATCCAATTTTACCTCTCTACTATGTGTTGCTTGCAAGTCTCCCCCATTGTAGTTCACAAGTTCCCCCAAGTATTTAAATTGATTCACCAACTTGATTTTACCAATATATATATATATATATATATATATATATATATATATATATATATATATATATATATATATATATATCAAAATTATATTTTGTCGACCCTTAGAAACTATATAATTAACTGTTTAACAATAATCGGGTTTTTGGTCCTTTATATTTAACAATAAATATTAATTATCCATATACATATTTTATTTCTTCCTTCTCCTCTTTCCTTTCCTTTTGACGTTTCGACCCCTTATTTAATGGGGTCCTCATCAGAACAAAAACTGGGTACCCCGAAACTCCAGGCCAGTAAGCCCACCGACTCCTGCAGCAAGTGCTTGCCAGCTCAGACACCAGGGTACCCTGGGGGAGACTTGGGTTCGAGTCCCAACCGGGGTCAAATCTTTTCTCTTCAAAAAATAAAAAATAAATTTAAAAAATATTTAATAATCAAGAATTATTTCATTTTAATTTATATATATATATATATATATATATATATATATATATATATATATATATATATGACAGCTCGTCAATAGATCCGTTTAAAGTAATGTTCAAATTGAGCATTCATCCCCGAATTGTACATCGCAATTGCGAGTGCCCGGGGGTATGGATCAGTGAAGAGAGAAGATTTCTCTGGTTCGGATACGAGCTCGGTGGCCTAGTGGATAAGGCACCACGCTAGAGAGGTGGAGACTTGGGTTTGAGTCCCAACCGGGGTCAAATCTTTTTCTTCAAAAAATTAAAAATATATTTAAAAAATATTTAATAATCAAGAATTATTTCATAATATATATATATATATATATATATATATATATATATATATATATATATATATATATATATATATATACCTAGTTTCTTGCTAAAGTATTTAATAACCTCTGTAAGGTTCTTTCAATAACGTCATTTCTCCACCGATTAAAATATTATCCTGAACATTCTTTTGAAATATTTCTCCATTCCAGGAGCAGCTTCTCTTTTAAATGCGACATTCCTGATTTATTTTTTTTTTTATCACCCATAAAAAATTTTTGTGTTCAGATCAGGTGATTAAGGCCTGGTTTGTATAAACTTAGGACAATTATATTTGGGGTCATTTAACACGTATAAAAGTTAAAATTTAAAAATAAATTTTATCTTTTTTTTTTTTTTTTTTTTTTTTTATGTGTATACATAAAAAAAAAAGAACATACATACAGTGATGTGTATACACCAGTTAAGTGGTGTGTATATGAACTAAAATGTTATGACTCTGAAGCTAAATACACTAGAAAAACTGGACGATCGGCCGATCAAAGTTTAAAAAGAACATTTAAGGGCATCCAATAATAAGACCCAAAATTCCAACTTGGATTTACGTTTATATGAAAATCACCATAAATTTAGCAAAGACTCAGTAATAAAGCAAATACATTAAGTTAAAAAAAATACTAAAATTAAATATTTACGAACTATTATAAGTTGTTATTATATTGGCTGAACCTCAAGAACCTTATTCAACATCAAATATTACCAGTCAAGAAAATATACTCATATACATGGAATTCCATACATACAAGCACAATCAGAATGACAGAAAAACACTCACACATAACCATAAAACTGATTACACTGTCACATATAAAAACATGTCCACCATAGAATTCACCAAAACCAAAGATACAGATAAATTGGAATTACAGTCCAATCTGGTTTACGAAATAGTGTGTGAAGATAGTTGTGGAAAATCTTATTTTGGTACATCGGAACAATATCTTAAATGAGAAAAGTGTATCAACATAAATACAGTTGCACGTATATAAATAAATACCCGAACAAACCTGATCAAACAGCTCTCACCACCCATTACAGGCAAACAAAACATTCTTTTAAATTTGATTTCCCCAAAACTATTCACCATGAACAAAATAGTTTGAAACAAAATACTAAAGAGATGATAACAAAATACAAAATCCTTTTTGTACCTGCACTTTTGGGAATACCACCAGTTGGAAAATCCCCCCAAACCCTTTAACTGTTTTCAAAAATTCCCCAGGTCAGTTGTGTACTAGAATTGTTAGAATTTAGTTAGTCGATACCGTATCCACCAGTAACATTGTAAGTAGTTTCATACTCCTCCATATTTTGTAATTATATGTAGTATATATTTTAACTTATGTTTTTATATATTTATATTGTAGCTAACTTTATGTTTTGAAATAACTTGTATAATTGATATAATTTTATTGTAACCTTTTTTTCCACTCTAGGATAATAGATGATTTTATTTACTGACTGAACCTCAAGAACCTTACTAAACAAAAAAAAATTATATATGAGGAGGTAACTTTAAATCGTGTTTTGTCACAGTAATCCCAAGTTTCAACAATAACTAAAAACGTATATTATGAGATTTAATTACCCTTCAGAAACAAAAAATTCTTAATTAAACTTATAGCAACTAAAAAAACACATTACAGCAAGGATCAGAAATATTCTTTACTCCTAAAATTAGCATTTTTAATTTTAAATATGGACAAAACGCGTTTTGAAGGAACACAGTGGACAAAACACGGTTTGATGAAATAACAAAGGGACAAAACACTGTTTGAAGTGGCTATGTTTTATTTTGCAGAAGTAATTGTTTGCTCCAAAGTACACAAAATAAAAATTATAATTACATAATATGTGATGCATGTTAATGACACTCATAATTTTCGGGGAATATTTTAATTTTATTAACAGTCACTAGTTTTTAAATATCCAGTTCACATCTTTCATTTTCTAAACAGTCCTACTCCACTTTTTCAACATTTGCAAAGTCAAAAATTATAACCTTGTACCAGTGTAAGAGATTATTGGCAATGTTGTCATTATTGTCAATAATGCAGCGTTCCCATTGGCTTAGTGGACAAAGCATTGCTTAAACTAAAAACAGGCTATGGACAAAACACTCTTTGTTTATAACACATCACATATTGTAGGGTTCTGAAAAATAAATCTAGTGATACCAAAAACTCAAAAAAACATTTTTTGTGATTAAACACGTTTTGAAAGTTACCTCCTCATATTTGTATTATATACAGCAGCAGGTGTAAGCATAGATACATTACACAAGGTGACTATGCTCCTACTAGCTAATAATATCATCTTATTAAGTAATAGTTGGCATGGAGCACAGAAGAACATAAAAATATTTCAGGAGTATTGCAGTAACAATTCTCTTACATTAAATGTAAATAAATCTAAAACTCTTGTCTTTCATAAATCTCCAAGGCTTAAACAGCTCAAACCGTTATACTGGCATGTTAAGAAATTAGAGTATACAAAAAGTTATACTTATTTGGGAGTTCCCTTCACATCATCTGCAAGAGTCATAGACATACTGAAAAAAGGGAAAAGTGACTCTTGGGAAACAAAAAAAGCTTTATTTGACTCAATGGTTTCATCAATATTGCTTTACAATTCTGAAGTATGGAGCCCCAATTATCTTGAGGAATTGAAATGGTTCAACTTAACTTTTTAAAGCGCCAATTTCGTTGGCCCAAGAATACCCCAAACTATATAGTCCGTCTCAAAACAGGAAGAGAACCATTAGGCATGAAAGTGGTAAAAAAGATGACAAATCTATGGACCAAGCTCGAGTTTATGCCAAAAGAGCGACTCCCGAAACTCTGTTTTAATAGACTTAAATCACTAGGCAAGGATAAGCCTGACATAGACTTTAACTGGGTGTCCCAATTTAGAGCAATAGCCGAGCTAAATGCCTTTGCAGAAGAGCTTTCTGTTCACCATACAAACGGACTTACTCGATACAAAGGTGACATACTGGAAAAAGCACATAACCAATATTTCTCAGCAGACATTCAAAGAACTCTAAATTCAACCAATTACCATTTATATAGAATTCTATGTAGTTACAATACTCCTAACCCCGAAACGTACCTTACATTTAAAGTTCATATAAAGAAATCGAAATGTGTCAGCCAATTAAGAGTTGTTAATTCATAACATATCAGAATCAATGGAAAAAACACAACTTTTTTGTTCAAGTCAGAAGAAATCTGTATATCTTGCAATCAATTTATCTACAATTGTCTACATCACATTCTCCTTCACTGCCCAGCACACAATGAACATAGACAACAATTTCTTCAACACTTCATCTTAGAATCTTCTGATAACCAAAGTACCCAAGCGATACTCAATATCGACAGTGTAGATAAATTACATAAAGTTTACTATTTCATGATGGGAGTCCAAAATGTGCTAAATCGTTTATCATAAACCATTTTCTATTAAGTGTCTTTTTTTTTTTTCTTGTTTTCCCTCTTACAGTAACCCTTTAAGAGGGGCATGTATTTAGATATCTGTACATGCTCCATGCAATTAGCATATTACATGTATCTAACATGTTTAGTATTTTATAAAATATTTTAAATTTAGAATTAATTTACATTTAAGTATTTATGTTGAGTTTTGAATCGGTACAATAAGCAATGTAAAAAGAAACAAAACAAAATTAAATGAAAATTTCATAACTAACACAAAACATAAGTGAATAAACACAAAACAAATAAAAACAAAACTATAAACATCAATGAGATCGGCTCCACGTCGATGGTCGTCTTCTTTACTTCTTTGAGGAGTTCTAAATCACATTCAGTGATAAACTTTTTCATTTCCTTGAGATATTTTTTGAAAATATCCTTCTCCGGAAGCGGCCAATCGTCTCCTTTTAATAGTATGGATTTTATTAGGTGTACTCTCTTGTTGCCAAATAGAGGGCAGTTGTATAGAATGTGATGGAAAGTCTGTTGTGTTTGTCTGTCGCAATGGCATGTAGGTGAGTCAGTTAAATGAAATCGGTTCAAGTAGGCATTACTTTGTCCGTGTTCGGTCAAGAATTGGGTCACTTTGTAATGTGCACTTTTAATTTTATCGTAATTAGTAAGTGTGATATCTGGAATAAAGTTGTGTAGAGGTCGTCCTTTTGTAGTTTGTTGCCAGTTTTGATTCCAAACATTTATCACGTCATTCAAAATACATCTCTTGATGTATTTATAGGGTTATAGGGACTTTGTCATATGTAATTGGGAGGAAACTGTTTCTCGAAGCAGCCTTAAAATATGATATAACCCTCATACAAGAACCTTATACTAGAAACAACATTATTACAGGTTATAATCATCAAATTCAGATCTACCAAACACATGTTTCCAAACCAAGAGCTGCTATATTAATAAACAATAAATACATCGACGCAATCTTACTTACACAACACAGCGACCAGGACTTTTGCACAGTTGAAATTACTATTAAACAATACAAATTCTTATTTATCAGTACTTATTTCGATGAAAACCTTAGACATTGACAACGATCTCGCCAAAATTGTGCCCATTATAAATTATTATAGCAACCATTACATTATTCTAGGTATAGACTCCAACAGCAGATCATTCCTCTGGAACGACATCAAAATTAATCCCAGAGGTCGAACTTTGGAATCATTTATCATTACCCAAAATTTGAGCATAATCAATAAACCTTCTGAGCTGACAACATTCGACGGTTCTAGAGGAAAGAGTAACATTGACTTGACTATTTGCAATAACAAAACGACAAGATTACTTAAGAATTGGACGATACTAAATGACTGTAATTTCTCGGATCACAATTCTATTTATTACGAAATTACCTGGCAAAATAACGGACAACACCAAAATTATAACTGTTTACACATGCAACACTACAAAACCAAAAATGTAAACTGGGAAAACTTTGAAAAAAATCTTACCTTTCAACTTAAAAACAATTCAATATACTCGAAACGGACTCTAATACACTAGATACAGAATCAGAAATCGTCGACATTATCAACAATTATGAAGTGGACAAAATTATCGAAATTTTTAACAAAGCGATTACTAAAACTTGCAATATGACGTTTAAATTAACCAACACTAAATTTACAAAAATAGACCTCACAGAACAGTACCCTGGTGGAACGACAAACTAACTGAACTGAGGAAACAAACTAACAGACTTAGGAAATCTTACCAAAAAACAAAAACTAACAAAGACATGAGAACACTAAAGAAACAAGTATATTTGGACTGCAAACACAGATACCAGGCACTTATGAAAACATCAAAAATTGATTCTTGGAAAAATTACTGCTCTGAAGAAACTAACCCCTGGAATTGGTCTTACAAATATGCAGCAAATAAATTGAAAAACCAAGACATTCTACGAACTGTACAAACAGACAATAACGAACACACGAAAGATTACAAGGAAACGATTACAAACCTACTAGATAACTTGATTCATGATGACAATTCGACTGACATTACTCAAGAACAGGTTACAAAAAGGACAAACGCAAATACACCCCCCTGCTTCAAACGATGACCATCTCCTTGAACGAAATGAAATCCTACATTGTATCGAGAACTTAAATAAAAAGAAAACACCTGGACATGACAAATTCAATACAGACATTATACAACAAGTCACAAATATTTATCCAGACTTAATTACTAAATTTATCAACTGATCTGGCTCAAAACACAAATTCCCATAACTTGGAAAAAAGGACTGTTACATATAATACCAAAGAGAGACTCTAACAAGTTACGTCCAATTACAATCCTCCCAATCATGGCAAAGTCCTAGACAAAATAATCAACAACCGACTTACCCACTTTTTACTTACAAACGACTTGCTCAACAAAAACCAATTTGGATTCATTCCCCAAAAAGTACTATCGATGCTCTTTATTATACTAATTCATTTATAGAATCAGCAACAAATAATTAAAAAATTGTTTAATGCTGAAACTCGACATATCGGGAGCGTTTGATAATGCCTGGGTTCCTGCCATAATGTTTAATCTGAGGAAGTACCAATGCCCAAGAAATTTATTTCAGTTGATACTAAGCTTCTTTCAGGATCGATCTGTTGAAATCAGATCCAATAACTTCCAAATTTCAAAGAAACTAACTATTGGCACTCCCCAAGGTTCTTCTCTCTCACCGACGCTCTGGAATATTCTGATTAATTCTTTATTCGATTTAGTACTTCCAGAGAATGTAGAGATAACCACGTACGCAGACGACATTTTACTTCTCGTCATTGGTAAACGTTTCCCCCAATTACAATTAATCACCAATCAAGCTTTAATTATTTTGGAAAAATGGGCAACAGATAATAAACTCGAATTTAATACTGACAAGACAAAATACATAATTTTTACCAAGAAACGAATTGTTCCAAATTTAAACATTAGACTCTATTCCAAAACACTTGTACAAACTGAAACCATGACATATTTAGGGATAACATTCGACAGGAAACTAAATTGGAAAGCACACACAGACTACGTTGTTAACAAAACAATAAAAACAGTAAACGGACTAACTATCGCTGCAAGAAACACATGGGGCCTAAAGACAGAGGCACTAAAAATTATCTATGAAGGGGCTATCATCCCAAAACTGCTTTACGCCATACCCGTTTGGGAATCGGGAGCAGTCAAACCAATCAATCTGAAAAAGCTTCAGCGGGTTCAGAGACTGATGGGAATAAGGATAAGCAAAGCATATCGCACTGTCTCTTACGACGCTGCCTGTGTCCTTGCAGGGATAAAACCAACTCACTTAAAAATTAAAGAACTAACGACATTATACAAAATAAAAAAACAAGGACTAAAATACAAGGACATGGAGCCAAGGGACATTGAAAACGAACTAACCACCAAACACTGGATACATCCTGCTATACACGCTAAACTAACACAGTACCTAACAGACACAGGAGCTGCAGACATAGACACAGGAAGTATTGACATTTACACGGATGGAAGCAAAGACGAACAGCACACAGGATGCGCACTAACTCTATATCACAATAACTGCTACTACGATGAACAATACAGACTAGGCCAAAACTGCTCTAATAATCAGGCAGAGAAATTAGCTGTAGTTAAGGCCACAGAATATATTTTAAGACAAACGTACGTTCCTCAACACAAATACACCATTTACACGGACAACAAGATATTAATAGACTCAACTAATAACCCCAAATCCAATGACCCACTGACACATCGACTCAAGACAAATTTGATTGAACTAATGAACCGTGGAACACCAACTAACTTGATCTGGATCAAAGGCCATAGTGGAATCGAAGGGAACGAGCGAGCAGATTTATTGGCAAAGACAGCTGCTCACGATTCAGAACTAGCTATAGACTACAACCGCATTCCTATCTCATTTATTAAGCAACATATTAAAACAGACTCACTTACTGAATGGGACAAACTTTGGAACAACTCAACAAAAGGACGACCTTTGCACAAATACATCCCAAACATCACACTACAAAATCACGATACACCAAAAAGTACACATCACAAATTTACACAACTGCTAACGAACATGGACAAACTAATCACTACTTGAAACGATTTCACTTGAAAAACACAGATACATGTGAATGCAACGGACAGACTCCACAAACATTTCATCATTTACTATATGACTGCCCCCTTTACGAACACAATAGATACTTACTGATAAAGACAGTTTTGATGAATGGGGACACATGGCCTTATCCAGAAGCGAAACTATATAAAAAATTCAAGAAACCTTTAGTGAAATTTGCTACATCAATTGGACCACACAAGTGAAGAAAGAAGACCACCCTTCATCAAAAACTAAGAAAAAAAACAAAAAAAAAAAAAACTTGAAGACACATCAGAAAATCAACATGTCTACTCTTTATACTTTTTTTTTTTTTTTTTTTTTTTTTTTTTCTTCTGTTTTATTCATGTTTTTTTTTTTTGTTTTTTTTTTTTTTTCTTTTCTTATTTTTTCCCGTTTGTTCTAATTTCTATATAGAACTTTTACAATTTGTAATATATCACAATTAAAAACAATATTGCACCTGTGAATTACAGGTAGTATGCAAATGCGCATGGAATCTGTAAAAAATATCAAAATAAACGACCTTTCCATAGGGTTACTATGGAAGGGAAACAATTAAAAAAAAAAATAAAAATATATATATATATATATATATACATATATATATATATATATATATATAACGCCAACTTGTCGGCTAGTTTTTCATTTCCCATGTTCTTGCAACACTTCCCACTGTGACCCTTAACCATTTGCAATTGTTGCGGACTTTAGCAAGTCCATGTCCAGTAACCCTTAATCCATTTTAAAGTATGTCCAGTAATTTTGTCTTATTTTTTCTGTCAGTAAGTCATGAGATTTGGGGTTTCTAATGTTATATATCAAAATTTTATTATCAGTGTAAATGTTAAATCTTTTCGACGAAAATTGGTTTGAATGTTTAATGATATAATCGGAGGCCATCAGTACGGCTAGTTTTTCGGCCTGATTGAGCAACATTTTCCCAGTCGGTACTGTTCATCATATTGTGCGTGTTGTCGTTTTAGAGTAAATGCGCATCCAGTATTTTCGCCGTCCTAACTACCGTCTGTGTAAATGTCCTGTGTATGTAGTTCGTCAGTTTCTGTCTCGTCTATTGTTGCAATTAGTTTTGCTTGTAATGAAGGATGTAGCTTATTTTGTATGTCAAAGTCTATTTCTATGGTTTCTGTCTTGAAATCGTTGTAATAAAGTCCTTGTTTTTTTATTTTGTAAAGGGTGGATAGTTGTCCTATTTTGTGTTCTATGGGTAATATGCCAGCTAAGATGCAAGCAGCCTCAAATGATACTGTATGGTAAGCCTTAGTTATTTTGATAGCTATTAATCTTTGAGCTCTCTGCAGCTTTCTTAGATTTGTAGGCTTCAGAGCCGCTGATTCCCATACTGGTATCGCATAAAGAAGTTTTGGTATGATCGCACCGTCATAGATTAACTTTAAGATATTAGAACCTAGACCCCATTTAAGTTTTGCAGCGCAAGCAAGTGCATTTATTGTCTTTAGGGTTTTGTTAGTTTATTGGTCAATATGCATCTTCCAATTTAATTTTTTATCAAAAATCACGCCCAAGTAATTGATATTATTTACCTGTTCTATTTTTTGTGAATTTAGATGTATCGTCAATTCAGGGGTTATGCGTTTTTTTTTAATAACAACGTAATGAGATTTTTCAAAATTAAATTGCAATTTATTTTTTTTTGACCAGTTATCGAGAATTACCAGTGTATTAATTATCATAAATTGTAATTGAGAAAATTATCTCTCTATACCTAGTATTAGGATGTCATCAGCGTATGTGATAATGTGAGCATTTTCTGGTAATGGTATTTCGAAAATGGTATTCATCAATATATTCCACAAAGTTGGTGATATGCTAGATCCTTGTGGCGTGCCTATAGATAGTGATCTGGTGAGGGAATGATTGTTTGTTTTCAGTTCAACGGACCTATGACGGAAAAAACTTGAGACTAAGTGGAATATATTATTTGGGCATTTGTATTTTCTTAAATTTTCCATTATCATGGGCCACCATGCATTGTCGAATGCAGCGGATATATCTAATTTTAGCATCAATATGTTTGATTTAGATTGGAGGGCCGAATTAATTATCTGAACGGTTTTGAAAAGGGCATCTATCGAGCTTTTTTAGCCTAAAGCATAAAGCCGAATTGATTATGACTAATGATGTCATTTGTTGTTAAATGGTAGCTTAAACGACTGTTTATAATTTTGTCTAAAACTTTTCCCATAATGGGTAATACTGTTATCGGTCTAAGTTTGTTAGTACCCTGTTTAGGTATTACATGTAAAGTTCCTTTTTTCCAAATCTTAGGAACCTTTTCTTGTAACCAAATAATTTTATAAATGTTGGTAATCAGTTTTGGGTAAGTAGTGGTCACATGCTGTAGTATGTTGGTCGTAATATTGTCATAACCTGGTGTCTTTTTTCTATTCAATTGTCTGATAACATACAATATCTCTTCATTTTCTAACATTTTGTCGTTTTCTGTATTTGGTGGTTCATTAAATTTTTGTCTCAGATCGTTTTGTTCTTTTGTTTCATTGTTGGTTGTGTCTTGAAGTACTAGAGAATCCAAAATATATTCCATGGTATTTTTGAAACCATCGGTATATTGTTGTTGGTCAGTTAGTATTGTTTTTAGTGCATCCTGAGTCTTAATCTTATCGGTTGAATATTTATAAATCCAGCTCCACGGATTAGAAGTGTTGGTGCAGTAATCTTTCCAAGATTCAATTTTTGATTTCATAATTAGCGATTCATACTTGTGTTTTGAATCAAGATAATCTTTTTTACGTTGTTCTCTTAGTTTTTTGTTACTCTTTGTTCTTTGGTAAATTCTTATTTTTACTATTAACTATTAAGTGTCTGTTTTCAGTTTATCTTTAAAGTGATTTTTTGTTAATTTAGTTTTGTTGTTTCTATCATAACACCAGTTTATTCTTCATTCTATTATGTTTTGAAAACCAGAATGTATTAGTTAATTTAATTTTATTTTCATTTATTGATTTTTTTTTAAAATGATGTATACATTAATTTTAATTTATAGCCAAGCTAGGCTCTATTTGTATGGAGAACCCCCAAAGACAAATAAAAAAATATCTATCTATCTATTTGTATTATATATTCTTTCAATATATAAGCTGACTTCTGTTACAGGTACAGATGACTTATGGAAGATGAGAAGGAAGGAATACAACTGCTTATTGAGAAGAACGAGGGTAGAAAATAACTTCTACAGTATTTTCGTAAAATCAGCTGATAAAATGATGGAACTCATGTTTGCTTCTCCATCTGCATTGGACATACACAAAGTAATGTTAGGTGTGACGCAAAGCGTTACCATGGGTACGTTATCTTTTGTTTTTACATTTATTATTATTATTATTTTTTATTATTATATTTACAAGCATACCTGGTCGCCAGCTCTCATAAGTAAAGCACTTTTACAAAAAATAGAAGATTTATTTGTTTGTCGATAAAAAACTTGTATTGAACTATACGATTGAGCATTATTTCTTCTAGGATATTTTTACGAATAGCAGTAATTTTTAACCTGGATGTAATTGCCCCTCAGTTATGCCACTCAACATTGTACATTTCAATTTTTATTACTGCAAATAATACTACCGCTAAACCTTCTTAGATCTATGAAAATTATTTACGTAATAATGTGGTAGAGATGGGTTCAGTAGTTTTTCCATTGTAACCTCTTGTGTAGAATGGCACTCGCCAACTATCGGTGAATTTTAAAACTTCCTTATCTATCCACATATTATTCCTTTTTAAAGCCAATTAATGACAATTTAAATCAAATATATAAATTTTATTATTGCTAAACCTTTCTTGAACTGTGAATATGGTGTGGTTAAAATTTGGTACATATTGGTTCAGTAGTTTTCCCGGTTAGTGATAACAAACGAAAAATGGCTTGTCCTTAGATATAATAGTATAGATATAGATTAATTCACACTAAGCATCATTCTTGAGATAATTAGTGAATGTGCTGAATAAATAATTTATGTACTGATCCCTCATCCAACTCCTTTTTACCCTTTGGTTCGTATCGTCGGAAAGTAATTTTGAATTTTGTTTTGTTATGGTCTAGTTGAGTGTGAATGTGTAGGTCTGTTTGCAGTGTTCAATTACTAACCATGGAGATTATACAATTAGGTGCAATATGTTTAGTTTGTATGTATGAGTTTTTCTTTTTTTATAATAATTTTTTTTAAATTTATTTTGTTATTTATTTTTATTTTATGAAAATAATTTTATGCTGAAGACACATTGCAATGCAAATTTCTGCTACAAAGCAGCCTCCCTGAAACTATGACAGTGTCTGAATACATGCACTTAATGAAACCCTTTTGGACTTACGAACTACATATTTATGATTCAGCCAAAAAAAAAAAAAAACTCTTATTTACAAAGTACAGACATTGCACCTAATTGTACAATCTCCATGATTAGTAATAGAACACTGACAAAAGACCTTTTATTCACTTTTATAACCTCGCACATGTATTACAAAAGTGAGACAGCTCAAAAACCTTTTCACTATTTTCAGTCTTGCGTGAAATATCGAAAGAGTACCTGAATTATTTTTTAATCCCAACTGCAAGTGAGTTTTACCAGGTGAAATTTGAAATTAATTCGGTACATTTTTGGATATTCATGAAAGAGTATTTATTAAACATCATGATGAACCAAAAATACAGATTTTTGAGTTGTATAGCTTTAGAAATACATGTGTGATATGTTTTATTTGTTGTAGCTAATTATATTATAATCTAATATAATATAAAAGGAAGAAAGCGTTATTCTATATTGGCATGCCACTGTGGGCGATAGTAATTCCTTTGTTTATGTCAGTTTTGAGTATGATTAATGAAATATCAAGAAAAAAACTCCATTTTGTCAAGCTTTGGGCATATTAACATTTATATTTTCTCTTTATGTAAAGCTAAATTAGTTTCAGTATAATATTCACTTTTTGTTTTTTAATTATTTTTTCAGAGACTCTATTTGGTATTGAGGGCAGTCTAGCATACCATCCTGACGTCATCAGTTACATGCATTCGTAAGATACCAAATTTGTAATTATTATTAAAATGAATTCAATTGAAAAGGTGTAATGACTGAATGGGTATATAATACAGTCGATTCTCGCCAATCCGAACTAATTGTTCGGATTAGCGAAAAAATTGGATTATAGCGGTTAGGGAAAAATAAACAAAAATTCAGGATAAACGTAGTTTTTAATGTACGTGATACATAAAATATACGAGTAATGTACATATATTAAAATATTTAACAAGTCCAAATATAGATTAAAATAAATACAAACATATTTATATAATCATTAAAAGTTAGTACATTTTTTAAATTAAAATTTTTTAAAGATTTTTTTTCAAATTTAATATAGTTGTTTGTTTTAATTTATGTATTTTTATTTTGTTTTGTTGTTGATATTATATTCAAATAATCAAATGATTTTTTTATTTATTCAAAAACAGCCAATAAATAGATTTTTTAATGTTTTAATATATATATATATATATGTAAATTTGTAAAATAAAAAAAAAAGTTACTTTTTAATAGTGCTTACTCACTATTTTGGATTTGAGCGATTCCATTATTGGTTATTTTTCCTCTTCATACTGCTCTTATAAGAATTATAATATGAATCTTAAAATAATTTTCATTAATAGGATAATTTTAAAAAATATAAACAATGTAACTAATACTTTTTTAATTTATTTCATTGTTTTTTTTTTAGTTTAAAGGATATAGCATCGCTAGTTATAGCCAGCCCAAGATTAGCAACAACAATTTTGAAAATAGTAAGGCCAGTAGATGAAATATACATTAGAACCATTGGAAAATTAAGGAGAATGGTAAAACTATTTTTAATTTAAAAATTATATATATTAATAACCCAAAATGTTTCTAATTATTTACATCTTTAAAAAGTAATTTTATGTATTTTTTAAAAACACTTTTATGTGTAAGCATTTCCAAATTTATGTATACTCACACACACATATACAGGGTGGCCCAAATTTAAATGGCAAAACTTCAGGAACTTATAGGGGACCGAAAAACTAAGACAAAAAGTCCTTTAGAGATTTGCTCGTTTTTGCTTAGTTTTAGAGAAAATCGCAAAAAAAAAAGAAACAAAACAAAAATGTTACAGGTAGCGATTATCACCTTTCAAAGTTCGTCAGGCTATAGGCAGTGAGATATGTAAACACTTAATGTTATCCTTTACATTCTTTTATTTGTTTACATTTTGGCTTCCTTCTAGGATTCTTATTCCGAAATCAGTCTTCAGTCATTTACTCACAATCAGATATTTTTGTGTGAATAGCATCAGCCACAATGCCGCATACATATTCTAATGTTGAATACACTCATATGATTTTTGTGTATGGTTTCTGTAACGGTAATGCTTTAGAAGCGGTGCGGGAGTATGCGCGCCAATTTCCAAATAAAAGAGTGCCTAATCGAGGAGTCTTTTCGCTAACTTTTAATAGACTGGGAGAGACTGGGTCATTCTTAATACGTAATGAAGGCGACCAATTCCAGGCAGCAATAAGAGCAGATTATCGGAGAAGAAATTGTTTCCAACGCTACTTCGATAACAATCCTGAGACTAGCATCCGAAGAGCATCTGCTGCATTAGCAATATCGCGGCAAGCAATATGGCGAACTTTGAGAGGTAATAATCGCTACCCATACCATCTTCAAAAAGTTCAGAATTTATTACCTCAAGATTATGTCAAGAGATTGAATTTTATTAACTGGTTTCTTGACAAAATTCGCGATGATAATTTATTTCCGTTAAAAATTATATGGACCGATGAAGCTACCTTTACAAGAAGAGGAATCGTTAATCAAAGAAATTATCATGTATGGGCTCTTGAAAATCCCAGAGCTATTAGAGAGAATAGGTTTCAGCATGACTTGGCTATTAACGTTTGGCTTGGGAACGGATTACTGGTGGGACCATATTTTTACATGGAAGATTGAATGGTATCACATTTACACATTTTTTGGA
The DNA here is from genome assembly GCA_003667255.2 of Euschistus heros. Classification (NCBI taxonomy): domain Eukaryota; kingdom Metazoa; phylum Arthropoda; class Insecta; order Hemiptera; family Pentatomidae; genus Euschistus; species Euschistus heros. The sequence goes on along the minus strand of RCWM02000852.1, from coordinate 135,757 downwards.
GAACGACCTTTCTAATTATTTAGATGACATTCCCTTAGAGCAGCGGATTGAAATGTGGTTCCAACTCGATGGATGTCCAGCTCATTATAGCAGAGTTACTCGAGCTTGGCTGGATATACATAAATTATCCACAACGATGGATTGGACGTGGAGGAGTAGTACCTTGGCCACCCAGATCACCTGATATGACACCCATGGATTTCTTCGTATGGGGAACCTTGAAGCAGAAAGTTTATTTGGTGTCAATCAACACAAGAGAGCAATTAAGAGACCGAATCATAGATACAGTGCACAAAATATCATCAGAATAATGTTTAGCTGCAATTTATCAAGTGAGTGATGTAATGCTTGCGTTGGTGCAAGAGGACAACATTTTGAGCAATATTTACATTAAAAAGAACATAACATAAATATAAATGTAAATAAATAAGTATAAAAAGGAAAACATGTTTTGTTTCTTTTTTCGCGATTTTCTCTAAAACTAAGCAAAAACGAGCAAATCTCTAAAGGCCTTTTTGTCTTAGTTTTTCGGTCCCCTTTAAGTTCCCGAAGTTTTGCTATTTAAATTCGGGAAACCCTGTATATATTAATATCAACATCAATATATATTGATGTTGATATTAATATATATATATATATATATATATATATATATATATATATATATATATATGCAATACAAAGTAAACCTAAGGAGAATGAATAGAATAAATTGCAAAGGAGAAATAAATTATTCTTGCCACTGACAACCACACCTAAACCAATGGGCCCCGATCTTTCATTGAACTACAACCTTCTGAAAAACTGAAAGTAAAGTCGGTGGAGTCGTGATAGTTTTTAATAGGCAGTTCCGAATTTTTCCAGCAATTGTTCCGAAAGTTTTTTTTATTTTTTTATTAACTATTTATTGATATTCACAACTGGATACATTATATACAATAAGTAAATTTAAGAATAATGATTACTATGACATGCCAAAACTTGGAAAGAACTACTCATCAGTAGCACTTCAATAAAAATTCTACACAAGAGGATCTCTAGGCCATCTTCATTTCAGACGTTTTCGGAGTGTTATCGGGAATCGAGTGGGAAGCAAGTTAAGAGATTATTGAATTTGAGTGGTTATAGAGTTAGCTATGAAGGGATAGGTATCTGCTTTGGGCTAAATCAGCAACATATGGAACATTTAGATCTTTATTTGTGACAATGTAAGGAGAATTTAGAATTTTTCGAAGGATTTCGGATATTAAGGATTGGATACGAGAAGAATAAGAGGGTTTGGTGGAGCCCCAAAGCTCAACTCCGTACGTACAAATAAATCTAATCACAGTCATGTATATGAGTCTTTTGTAATCAATTGGGAGCTTTGAACGTTTGTCTAATAAATGTTGAAGTAGTCTGTAACGACGAGCAGTTTCTTGTCGTTTTAGTTTTGCACTTCAATGTAGGTATTGTATTAGATCTCTATATTATCTTCTTTTAGGCGTCTCGGAGGATTATTGGGAATCCAATGGGGAACAAGTTGAGAGACTATTGAAATTAAGTAGTTATGGAGAAAACTATGAAAGGATAGGTATCTGGTTAGTGCTAAATCAGTAAGATTCATAATGATAATGATCTTGAACATAATGAGCAAGGAACATAATGATCTTTATAGATAAGTTTTTTTGTGAAAAAGTAAGGAGAATTGAGGATTTTGGATTGTAAGGATTGAATAAGAGATGAATTAGATGGTTTAGTAGAGCCCCAAAGTTCAACTCCATATGTCCAAATAGGTTTGACAATTGTCATGTAAATGAGTCTTTTATTGTAAAGCGGTAATTTTGAACGTTTGTCTAGTAAATGTTGAAGAAGTCGAAAACGACGTGCAGTTCCTGTCGTTTTAGTCTTGTATTTGAATTCCAAGTTAAACGTTTGTCCAAGTGGAGTCCTAGATAGCGGATCTGTTCAACAGGAATTAGTGAAATGTTGTAAAAGGATACTGTAGTACAGGAAGTCGTAGGTTTACTACGAACTGTAGAAAACATTTATTTAGAAAATTATATTAAAAAAATATTAATATTTGGAATTAAAATTGATCAAATAATTGCCAGTTCTGGATTTTTTAAATTTAGATACTAGTTCCGAATGTTAAATATACATCATCAGTTATAAGAAAAACACAAAACAATTTCTAAACTTCAGCACTTTGCTCTATAGATTATATAAGTAATTTTAAAAATAGAAGACAAGAAATCAAACATGTTAATAATCACCTAAAGTGGTAAAATGGAAGCCCCAAAGCTCAAATTCATATGCCCAAATAAGCTTGATCACTGTTATGTAATGATTATTTTGTAATAAATCGGAAGCTTTGTGATGACGCTGTAGCTCAGTGGGTAAGGCATTTGGCTACCCAGTTTCGGACCCAAGTTCGAGTCCAGCTGTGATGGTATAAAATTTATTTTCTGTAATTTCAGCCGTAGATCGACTTGGAGATGTATTAAGTGGATACCCATATTTGGGGAAAAACCAAGTGGTTGAACGAGATATTGGCCATATCTCCTCCTTTCACAACCGTTGGCCCCGTGGCAGTACATTCTTACCGAAGTATTGAACCCAAGACACATCATAGTTTGTAGTGGTAGCTTTTTTTTTTGTTTAAGTTTCTCTAGTAAATGTTGAAGTGGTCGAAAATATTCTGCAGTTTCTTGTCGTTTTAGTCTTGCAGGAGGATTCCAAGTGAGGCGTTTGTCTAGTAGTTCCAAGTAACGGATCTGTTCAACAAGGATTAATAAATGTCACTAATGGATAAGAAGTTGTAGGTTCTCTATGATGGGTGAATGTTATATGATGAGATTTATTTTTATTACCAAATTTCGAATTTTTAAAACTAAGTTTTTAATTTCATAATTTCATTATTCATTTGTTGTCTTAATTATTATTCATCTTAAATTCTTGACCTACTTATATTCTTATATTTCTCCATGTATTTTTTGTACTACCCTTCTTAATTTTATTCTTTTGAAAAGAAGGCTTGTTGTGATAAAGGCCGAAATGACAGCACTCCATTTTAATTTTTTTTTCTACTTGATGTATTTCAACAACCTCAATGCATCCTAGGCATGGAGTTACAGACAAGTGGAGGGGGCTTACCTCTCAATAGTCAGGACAGGCAGCCATCTTGGTGTGAACCGTATTATCAGTATGTTAACCTCTTATCAGTTCAAATTTTGGTTTCCTAGGCTTTATACTGCTGTTATTTTATTTTAGTGATTTATTTACTTTAGTGATTAACTTATTTCATTTATTACGAATCCTCAATTGCCCTAGCCTATATAGAATGCAAGTCATAGTGGTTAGCATAGTGGGCGTGGCCGGTTAGTGTTTTGGTCTCGCCCCTCACGGAACAATATAAGGGAAAGGCCTCTCCATAGTACTATAACTCCATGATCCTAGGGTATTTTCTTCATAAAATTATTTTTTTTTCCTGAAACTTATACATCATTTTTAACTTTAATACTTTTATAGCAATTTCAAAATCTCATATTGATATATTTTTCTTTTTATTTCAGGTTTTGAGAGAGATTTATAAAAAGTTGAATAGTTCGAGCCCGTCCCTTACTTCAGGTATGATCAGCTGTTTCTACTACTTCTAAATTAAGTAGAAAATAATAATAAATTATTTCTATTTGTATTGTATACAATTCATATAAATTTTATTTATTTATTTATAATTCTCTTATAGTATGTGTTGGTCAGTTCTTACAAGATAAACCAAAAATATGGTACCAATACTACATCTTGACTTCACCTTTGCTGGAGCCCTAAATACATTTTTCTCAATTGTAATTTATCGATTTATTTCGATTTTTTCATCACTTTTTAATTTTTTTCCTTGGATAAGGTTACTTTCTTTTATTCCAATAAACATCTTTCTTTAACCAATGGAGTTATAGACAAGTGGAGGGGGCTTATCTCTCAATAGCCAGGGCAGGCAGCCATTTTGGTGTGAACTGTATTATCAGTATATTAACCTCTTATCAGTTCAAATTTTGGCTTCCTAGGCTTTATACTGCTGTTATTTTATTTGAGTGATTTATTTACTTGAGTGATTTACTTATTTTATTTATTACGAACCCTTTCAATTGCTCTAGCCCAATGGAATGCAAGTCGCCAGTTGGGCATAGTGGGCGTGGCCGGTTATGTTTTGGTATCGCCCCTCATGGAACAATATACGGGAAGGGCCTCTCCATAGCACTGTACTCCATGAGCCACTCACACTTTTTACTGATGAGTAAAATTTATGGCTGCATTTCTTGTTGATTTTTCTACATAAGCAGTAACGACATAAAATATGGTAATCATCCCCACTAAAAAATTAATGACTTAAAAGAAATCGGAATGTATTTTTTGTAAATTATCTATTTTTAATATTTCCAGTTTTCCTAAATAGCAGTGCCCATTCGCAAAGTACAGAATATAACTAACTATATTTACTGGTAATGGTCACTTCAGAGACGTAAGGTCAAAACATGACCACAACTAGGAAGGGATGTAGTATTTAAGTTTTAAAAGGACATAATCAAATGAAGAAAATTCTATTTTTTCTTTATTAGCAGAAAGAACGTTAGTAACACCAAAGAAAATTGAAATGGATAGGGGTGACCTTAACTGTGATATCTGGTATTTTTATACACGGGTTATGGTCTGTTCAAAATTATTGTTAATTAAAATCAGATAGTCCAACATAGTGGAGCTTGTATGGAAGCCTGAAATCTGATAAAATGCTACATAACTCAGAAACTGAAAATTAATGAAGCAGGTTCACTAGAATTCCTTAAGAATCCTTACTTTTAAAAACGATCTAACTAAAAAAAAAAAAAGAGGTATTTCAGAACACTATTTAAAGAAAATATTTTTTAATGGCTACTGGAAAGGGATAGGAGGGAGAGTTTCATTAGTAAATGAATCTTAAACCCTTTTCGTAAATATTTCTCCTGGTGATATCACAAATAAATGGATTAGACAATTAGACAATTATTGCAATGAGTGTATTAGCCTGCCCATAACTGGTGAGATGACCATAACTAGTGATTTACTCAATGCAGCTTTGGTTTTTGCATGTGTCCCAGTCTTTCATGAAACTACTAAAAATGAAATCTGAAGATTTCAGTGGAATAGGTGTAGGGTTTTATAGACAGTTACAGACTGAAATTGATAATAAATTTCAAGTAAACAAGATGGCAGACTTAAGTCTTACTAAATTTCCATTGAATCATAATTTCAATGTTATTTTGTTAATTATTGTTTGTAAGGTACTTATAAACAGGTTTTTATTTTATTTAATTTTATTTTTAGAAAATACAGAATCATACAATCCGTTATCAATGTATATTGCTTCAAGAACTGAAAGATGTAGAAAATTCAATTGGAGAGTGATAAATGAATTACATGAAGTATTTATTACAGTAAGTACATCTATTTGCATATTATTAATACTTAGTTAAAATATTTACATCATATCATTATTAATAATTCAAATAATATAATAAAATATTTACATCATATCATTATTAATAATTCAAATAATATAATAATATATTTTAATGATCATAATCATCGTCGTAATGTTGCCATCTTCTAAATGGTCATAATGTTAGTTTCAAAATTAATATTTATCAACATTTTTCTCAGATTTTTTATAAATCCTATTTCTATTATGTTTCTTTTCTAAAAATGTAATGAGGTACACGTGTCATTAATTTTAGAGAAACTCTAGGTACTCTTAAAAGTATATAATAATTATTTATTACTCTTTGAATTGATTTATAATTTTCTTTTGTACTTGTAGACCTTGGAAGATTTAAGATGAATCAAAAATAGGTTAGGAATAATTAGAAACAAAACAAGAACATAGAAACAATTATATATAAAGACAAACAAGAAGTTGACTTATGTTTTGAATCCTGAAGCTTTTTTTGAATGTTTTTATTTTTGTTTTTTTATCAATTTTAATTTTCATTAACAAAGTGAAAATGGTGAAAATTAAATAATAATTACATCTTCAAAAAGAAAAAGAAATTTATTTCTTTTAGAATCTATAAAATGGAGATGTAGAAAGTAAGCATTTTGGTTAGTTAAATAGTAAAATAAAATCAACTTAAATCTTTATTCAACCTAGAGAACTAATGTTAATCTAAGATTGCATATCTTTTTTATTATTCTGTGGTGTTTATGTATAGATCTATTCCTTAATTTATTTATTATACTTTATATATATATATATATATATATATATATATATATATATTTATATATATTTTAAATTTTCCTTTTAAATTTTCCTACTGGTATAGAAATAGTACATCCTCTTAAACATTGTTATTATTGTGAAAATCTGAAAACGTGAAATGGATGCGGTATTGTGACACTTCTGAATATACTATTTTGATTGTATAGATAGTAAATAAAAAATCTGTAACCATGTTCAACAATTTACTTCTTACTCTTCCATTCTTTCCAACACTTCTTCATAACCTCTGCCTAATGTTTCCTCCTTCCATCTGACTACTTTCTATTAATTAGTGTTTAAGCTACTTCTGGAAATTTGATCTTGTTGAAAGCTGTCTGAAATCTGTCTCTGCCGCGAATTGCATTCTGTTGTATATTTGCCACCATCATATATTCTTTCACCATCTGTATCCATGTTTTCGTTTTTTGTTTTTGGAGGCTGTGTTGGAAAATTTTCTTTGTTAGTCTTCTCTCATCTATTCTCATAAAATGTCCATAGAATGTCAATCTACGTTTCCTCATTGCATCACATTTTTTTAATATTTTGCTATATTTCTGTATTACTTTTAAGTTTAAAATCTTCTTCAGTCTTTCTTGGTCCTAATATTTTCCTCAATATTTTTCTTTCCTTCTTTAACATATTTTAAATTTCTCCTTTTTTGTTGAGAAACAAACATTCAGAGGCATTTAAGCTTTCATGTCGAACAACTGTTTTATAATAATGCAATTTAGCATCAATAGAAAGATTTTTTTTTATTATATATATATTCAGTTTTTTTTAAGGCAAATTCTATTTTGTTAGCTCTTGTGAGGTTTGCTGCTTTTTCTAAACCGTTTCATTGAATTATTTCATCTACATATTTGAACCTATCTACCCTTTTAATTCTACCTTATTTAGTTTTTTTTTTTTTGTTTTCTTTTTTGTATTCCTATGAGTCTTTTCGAAAGATGTCTGTAAGCCTGTTTAAGATGCAATTTCTTGTAATTTTTCAGTATAAATTTTCGCGATCTCTTCATTTTCTGTGGCTATGGCTAAATCATCCGCAAAGGCCAATATTTCTACATCAATCTTCTCTCTCTCTCTCTCTTTTTTTTTTTTTTTTTTTTTTTTTTTTTTTTGTGCTTTAAAGTTAAAATAAATTTTTTTTTTTTTTTAATCTAATTTGTGATTTCTTCTTTTAGTCTTCGCATACTGTTGCTTCAACAATGTCGAGCACAATCACTTGTTTAGCCGTACTTACTGAAATTCAAGAAAAAGCTTGGAAGGAACAATATGAAATTTTCGGTGACGACAACAGAGAACCAACTATCGCCGATCTTGAACAGATGGAATATCTTGAAAGGTATTAATTAAGTCATTGAGTTTTTGCTTTAATTTCTAAAATAATACAACAAATAAATTTGATTTGAGAAACTTATAACCTGACATAATTTCAATATGAATATAACAGTGCCTGTTGGAAACATCCCAAATTTGATGTGAAACAATGAGGAAATGGTAATAATTAACAAACACATATTTACCTCCCCCCCCCCCCCCCCCCCCCCCCTCCATTTAGCATTAATTAATTTTATCTAATATTTAAGTATTAAACAAATAATAATGTTTTTTTTTTTCTGAAACATTTGCTTGTTGGAATAAACTGGTGAAGAAATTTGATTTTATGAGAACCTTTGATATCAGTTGAACAGACATAATTTAAAAATAAACAGCAAAAGCAGCAAGTAAATGAAGGTGTCACTAAATTGAGATAGTTTATAGAGATTGAGCTACTTAAGGTTACCATGGCAACCACTTAAAAGTTACCATGGTAATTGCAAATGACACTTCTTCTTGTTATGGTGTTTGTTCTAGTCGATACTTTAACTTCATTTAGGAACTAGGTTTGAATTTTAATGTTTTCTGGATATGACAGTAGTAAAAAAAAAAAAAAATAATAAAATAAAAAACAGATTTCCAAGAGACGACTCTTTATTGGTGTAGATTTTATGTTTTGAAAAATATAACTCTTCTTCTATTAACTTTATATCGGCCATTATATCATAGATAAAACATAAAAATTACTGACCATCCTATTTAGCACAATTGCTGTAAAATGTAATATTCAATTCATGATAAATATAATTTAGTTCAAAATCAAATATATTTTGAAGTTTACTTCAATTATTGTTCACAAATAGTAAACCTAATATTCTCCTCCATTTTATTTTTCTCGCATTGCCGTTTTTCTTCTAAGAATTAAGAATTTTATACTTATTTCTTTAGATTTATGGGGTATTTGTTGACTGAGAAGTTATTTAAGATGTAGGTTGTTGACAAATTAAAGTAGGCATGGTGACAGCCATTATCCTAAACAAAAAGTTTAACTTAACATTCAATAAAAATATATATATTATACTGAAAATCATTAATAAAAACCTAAATGATATAAAAGTAGGCCTTTGATGATGAGTCATCAATAAGTGTGTCCGCAATAGTAGTGAAACCAATTATTTATTGTGATCTGTAATATGGCTTGCTATTTAAAAACAATTAAAAACTGCTCTGTCTCAATTAAAATCATCATGATTCAGAACTAGTAATTCCAGATAAATGTAAACATTGTCAGAAGTAATCGTTTACAAGAAATTATAGGAACCTTGATTACTTCAGTCAATCCTAATTGTAATGTATTTTATTATTCACTATGAGATATATTTCTTTTTTTAAGGTTCATAAAAGAATGTCTCAGATTTTGTGGTCCTCCATTTGTTGGCAAGCAAGCAGCGGAAGATATAGAAATAGGTAAGTTTATTTGTACTATACTTCTTTTTATATATCCCTGTCTATACAAATATTGTTAATTAGATCTTTCAGGAACGAGTAATCAACTAGATAAATATATAACCAGCGGTATGTTTATATACCAGGTATGCAAGTTTAAAATGTCGTTTATTTCTTAAAATAAATACACAGTAATTTAAAAAAAAGTATAATATATTTTATTCAAAGTACTGACCCTCGCTTTCTACACATTTTGCCCATCTCTCGGGCAATATATGGATACCATTCCAAAAGAATGCTTCATCTTTATTTGAAATCCATTCATCGAGCCATTTTCGTACGTTTTCGAAATTGTTGAAGTGTTGCTCCGCCAATGAGTGTCCCATCGATGAAAAGAGGTGATAGTCAGAAGGCGCCAGGTCAGGTGAATACGGCGGGTGGGGTAGGAGTTCCCAACCAAGCGAAGAAATCGTTTCCTTAGTCAATCTGGCTGAATGTGCAGGAGCGTTATCATGCTGAAGAATGACTTTGGCGTGCCTGTGAGCCCATTCTGGGCGTTTTTCGATCAATGCGTGACTCAAATTGATCATTTGTTGTCGGTAGCGCTCGGTATTGACTGTTTCGCCGGGTTTGAGAAGCTCGTAGTAGACTACTCCCTTCTGATCCCACCACACACATAGCATTGTCTTCTTCCCAAAACGATCCGGTCTTGCACTCGATGTGGATGGTTGTCCTGGCGTTACGCATGATTTTTTTTTTTTTTGGGATTCTGAAAATAAATCCATTTTTCATCGCCAGTTACAACTCGATGCAAAAAACCCTTTCTTTCGTGGCGTAAAAGCAGCATTTCGCACACAGTTTTTCGTTTTTTTTCCATCTGTCGTTCGTCCAATTCATGTGGAACCCATTTTCCAACCTTTTGAATCTTTCCCATAGCTCTCAGGCGATCGGAAATGGCTTGCCTAGTGACATTCAACTGTTCTGCCATCATTTGTTGGGTTTGGGTATTGTCTTCGTCTAATAAAGATTGCAATTCGAAGTCCTCAAACTTTTTTGATCGATTTTCTCGTTTTTGATCAGTAACATCAAAATCACCACGTTTGAAACTTTGAAACCAACGTTCACATGTCCTGACGGTTGGAGCAACATCGCCATAAGTCTCAACAAGAATTCGATGACATTCAGATGCCTTTTTCTTTTGATTAAATAAGAAAATCATGACATGCCGCAAATGCTCTTTATTTGGCTTAAAATTAGACATTTTTAACACCAAAGAAAGGTATGATACGTCCACGTAAACGACTTAAAAACAACTGACTTTTTTAAACAAATGACTAGCAAACAAAATAGCGTTTAGAGATAAGCAAATCCTTCAATAGGCTAAGAGCGCATTCTATTGGAATTAAAACGACATTTTAAACTTGCATACCTGGTATATATTTATAAAATAGAAATATCAATTAGTTTTTGTCTTAGTAAATTCAGTAAATGAGTGCTATTGGTTTTATGTTGTCTGGCTTAGCTGTATATTTACTCATAGGTTTGTTGGGGCTTAACATCCTTATGTATTTCAATTAGGGCAGGAAGGACGGTTTATCCTACTGATTATCTAGGTCTAATTACTGTCTTGCAAATAAGTCTTTTGTAATTAATTGAACCTCTACCTAGTAAATACTAAATGTCGTTTTAGTCTGAATTTTTTCCAGAGATTTGTCCTAGGAAGCTAGTAGCCTGTATTCAACAGTGATTAGTGGAATATGATTAAAGGATACTGTAGGATGAGAAATCATAGGTTTATGAAGAAGGTTCAAGGTTATTTAATGAGATTTATTTTATTTCTCCGTTGTCAACACCATTCTTAAGGTCTGTGTAATGATATTGAAGTATTTGGTTTGCTATGAAGGCAGTAAGAATGAGTATGGTGAGAAGTCAGTAAGAAAATGGAAATCGAATAGAGATACGGATTAGAGTGGTAATTGGGTTTACAAAAGCATGGATATCAAGTTTGGGTCAATTAGTCAAAATAGTCAAGCAAAATATGGAACACTGAGATCTTTATGAATAAGTTAATTTGAGATATAGTATAAAGCACTGAGTATTTTTTAAAGGATTTTGGATTGTACGGATTGGGTACGACATGAATTGGAAAGTTCAGAGGAGCAATGAAGCTGAAATACTTAGAATCATATAGGTCTGATTGTAATTTCATTATTTATGGTTCAAAAATACTAAACCAGTACATTGGACATTTATACAGTTCTTCTATTAGTAATTATCTTATTATTAACAATTTATTAACAATGGGGAATACCAAAGTGGTTTTAGACCTGAGAGATCAACAATAGATCATATATTTTCCATTAGGATGATGCTTGAAAAATGCTACGAGTGGAATATAAAACTGCACCATTTATTCATAGATTACAGACAGGCGTATGACAGTATCGATAGGAGAAAATTATATAAAAGCCTACAAGACTTAGGTTTTCCCTCGAAGTTAATAAGACTAGTCCAAATGACTTTAAACCATAGCAAAGGAGCTGTCCAAGTGCAAGGAGGGGTGACTGAATCATTCGATATACATAAGGGAGTGAGGCAGGGAGACCCACTGTCACCGGTACTGTTTAATTTAATACTAGAAACAGTCATAAGGGCAATAAGGACGAACCCTGGGAGCATTTATACCCGTATGACCCAGCATCTAGCATTTGCGGACGACGTCGTAATCACTGGCAGAACAGAAAACTCCTTACTAGGAGCATTTGAAGAGTGTAGCAGAAAAGCAAGAGAAGTTGGCCTCCAGATAAACGAAGAAAAGACAAAATACCTAGTGACGTCGAAGGAACAAAATGTGGTGGAAAACCTAGAAGGGGCAGGATACCACTTCGAAGGTGTAAAAAAATTTAAGTACCTAGGTAGCGTCATTACTTCAAGAAATGAAATAGATGAGGAAATAAAAGAAAGATTAAAGGCTGGTAATAGGTGTTATTGGGCCCTCAGCAAAATAATAGGCAAAAAAATGCTCCCAAAAAATTTGAAAATAAGGGTTTACGAAACCATCCTTAAACCAGTCGTAATGTATGGGAGTGAAACCTGGACGCTCACTGCAAAGAATGAAAGCATTATAAATAGATGGAGAGAAAAATCTTGAGGAGGATATACGGCCCTACTAGAGATGGAAATATATGGAGAATAAAGAGCAACCAGGAGCTAAGGGAACTGCACAAAGCTCCAGATTTGGTTGCTACAATAAAGCAAAGGAGATTGAGATGGCTGGGCCATGTTCATAGAATGAGCCCCAACAGATTGCCAAAAATCATGCTGAATGGGCGTCCCGAAGGAGGCAAGAGAGAAAAAGGAAGGCCTAGATTGCGCTGGAGGGAAGATGTTGAGGCAGACTTAAAGACACTTGGTGTGAGGTATTGGAGGAGAGCAGCTGGTGACAGAAACAAATGGAGGGGAATCGTGGAAGAGGCCAAGGTTCTGCATGGACCGTAGCGCCATTGTTGTTGTTGTTGTTTTGTTGTTGTTGTTGTTGTTGTTGTTGTTGTTGTTGTTGTTGTTAACAATTTATATTAGATGTTATTTTTAGATTTTACAACAAAAAATAAAACAGAATCACAATTACCGCCTTTTTAACTTTCAGATGGTATAATCATACCAAAAGACACTATTGTGGTTTACCTATTGGAATACATGAGAATGGATCCGAAATACTGGAAAAATCCTCAAGCTTTTGACCCAGACCGTTTTCTTGAAGAAAACGATGGGTTGAAATATTCCTATGCGCCATTTGGGATCGGTGTTAGAAGCTGCCCAGGTAAATGTTTTTTATTATTTAAACAATCTACACTATTTAATATGATATAATGTTTATTTATCTTAAATTCTAAAAGGAAAAAATTGACAATAATTGAATTTTATTTCACTTGGCAAACTCTCTTAACAGTTTAAATTTTATTTATTTGATATAGAAAACTAATCAACTTTAGGATTGATCGTTCTACACTGCCATCCATACCTCACCTTATCATCTTTCTTCTAATCACCGCAAATATAGAGGGACAAAATTCCATTACAATAATAATACAATTAACAATAATTGGTCTTTAGAGTCTTATTGTAAGAAACAAATGGTAAAAAATAGTAAACTTAAGAAAAAAAAAAATCAACACTGTATGGAGCATTTCATCTGTAAATGCCTTTTCCATTTTGTCAAATTATACAATATTAATTTATTATTATGGAAAATAGGTAAAATTGTTGAAATATTTAAATTTCTTATCATGTAATAATGACCCATTCTATTCTGTCTTTTTATTTGCTATGTTTATCGTTTTTCTCATCGCTACACTGTCAGTTCAATCTTAACCTGTGGCGGACAGAATGATTTTTGATAGAAGTTAATATTTTTGGATCATTAGTTAGTTTATAGTCTCAATTCTAACAAATAGAATAAATAATTCAAAATTTAATATAAATTCAAGAATTTATTAATAAACTTGTGCTGGTTTTTAAAATGCAATGATCATTTTTCTTTTTCTTTTTTAGGTATGACTTTTGCAATGACACAAATGAAAATCACATTATCGAAATTATTAAGAAGAATAAAACTCTCACCAGTCAATAAAGACCTCCGATTTGAAGATCTTGAATTCGAAGCTCAGATATTGATGGAACTGAAAAATCCTCCCCTGCTCCAAGTTGAGGAAAGAATAATAAATTAACAATTTTTTTAAATACTTGCTGGAATGCGGTCGAATATTTTTTTAATTTTATATGCAGAAATTAAATTTGGTTATAATTTTATTAATTTTTATATTTGTATATAATGTAAATAAAATTTTATTTTTTTATATTTTTGATAAAAGTAGTGATTTAACCATAAATTGTTTGACAATCGAACCAAAGATATGTATGTTACCTTTTTGAAATAAATATCGTATAAATCCTTGAACGTGTTTATTTATTTGTATTTTATTTTTTTGGCAGCACCATATTTCCCTCAATTTTTTTATTGAAATTAATTATTAAAACATCATTTTAAAGCTTATGGTTCTTGCTATTGATGAAAATTTTACAAACAATTTTAAATTAGTGTTAAATAAAGGCTATTGAAAATAATTTTACTTGTAGCATTATAAGAAGCATTGAGGATCTTCTGAAGAGTATTGAATTGTTTGGATTGGATACAAGATGGATTGGATGATTTTGCGGAGCTCCAAACCTCAACTCGGTGCTTCCAAACAGGTCTAATTAACGTGGATAGGAATAAGGATATCATTTAGACAACAAAAGTCCTTAGATGGGCAATTCCGAAAATAGTATCCTTCAGTGTCCTGTAAAAAGGATTAAACGGTAAGAGAGTGTCAAAAATAGCCACTGAAGGATGCAGTTTTTAGATCTATCAGGATCTAAAGATTTTTTACTGCCAAAGATTTATTGAACTTTGCCTAAACATTTTTTGACTGATCTCACAAAACAACTCTTTAAATAAAAAAATAACAAGTTTAATAAAAAATTAAAATTAAATTTAATATTAAGCTAACTGTAAGGAATATATTTTGATACCATATTACTTAAGTCGGAAAAGAATTAAAAAAATTAGGCTTAACACCTGCATTTAACATAGATAAAATATTGTCATCTTATTTCACCTAAAGACAAAATAAACCCTTTTTTAAAAGCGGTGTATACAAACTAAGATATACTGACTGTGAAGCTGAATACACGGGAAAAACTGGATTAGTAAATCAAAGAGTAAAATAACATATAAGAGCATATAGTAATAAGACTCAAAATTCCAATTTTACATCCATCTAAATGAAAATAACCATAAATTCAATTAAGACTCGGAAGGAAAAATAATACATCAAGTAGAAAATAGCCTAAAATTAAATATTTATGGGTGAAGAAATGGTCAGGGGTGCATTCAAGTAAATAAACATGCCCAATTTTTTTTTTTTTTTTTTTTTTTTTTTTTTTTTTTTTTTTTTTTTTTTTTTTTTTTTTTTTTTTTTTTTTATATATATTTTTATTGAAATTTACAACTGTACGAAATATATACATCAAGTAAATGTATTGACAACGATTATAATAACTTGTTAAAACTTAGTTAAAAAAGAACTACTCATCAGTAGCACTTTATTAAAACTTCTGCACTAGAAGGTCTCTAGGCCATCTTTGTTTCAGACGCCTCGGAGGATTATCAAGAATGGAGTGGGAAGCAAGTTGAGAAACTAATGGATTTGAGTGATTATGGAGCTTACTATGGAAGGATAGGTATCTGGTGTGGGCTAAATCAGCAACATATGGAACATTAAGATCTTTATGGATAAGTTTATTGGTGACGAAGTAAGGAGCATTGAGGATTTTGGATTGTAAGGATTGAATACGAGATGAATTGGATGGTTTAGTGGAGCCCCAATCCCATTTTTTTAAGTAAAAAACTTAATATTTGGTGTGCCGACGTTTCGACCTGCCTTGCAAGTCTTCATCAGGGCTAAAATAACAAAAAAATGGATGTGACCAAGAGGATACAAACATTTTTTTAAAAATAAATTAATAAAAATAATTTAAAAATGAAAAAGAAAAAAAAATAATAATACAAAGTAAATTAGTCAATGAAAGAATTAATAGCTGTGCACATAATTAGAAGAATATCTGAAGTTAATTAAATAATTGAATACAAAATAGTAGCAAAGTCTAGTCAAAGATACAGTTGTAATACAATAATTAAATAATTTAAATTGAATAATACAAATTTTAAATTGTGTAAACTAATACAATGTTACAATTTTACTAACAGATGTTTTTAATAGGAATTTAAAAATAAATATAAGTAATATATATTTATAGGAAAATGGTAAGAGAGAAAGGCAAGAAAAAGAAGTTGGTATAACAACATTGTTATTTGTATTAATCAATTTAAATTATTTAATTATTTTATTACAACTGTATCTTTGACTAGTCTTTATAAACATTTTCAATAGTCCTATTTTAAATTTTTTTTCCAATAGAAACGTAAAAATCGAAAATAGAAAAAAAAAATGAGTCATAGGGGAAATCCCATGACAAACCCCAACAATTTAACCTACCTGCCCCCTTCCCCTTTCCATAATGGATATATTTCCAATATCTCTTGGATCTCCTCAGGTTAGTACCAATATTTGATTTCTTGTCACACATTTTTGAATCCATTATCATTCGAAACCAGTATTCTAATAAAATAATTCTAATGGAAGTGGCAATTAATTCATCAATCCTAATTATAAAAAGGCTGTTTTTACTAAATATGTTGAAAATTTTAAATGATATAATTTTTTTAAGCAGTTTTTACTAAAATATCTATTTTATTAAAAAAAAAAAAGACATTATAATAATCCACACCATTGTTCTTTTCAGTACCTCAATTGAAGGATCGATTATTACTATGTTAACCTGTCTGTTATAAATGCCTTGTAACGACTCCTTACTGAATGATTTCAATGAACAGCTGTATTTATTATTCAGACTTAGTAATTTATATCCGATAATGGACACAGGTAAGTCCTTGTCAGCGCCTTCGAGATAGTTAAGTGATAATTCAATACTCCTTTAAGTTTTGTGACTGTAATCCATTATAACGGATCGCTAGTGCGGTGGGTTTGTTTCGAAGGAGAAGATGGTTCAGAGGAAAGCGAAAGACGTGTTCGCTGATATTGAAAAATATTCTATACTTTTCAAAGCAATCGGTCTGTTCCCATTGAGATATTCAGATGGTGAATTCAGAAAATGTAGGAAATGGTTCATTTGGAGCGTTTTCGTTTTGTTGCCAATTCTGATTATAAATATTTACTTATCTTTTTTCGTACTCTCTCTCTTTGCTAAGTCCTTGTACGTATATTTTAGAGTAGCTCGTATGATTTTAGTTGTAATAAGCCTTTTTATAACATGGCTGATGAACAGCGTGAGGCTAGACAGGTTGAATAGCTGCCTCAAGAAAATACGAATAATTGATTATTATCTCTTTTCTTTCGAAGAAGAGGTCCCTCCCTCTAAACCAAGTAAATTGATTACTCTCATAATTACAGTTATAATCATCATGTCCTCTATTAATAATATTTACGCTAAGGTTTTTCGTCATTTGTTTAATAGTTTCGTAATTACTTACGCATTCTTATTGATGATTATGGTCCATTTGTTTTTAGACAGGCTTTTTAAAGAACTGTTCCTCCGCTACGAAGCTGTCACCAACGCGCTAAAGAAATGTTCCTCTTTAAAGGGAAATAACGCGGCATTCAAATTGGAAAAAATTGTCTTCTGCTTTGAAACTCTTGTTTCATCTGGTGAAAGACTAAATGAATTTTTCTCATTACAGATTTTATCCATTCTTTCGACAGTATTCGTCATATCCTTTAGCGAGATATACTCAGTCGTACGATTCATCTACCTAGACGAATCAGCTGACAGCATGAATATAAAATTAGTTTCCAACGTAGCTTTATCTGTCTGTACATTTCTAACCATATGGCAACTTGGTTATAGGTTTTCTACAATTACGGAAAAGGTATGTATCAACGCAAGTTACAGTAATTATAATTACAAAGTATTGTGACGTAGCCTTGTGACGCAAATTAATGACGCAGCTGAGAGGACATGATATGAGTACAGTGTGTTTAGCATAAGATTGAAGTAAAGTCGATTTTCTAGACGGGTGGCACGAGGTCTCCGTCCCGTAGAGAATCACCGGTTTGACGACTGGTTGTAGCGTCTTACTTTGGCTTTGGTTGACAGGTTCTTCTTATTGTGAAGGTTGCTGGTGGCGAAACTCAACCTTTCCAGTTTTGTGACTCTTTCCCTGACGCCTTCCTTTTCGGATGCACTACTGTTTATGATTTCCCCCAGATATTTAAAACTTTTGGTTACCTTTATTGATCCATACCTGGTCTTGACCCTATTCTTGGTGAAGCCCGAGTCTGTGGTCATCAGCTCCGTCTTTTCGAAAGATATCTGCAGACCAGTTTTCCTCGCTATTTCCGAGAGAGCGTTGACTTGTGCGATCGCATCTTCCTCCGATTCCACCAACAGGGCGAGGTCGTCTGCGTACGCGAGGCATCTTACCTTGGCATGTCTTTTCTTGGTCCCCAGGACTGCGCCCGCGCTATTGACTCTCCACAGCTCCTTCATGACCTTGTCCAGCACCATATTGAAGAGCAATGGAGATAGACCATCTCCCTGTCTCACCCCCTGTTTATCAGAAACGATTTAACTGAGTTTCCCTTGATGTTTTACTTTCGACCAAGTCCCGGTCAAAGTCTGGTTTCCTGGTTTTCTGATCCACCCCGTACTCCCTCAGTACTTCCAGTAACGTGACTCTATCCACTGGGTCATACGCCTTCCTGAAGTCTACGAAAGATATAATTATATAAAGATATATAAAGATATAATAAAGGATTTTATGTTATTACATATATTTATTTATAATTATTATTTAGGATATATTTTATTAGATTTTCAATGTAAGGTTTAAACCCCAATGATAATGAATGTAGACCTTAATTTTACCGTTAGCTTCTGAATGCAGATGATATTTAAAAATACCACTTTTGAGGTGAATTATATGGACAGATGAGTCTGTATTTACAGGGGGGAAATATCGTCGGTTTATTTTTATATTGCTTTCGAATAATGTGGAGGAGCACCTTTGTGTTGGGAAATTATATTTTCCCGAATTTAAGGTGGAATATCGTGATGAAGTTGTGGTTAGTGATGGGTCGTTCTGAATGGAACGGAAATTGGAACTGGTTCGAGCTTTAAACCGTTTTGGAACGAAACGAATCGCCCAAGTTTTTCGTTCCACTTGGAACGAAAGCCAACGCCTAAAGATCTCTTGTCTCTCTTCCAAACCGGGGTTCATAGCTGGAAACAGTTCCAAGTTCCGTCCCCCGGTGTAGTAGAGTTTAGATTGCATCTCTGGTTTCGTTCCACCCAAGGTCGTTCCGACAGTTGTGTTTCGTTGATGCATCGTCCAACCATTCCGCGCATGGGCATCTTCAAAATAAACCGCTATCTTTAAAATTTTCTAATCTTCCGAGAGAGCTTGGCTTCTTTCAGATTCAGAGAAATTAATCGCACAAGCTTTTACTGCATATGTAATTAAATAATTTTTTTCAAAAGCTGTGCACAAGTGTTGATTACTCCTTTCTCGGAGCTAATGTAATTGAAAAATTCTCGCTCCATTGTGCACTATACAATAAAAAAAAAAAAAATTGTTGATTAAATAATACTACTTTAAAAGGTGACAGTTTTCAATAAGTATACTTAGCGATTTAAATCTTGTTAATATTATAGTTCCTATGCAATTTTTAATTAAAAAATAAAAGGAGATTAACAGCCCAAAATCACAACAAGGGATAGAACGAAACTGCATAGTAAGTAGGTTAGTCAAACTGAAGTGGAACGAAACCTGGAACTGGTTAGAATAGTGGAACGGAACGTAAAATCTCATTCCACTTTTAATTCGGAACGGCCCTTCACTAGATGTGGTAGGATATTTTGTAACAAATTCTTGTAATTCTCATCATTCAATCTGTTGGGCAAACTATGATTTACCAACGCTAATCGACATCAGTACAAAAATGAATAAACCATGGAAAAGTAGAAATACCTTCCCCTGTAAACACAGACTCATCTGTCCATAAAATTCACCTCAAAAAGTGGTATTCTTCAGCATCATCTGCATTCAGAAGTCAACGGCAAATTTAATAGTTGGCCACAGACCACCGAAAAGGTAGTTCGCCACTGGTCCTTTCATACTATCATGCGTACTTCAAGCTATTAGAATAATGTGGTTTATACTCAAAATATTCTTTCAGGCCAAAGAGTTCAACTCACTTCTGTACCGCTACACATCTGATGATCAGACAAATACAGTCCTCCATAGCGTGAGTTAATGTTATTATATAGAATGCTAATTAGGGTAAGTGCACTAGAAAGATGTCACACGCTTTTAGAAATATTTCCTCGGTTGATCATGTGATGAATGAAACGTGCGAATTTTTTAATTGTTATCCAAATTTTTTAATTTGAAATAGTATTAATAAATAAATAAATAAATAAATAAATAGAACTATTATAAATAAATAAATAGAAAATGGTCTCTATAAAATGGGTTAAAGCACACTTTGGAATTGAGGGTAACGAAAGGGCCGATTACCTAGCCAAAGAGGCGGCTAAAAGTAATTTGTTACCTTCGTATAACAAAGTTCCATTATCATATATAAAGCGGGACATAAGTTCTGATATGGTTAAAAAGTGGGACCAATTGTGGGTGACCTCATCAAAGTCACCAAGCTTACACAGATTTATACCTCACATTACACACAACAATTACAAACACATACAAAGTAACAACTGCAAACTAACGCAACTAATGACAGAACACGGAAACTCTAAACAATATCTCAAACGATTTAACATAATACGACCTGACATATGTAATGAAGACGGACAGACTCAAAATTTTAGACATGTACTTTATGAATGTAAAGCATTTGAAAGACACAGGTTTAATCTAGTAAAAAATATTATTCTCAAACATGGAACATGGCCAGAGACAGAACAAAATTTGTTCTCTAAATTTAAGACTGACTTACTCACATTTATACGAAAGATCGACTTTGACAAACTGACAAATGATGGGCAGCGAAGGTAGTTTCTTGTTGGCTTTTGTTTGGTTTTGTTATTTTTTTTTATTTTTTTTGTGATTTTGTTTAAATATTTTTGTTATATTACTACGTTATGTAAGTTATGCTAAACTAATCATGTTAACTTTTAATAACATTGTAAAACATGTAGTATGCCTGTAAGGCATGGAACATGTTAATATACAAATAAACGGTCCTTATATGGGGATACCATATAAGGAAAAGAAGAAAAAAAAATAAATAAATAAATAGAACAATGAAAAAGTGTTAATTTTTCAAATCACCTTTTTCCATTAGTAGTTGACACACCCTGGATGCCAATTTTTAGTAGTTGGCAGGGTTCTAGTTTTCGAGGTACTCCGTTGCTTCTTGCTGCCGCTGCAACCGAAATTCCACTTTTGACGCAATCAAGGGTCTTCTTCATTTGCTGAGACTCATAATTGAGTTGTTTTTCTTGTTAGTGGCATGTTAGAACTAAATAAAAGAGGGACCTATTCCGTGTTGTGCTATCTATCAACTATGCTAGTTGATAGATGCTGCATTAGTAGACACCCCACCCCCTGCCAACTACTGAATTTTGAGCTCTAAATTAGGCAAATCTAGTCCTTCCCTCTAACTCTGTTTTTTCCTTTGCAGAGAACGTACCTTCAATAAAGAAGGCCTGAAATGATAAATATCTAGGTCCGACAGAGTTGTCAAGCACTAAACAACAGGTTATAAATATGTTTTAGTAGTTTACACCCAATAAAATCCTCTTAATTTTTATCTATAACCACAAGAATCTTGTAAAATGTAGTACAGATACCTACTATTCTAAAGTATATTCATGAGTTGGACAGATATAAGCATTTGATAGAGAAAAAACAGAATACATACCAGAGCATCCTTAGCCGATTGCATTAGAATGGAGGCGTTTAGTCAACTGAACTGGAGTTGTGACAACAAATTTGGTGTTGAAAACAGTTTTCCCGCCCAGGAAGTCATGGATGTCACTCTTTGCATACAGAAATAACTGAACTACCTACCGAAATTTAAAACAAAATGAAAGTACAAACTGAAACTTGTTATAAGAGGTTTATTATCAAACTGCCAACTACTAGTGCACCTACCTTATTTTATATAGAATGCTAATGTTATATAGTTTGATGTATCTCTCACATTCTGTGAAAAATAAATTAAACGTATAATTAGATATATATTTGCTTAAACAGGAGAAATTGAGACTCCACTTTTTGATGAAAAGAGACGTCGTCTTTAAAGCGGGCGGATTGCTCAAGTTGGACTTCAGCCTTCTTCATTCGGTAAAACAACCAACTTAAATATTTAGTTTAAGTGGCTTATTCAAATACTGAGTTGTCTAACTTTAGCAATTTTCAGGAAAAAACGACTTCAATATTATACCTACATGTACAAACTTGAACTAAAAAGTAAAAAAAAAAAAAAAAAAAAAGGACCCTTTCAAAAGTGGGGTTCCAGCGCACCGGCCTTACCCGCACAACACCGAACAGTTCGAACCTTACGCTTCCAGTTTATATTTATCGATAGTTCTTTCCTGTAGCCTCACATGTAAACATTCACTTTTACAGTTTCAACTCGGATTGTGCTGTTTAGTGTGTTATATTGATATTTAGTCTTCTTAAATGTGAAAAGGTGAAACAGAAGTTAACAGCATGTGTTTCATAAAGGATTTAGTGTTTTATCAATTCATGTTTTCTTATTTCATCTTATCTAATGTGTAAGTGTGTTACAAAACTTAAGAAGAAGAATTTCTACACGAATTAGGTGTTTTACATATTTTTATTTGTTGTATCAATGTATTATAATAATAATTATTATTATAAAAGTTTTAAATACCTGGGTTAAATCATAAACAGCAGTACATCCGAAAAGGAAAGCTTCAGGGAAAGAGTCACGAAACTGGAAAGACTGAGTTTCGCCACCAGCAACCTTTACAACAAGAAAAACCTGTCAACCAAGGCCTAAGTAAGACATTACAACACAGTCGTCAAACCGGTGATTCTCTACGGGACGGAGACCTCCTGCCTCCCCAGTCTAGAAAAGCTCCTGAAAATTGAGAGGAGAATCCTGAGAAGAATACATGGGCCCAGAAGAACACCAGAGGGTTACAGGTTAAAATCAAACAAAGAAATTTACAAGGATACAACAGATCTGGAGTCGGACATCAAAATAAGGAGGTTAAGGTTTTATGGTCACATGGTGAGAATGAACCCCGAAAGGTTGAACAAGCAGATCTTCGAGAAGATCCGTGGTTATAAAGTCTCGACTGGGTATCTTAAGCAACTGAGACGTGATCTAAACCAGATAGGTCTGGGAGACCAGGACTGCCTCGATAGGGACGAGTACAGGAAGACATTGGCAGAGGCGAGGGTTCTTGTGGAGAGAAAACATCCCGGGAGGGGTCACGCATGGACTGAGGAGAAAAAGCTCAAACATTCAGAGTTCATGAAAAACATGTGGAAGAGGAAGAAGCAGGCGAAGAGCAAAGAACAAGTGCTGCTCTCATGATATTCGCGTGGTCCCAAGGGCCGTTCCGTGAAGAAAAAAAATAAAAATAATAATAATAATTATTATTATTATCATGTATTATTTGTATAATTATTTCAATAAAACATATCGATCTAAAAATAAATGTGAGAAAGTATATCATAGGTTTCATATTTTCTAATTTCCACTTCCCTTGAGAAAATATAGCAAAAATTAACATAATAACTTTCAACAAGGATTCTGTCTTATATTATATAATCCCTTATAACATGGAGAATGGACAATGTTGTTGTATCTATTTCAGTGATAAAATTTCAGTATATGTATTTTGTGAATGGATTCTTTGTCGTCCATATTACTTATTGCCCTAAAGTGGGACAGATTGTATAATTAATTCAACAAAACATATCGATCTAAAAATAAATGTGAGAAAGTATATCACAGCTTTCATATTTTTTATTTCCAATTCCTTTGAGAAAATATAGCAGAAATTAACATCATAACTTTCAGCAAGAATTCTGTGTTTTATATATTTATAATTTGTTATTTCCACTTCTTTAACATCTGCATGTTTATCAGAAGTTAACATTACTTGTGATTTAGCATTATATTATATTCTGATATAATATAATACTAATTCAACATAGATTTAGTGTTTTATATTTGATATTTTCTTATTTATAATTTTAATGACAGAAGGTAAACAGAAGTTAATATTAGTTTGAACATGGATTAAGAGTTTTTCCGTAAGTGAAGGAGTATAATCTTTCCCCTTAAAAAGTAGCGACTAAATCAGAAGAAGTTTGGAATCGATAAAAGGTATTCTGGGCGCGTGAAGGAGCTTGAGCCCCGCTTCTGAAGTAGTACCAAAAATAATATTTGAATTGCTTCGAAACGAAGATCAATAAAGTAGAATCAACAAAATTATCGATGCTTATATACCTATTCACAATTTATGATCATTTATTTCTGGAGCCGGTGCCAGCCAAGAAGGGCAGTTTAATTCTGGCTTTGCAACAAACTTTCGAATGGCCGGAGACAGTGGTGTGGCGGTGATGAAACAGTGGGATGATCTTTACAATTACCATTTTCTTTTTTTTTTTTGAATTCTGTTTGTTTTGGCTGGCACCGACTCCAAAAATAACTGATCATAAATTGTGAATAGGTATATACCTATCGATAATTTCCTTGATTTTCCTTTAATGCTCTTTGTTTGGAAGTAACACAGATATTATTGTCTACTTTTTAGTTCAATTTTGTACATGTAGGTTTAATCTTGAAGTGGGTTTTGTTTTTATTTACTAAGAATCAACTTTATTTTTCAATTTTTAGTGGTGAGTGTATATGTGTTTATTTATCATCGGTGAGATAGCCAGTTCCGATGCATTTTTGCTCCTTCTATGACATTAAATACAAAATGTGCTTTGATGCAAATAATTTTTTTTTAGAATAAAATCACAAAAATGTTTTGTCAAAACCTGATCTAAGCTGAATTTGCGTATTCAGGTTTTTACATTAAACGCAGAATTCAGTTTTAAAACAAAACCTACGAAAAAATCTTTTTTTTTTTTTTTTTTTTTCTCTCTCATTTATTGATATTTACAACTGTTCAAAAACATATACATCAAGTAAATGTGTTGATATTGAATACAATGGCATGTATATAACTTGTGAAGAACTGCTCAGTAGTAGCACTTCAATAAAAATCTACACTAAAAGGTCTCTAGGCCATCTTCTTTTCAGACGCCTCGGAGGATTATCGGGAATGGAGTGGGAAGCAAGTTGGGAGACTAGTGAATTGGAGTGGTTATGGAGCTTACCATGGAAGGATAGGTATCTCCTCTGGGCTATATCAGCGACATAAGGAACATTAAGATCTTTATGGATAAGTTTATTGGTCACAAAGTAAGGAGCGTTGAGGATTTTTCGAAGGATTTTGGATTGTAAGGATTGGATACGAGATGAATTGGATGCTTTAGTAGAGCCCCAAAGCTCAACTCCGTACGTCCAAATAGGTCTAATCACAGTCATGTAAATGAGTCTTTTGTAATTAACTGGGAGCTTTGGTCGTTTGTCTAGTAAATGTTGAAGTAGTCTGTACGAAAAAACCTAAATCGAAAAAAAAAAAAAATGCACATAACGGAATTAGTAATATCACCGACGATATGTAAATCATTTGTGTTAATAATCTAGATGTAGTCTCCATGGAGTAATATGTTTATAGTAATAATTCTAAAGTATACACGTACAATAAATTATTAGATTATTTATTATATTAACTTCAAAAATGAGGAGGTTTTCTATTTCACTGTATTTATTTTTTGTTGGGTAAGCGATTATTCCGTCAACATAAAAAATTTCGCCAAAAAGAGTTTTTTTTAAATTTCATATTTTTACCAGAAATGTACCCGCTTGGGTTTGCAAAACTTGGCAATACTAATTTTACCCGACAAGGACTATCAATTAAGTTTATCAGTAGCTTTACGTTCGTCTGTTGAATAAATGTATAATTGGCTCCTAGACTAATATATACTTATGTAGACCTCAATAGGATTAACAATATAAACAAAATGTATGATATCCCCTCCCCTAAACTACCCTATAAAAGGTCACCTTCACCAGGCCTCGGTGACATTCTGCCATCGTACGTAGAGACGTACAGATGTTATACTCGAAGTTTTTGTATTAAGTTATAAATTGTGCTTGTATCTTGTATCAATGTATGTACTTCACAATAAAGCCTCTTTTTATAAACTCCAAACCGCGATCCTTTTATTTAGCTATATATCCAAATAATAAAGATACAAAGGTTTTTTTTTTTTTAGTTATTTTTTATTATTTTATTAATAAACATTTACAACTGTATTTAAAAAAAACACATTAAGTAAATATCCGGTATATATGAGACATAATGACATGAATAAAACTTGTAGAGGAACCACCCATTGGTAGTACTCTAATGAATATTTACATAAGAAGATCACGGAGCCATCTTCTTTTCAGACGCCTCGGAGGATTGCCAGGAATGGAATGGGAAGCAAGTTGTGCAACAAGTGGATTTGGATGAGCAGTGAGTTTATTATGAAAGGAAAGGTATCTGGTTCGTGCCAATTCAGCAACATATGGGATATTAAGGTCTTTGTGGATCAATTCATTTGTGACAAAGCAAGGAGCATCTAGGATTTTTCGAAGGATTTTGAATTGGAGTGATTGGATGTGGGAAGAATTCGATTGTTTAGTGGATCCCCATAACTCTATTCCGTTAGTCCAAATGGGTCTGATAATCGTCATACAGATGAGTTTTTCGTAGTGAATCGGGAGATTTGAACGTTTGTCAAGTAGGTGTTGTAGTAGTCGAAATTGACGTGCAGCTTCTTGTCTTTAAAATCTTGTATGATGGTTCCAGGTCAGTCTCTTGTCCAGATAAAATCCAAGGTATCTTATCTGTTCTACATTATTTAATGGTACTCCATTAAAGGATACAGGAGGACAGGATGAGGTAGGTTTTCGAAGATACAGAGGTACAGAGGTAAATAAACATTTTGGTTTGGAAGAGGATAAATAAATATGAAGACATCTATACAAAAAAAAATATCCGTCAATTGTAAACAGTTAATGAGAAAATGAAAACTATACATAACAATCAAATTGTAAAAAAAAAAAAAAAAAAAAAAAAAAAAAAAAAACTGTTTTAGGGGTCACCCCCTTGATCTTTGTTGCTCTTATGTTTTACAGCAAGGTTAGTCGGATTACACATTTATATATAATTAATTTTAAACGAGAAACAGAAACAAAAGGAGCTAACTCATTATTGAGCTACTGCTATTTAATATAACGATAATGGAACTCCTAACTGCTCTTACTCTCTTAATACCAAACTATCAGATTACGCCTAAAGTTCTCGTGTTCCCCAAAAATGCTTTTGACCAATTAGGTTACCGGTAAAACATATTCCACGTTAAAAAAAAATCCGTCAAATGTAAACAGTTTATGGAGAAAAAGAGAGTTAAACTATACATAACAATCAAATCATAAAAAAAAAAAAAAAAAAAAAAAAAAAAAAAAAAAAAAAAAAAAAAAAAAAAAAAAAAAAAAAAAAAAAATATATATATATTAATTGACCAATCGATGATAGAACTAATGTAAAAATCGTGAGCAATGACCTCTTATTTTCTTTCCCAGTTCATTACTCTCAATATCTTCATGGGTTATTCATCAATTGAATTCCCCTCCATTCTTTTTGTCCAAACTTGCATTTCCTCAAAATTTACAATGTCTGCTCCATTTAAATTTTCCTTTTCAATGGCTATGCACTTTAAATTTATAATACTACTAGCGTTCCCCGCCGCGGCTTAGACCTTAGATATTTTTTATTAATAATTAAAGTTTTCATTTTGTTTTGTTTTTAATCATGTTTTTCTCTTAAATTCCATACTGTCTCCATTATTTTCTTGTCATTTTTCAAATTAACTTTTTTCTTTTTTGTTTTGTTTTTTCTATCCGTTATGAAGGCTTACATTGTAGGCCGATACGTCAACACAATAAATTAATATTTTTAATTGCGTTTTCGTAACTTCAGACCCCGATTATATACACAATTTATTTTCCATTGAGGTGATTTAAAAGAAAACATGAAATCTTGCATTGATTTCCGCACAACACAACACTAAAACAAAGTAAATTAAAAATAATTTGGCTTCATTTAGATATCAACCGTTCAATTCCCCTGTCTCTCTCTCTCTCTCTCTCTCTCTCTCTCTCTCTCTCTCTCTCTCTCTCTCTCTCTCTCTCTCTCTCTCTCTCTCTCTCTCTCTCTCTCTCTCTCTCTCTCTCTCTCTCTCTCTCTCTCTCTCTCTCTCTCTCTCTCTCTCTCTCTCTCTCTCTCTCTCTCTCTCTCTCTCTCTCTCTCTCTCTCTCTCTCTCTTTTAAATTATTTTCATTAATTTATTTTTGTAAAAATGTTTCTATCCTATTGCAAGGCAGGTCGAAACGTCGGCACACCAAATATTAAGTTTTTTACTTAAAAAATTGGGATTGGGGCTCCACTTAACCATCCAATTCATTTTGTATTAAATTCTTACAATCTAAAATCCTTCGAAAAATCCTCAATGCTCCTTACTTTGTCACCAATAAACTTATCCATAAAGACATTAATGTTCCATATGTTGCCGATATAGCTCACACCAGATACCTATCCTTTCATAGTAAGCTCCATAATTACTTAATCCGTTAGTTTCTCAACTTGCTTCCCACTCCATTCCTGATAATCCTCCGAGGCGTCTGAAACGAAGATGCCTTACAGACCTTCTAGTGCAGAATAGTTAATAAAGTGCTACTGATGAGTAAGTCTTTTTCAAGTTTTGACTTGTTATAATTTTCGTTTTCAATACATTTACTTGATGTATATATATGTAAAGTTGTAAATTTTAATAAATGAAAAAAAACAAAAAAAAAAAAAAAAAAAAAAAAAAAAAAAAAAAAAAAAAAAAAAAAAAAAAAAAAAAAAAACAAAAAAAAAACTGAATGGACTTATTTACCAACACAATAGATAGATTGATCTAAGCTGTGGACAAATTTGACTTAAATTGATTTTACAGCTTCCGAGTTACAATCCTACACAGAAGTTCATCAGTGCCTGATTTCCTTCTAAACCTGAAAAGACAACAAAAACGTCAGCTGCAATCAAACCCGGAGAAACAATGCTAATTTTATTTGATTTTTTAACCAGCTGAAAGTACCCTGCTCCGCTACGGTTTTAATATCATTAGGATAATTTTATATTATTTTAACAGTCCTCTAGTGAAGCTTCGAGGTAGCACTACCATTTTACCCAGCTCTGATACCAGACCATCAGCTTTCCATATGGCATACATTAAGTGAATATAGTCTCAACTTCTCAACTTTTTTGATTTTTTCGAATAAAGTTTGGTCTTACTGTTTCTATTTTTGCGTACATATCAAGCATAAATTGGTTGAGGAAATTACGAAATGAAAGTAAATAAGATTCTTCACCTCCTCGCTCCATCAACATATAGGCGTAAAAATCCACTGCAGGCACAGTTTTCTTAAGTGGTGTGTTGGTGTTTGGGTCAAGCTGAGGGATGTTAATACTGTACCCATCTCCATGGCAGAACCTGAGACAATACTGAAGAGAATCATATGCTTGATAGAACTCACTGATTCCTATCAGTTTTTTGTCCCTGCTGTGGAGAACAATGTCTCGCTTTTCAAACACCTGGCCAACAATCAAGACAGCAACTTCGTTAGTGGTAGGAGTATTCCCTATTCTGTGGTATACCTGCCCTCGCACCTTAAATGTTGGCATGAAATCTTCCTCTTTTATCTCTTCTGCTCCAAACGATGTCATTTGGAAACAATCGTTCTATTTCTAAATATTATTTAGAAAATGTTCAGCCTAAGGATGTTCGTAAGTAAGGAGGTTGTGCAAGTGTTCTAGATATTCTTGAAATAGAGGAATTTGGACTTTCCCGTTACTGCAGCACATGGCAGGGCTCTCCTCCTTCCATTTTACAGCATAACACCAATTTCAAGTGGACGGTTGTCCAATATCGACTGTTTTGTCTTTTTCATATTTAGTTTTTGGGTCATACTAGCTGTAACCTTTCCAATGAACATCTTCCATCGTGTTTTGTTACAGCTACACGTTTAACATGAAGATTATTTTCTGAGCACTTTTTTGAAGACTTTCTATGGATTTTAGGATGGGTTTTCTAATAATTCTGTTCAGCCCCTCAAAGTATATTTGGGTGATTCTCAGAATATGTGTGTACAGCATATCCTTTAACTTTGGGTTGGCTTTCTTTATGTTTGTAATCACTTTTCTGCTAATTTCAGGATGATTTGTCATGTAAAAAGGTAGATTATAATAGGTTCAAGGAATGAAATTCAGAAAGGCTAGGTATAACTTGTCCATATTCGAGAAATACTACTTGGGCCTGTTAGAGAAAAGCCGATTTGAAGAGGGCCAATTATAGTTCAAAACAATTATTTTGGGACCGGAAAGCTGACGGAAGAGTAGCTGGGGGACGAAACTACTGTTGAAGCAAGGTTGGTGGGTTGCTCGTAAGGAATATGTACATCGAACTGGCCTTACATTTCATCACCAGAGTTAAAAAAAAGTCTTTTAATAGCTTCTCGTCACGAAACAACTCAAACTTGTCCACCTCTGCAGCCACCATGAGTTCACATCAAGTACCATATTATAAGGTTTCGACATCGATCGTATTTTTGTTTGTTAACAGCTATAAGGAACTTAATTTGTGGTTAAAGTGTGCGGCTTAAACATCTAACCTATTTTTCAACTTAGCTTATCTCCAAATACCATATGATAATTAATCTTTTATTATTCACCCAATAAAAATGTAATCGCATTTTTCGCGAATTAGCCGCGATCCAGGCCGACTTTTTTTTTAATTCCTTTCTTTACGGCCCTAGAGGAAGCTACATATTTTTTTCCAATCCATTTGGCTTCTTTTTGTTTGAGTGAGTGGTATTTGACAAATATATAGTAGATTAATTGAATATCGGTTATAAATAATTTACAATTAATCTATTATTATTCACCCAGGGCCTTCTAAGGACCACGGCTCGTAGCTATTTTTCAGTGAGGATCTTCTTCTTTCTCTTCCAAAATTCTTTCATTTTCTGTCTATGAGCCAGCTTTCTCTCCTCTGTCCATTTGGTCCCTGTGGTCTTCTTACTGGTAAGGGACACTGGGAAAACTCCCTGTCGGATAGCTTGTCGGAACTGCAGTCGGTCTTGTGTTTTATGCTGTGGGATCCCTAGTTGTTCCAGATCTGACTTCACTGATGTTATCCACTTGTTCTTGGAAGCCTTACCTCTACCTACCACAGTAAATATCCTGTTTGTTAATCTTTTGGGATTCATGCGGGTCAGGTGTCCATAAAATGCCAGTCGCCTTTTCTTTTTACATGTCAGGATAACCTCCTGATGTTTATACAGCTCATCATTGTGCCGTATCCTGTAGGTGCCATTCTCTTCCTTGACTGGTCCTAGTATTCTCCTCAGGATTTTCTCTCCTCGATCTCTAGCTTCCCTTTGTGAACCCTTCCTGGCCATTACAAGGCACTCGGAGGCATACAGAACAGCTGGTTTTACTACAGTGTTATAATGTCTTATTTTTAGATTTTTGGAGAGGCATTTAGATGAGTAGACATCTCGGCAGGAGTGATGTGCCCTTTCAAATTTGGTGCATCTGGTGTCTATGGCTAGGTTCTCGGTCTGGGTCGCGGAGATCCATTCTCCTAGATACTTCATTGCAGGTACTTTCCGTATGCTGGTGTCTTCTATGGGAATTTTAGAGGGAGATTCCTTGATGTTAGTCATGAATTCTGTCTTCTAAATGTTTATCCTCAAGCCTGTCTTAACAGCTACACTTTACAGGCTCTGTAGTATGTGTGTAGCCTCTTTAATATCATTAGCTAGTAAAGCGAGGTCATCGGCAAAGGTCAGGCATGGTACATGTTAGGAGGTTGTTACCTGGAAGGTAACAGGTTTTTGACTTTCGAGATTGTAAGCCTTGAAGCCTCCAGCACTGATCGGCTCACCGACCCAGTTTCCCGCTAGGATTTTACCCAACCACTGGGTTGCTCGGCTTAACAGGGGACACCTCGTGTAGGTTACGTGCTGGAATTGGAGTGAAAGAGGCTAAGTTGGATTCTCTTGATGGATCCAAAATGTTAGAGTTGCAGATGACAGGCAACGACGCGTTTCACTCCCATTCGTCCAGAGCCACAGGGACTCCTCCCAGGTTGACTCCTGGGACCCATTATTCACCCAATAAAAATTGTAATAGCATTTTTCGCGAATTAGCCGCGATCCAGGCCGATTTTTTAAAATTCCTTTCTAAGCGAGCACCTAGGGCCCTAAAGGAATCTACATATCGAATTTCATACCAATCCGTGGTTTCTGAGATTTTGTGTTAAATGAGTGAGTGGTATTTTACAAATATATAGTAGATTGTTTGGTTAAATTTATTTAATTTTATCGTTCTTTATTCATCTGTTTACGGTTATTTAACCATTTGTTTCTGGTTCTTTTATATGTTGCAGATGGTAGCTTCTGCAACGACATACCTGGTCATGTTAATACAGTTTAGACAATTTTCCTATGAGAGGAGCTCAGACTGGTCAACGACAACTTCAATTCCTTACAAAAACAGCGCTACACTTCCAGAGTGGTTCAACTCCAGCGAGGAAAATTGAATTAGATTCAAAATTTGTTTAATCCTTGCATAAGAAATGATACTACCCATTTTGAACATTTTCATGTAAAACATTTATAATTTGTGCTATTGCATTTTGTTTAAAAGTAGTCAAATACAATTTTATTAATTTAATAAATAAATAAATATATTGTAAATTCTTTATCAGATTTGGATTTTGATTAGTGTTGCCATCAATAGAGATTTAATCAAAAAATATAATTTTTTTTCTTTTTGAAAAAATTGTATAAAGAATTATTTGTCTGAAAACTTTTCAATGTATTTAGCTGGGAGCCTACATTTTTTTACTGGAACTTTTTTTTCATGTAACATTTTAACACGGTCTATTGGTCTATCGCTCGGATCGAAAATTTGATGAAAGTTTATCAGAAGCAGTAGATATTAAAATAGTAGATTATAGATAGATGTACCATAGATAGATGTTTTTCCTAGTCAGAGCGAAATCGATTTTTTTCTCAATGCTAATCTTCCAAGATCTTTTTTTTTTTTTTAAACCACTCCTTTCATTCAATAAACAAATGATAAACTCATAAAACATTTTTATGAAACAATGGTGGAATAATAAAAAAAATTTACTTGCATTGTTGCATTGATACCTTATGTACAATTTTAAATTCTACAAACACATGATAAACTCATAAAATTTGACATTTTTGATATAAAAGAAATACAATTAGGATTGGAATTAAATGCCACTTCTAATAAAAAACTAGTTTCGAATTTTACTTGCATTTTTTTTCAAACAAACAGTACTGTGTTACATAGATTATATATACTAAAGTTTTTTAAAAAGGTAAAGCAAGAAATCAAACATAGGCACTCACCTTCGAGGTAACTAAAACACTGAATTTGTAAGAAGTAAAAGGGGAAGGCAGGTAGGTTAAGTTTTAGATTTACAATGGGGTTTCCCTTGTGACTCATTGGGTTTTTCCGTTCCTGTGGGAAACAAATTTAAAATGGGGCTATTGGATATGTTAATCTGATCATTTAAACAAAAATCTGGATCGGTTTCAAACGATTTTATTATTTCTAGTGATTCAAAAGTATTTAATTTTAGGCTATTTTCTACTTGATGTAATATTTTTACTCCCGAGTCTTTATTAAATTTGTGGTTTTTTCATTTAATGGATAGCGAAATTGTAATTTTGGCCTCATTTTGTATGCTTTATATGTTCATTTACTCTTTGATTAACATATTTTCAAATTAAAATTTTGAATCACTAGAAATTTAAAATTTTTTCCCAGATCCAGATTTTTGTTTAAATGATCAGAAAAATATCCAAATAGCCCCATTTAAAATTTGTTTCCCATAGGAACAGAAAAACCCAATGAGTCATAAGGGAAACCCCGTTGTAAATCTAAAACTTAACTTACCTGCCTCCCCCTTTTACTTCTCACAAATTCAGTGTTTTAGTTACCTCGAAGGTGAGTGCCTATGCTTGATTTCTTGTCTTATCTTTTTAAAAAACTGTAGTATATATAATCTATGTAACATAGTACTGATGTGTTGAAAAAAAAAAAAAAAAAAAATTGTATGTTTTAGAACTGAAGATGAATGTTTAGCATTCGAAACTAGTTTTCAAATAAAATAATCTCAATAGAAGTGGCATTTAATTAATCAATTTGTATAATTTTGAGGTGTGTATATATTTTATAATGAAACTGTTTATTATTACAAACAATTTTATTTACTGTTGGTTTATATAGAAATTATCCTGGTTCATGTTGTTAAAATAAAATAGTATATTGTGGTATTTTTGTAATACATAAATGTAACACTGTTATTTTTACTTAGAATATTTCTTACGTCTTTCGCTATTTTCAAATGGCGAAATATTCTTCGGGTATCTTAAAAAACCGTTAAATCCTGGAATATTTCAAAATAGTGCTCTTAAGGAGGAAAATTAATAAAATCTTCAAATTCTAGAGAAAAAACAAATAGTTTCCTTAAGGATGAAAACTAAATTGTAGGAATGGAGTGTGGCCAAGGATGTCCTTCGGTCTCCAAGAATCGTCAGATCCTGGTAGATCTGTAAACAGTGTCCCTCCGCCATCTTAAAATCGTTAAATCCTGGAATATTTCAGGATATTATCCTTGAGCACGAAAACTAAATTTTGGGAATGGAGGGCGACCAAGGATGTCCTTCGGCCGCAAAAATCGTCAGATCCCGTAAGGTTTGAAAAACAGAATCCTTCCGCCATCTTAAAATCATTAATTCCTGGTATATTTCAAAATAGTATCCTTAAGGACAACAACTAAATCGACAACAATGGTAGAATATCCTTCGCATAACTTAAAAATCGTCAAATCCTGGAAGAATTAAAAAAGAATTATTATCCTTAAGGACGGAAACTAATTACTGAGGAAAGCAGAATGGCCAAGGATGCACTTCGGTCACTAATATCGTCATATCCCGGGAAATCTGAAAAACAGTATCCTTTGGGAGGAGGATGTTTCAGACAAAGAAACAGCATACTTAAAAGAATTGAAGAGAGATGTAGCAACTAAATTAACTGAAGTTTTGAAAAGATAAATTAAAAGCTTAGCTATAATTGAAGAAGATAGAAGAGGAAGAAAGAAAATTATTTTGGGAAATTGAAGTTTAACTAAAGTATAAGCTTGGTTTTATAGCATCTGGCAACAAATCTTTAAAAAAGAAAAAAAAATTAAGTAAATAAAACATGAACGTCAATTATTACAACTTATTACACCGACAACTTCGATTCCTTACAGAAACAGCGCTACCCTTCCAGAGTGGTTCAACTCCAGCGAGGAAAATTGAATTAGTTTCAAAAGTTGTTTAATCCTTGCATAGAAACTGCTCGTCGTTACAGACTACTTCAACATTTACTAGACAAACGATCAAAGCTCCCCATTAATTACAAAAGACTCATTTACATGACAGTGATTAGACCTATTTGGACTTACGGAGTTGAGCTTTGGGGTTCTACTAAACTATCCAATTTATCTCGTATCCAATCTTTGCAATCCAAAATCCTTCGAAAAATCCTCAATGCTCCTTACTATGTGACGAATAAACTTATCCATAAAGATCTTAATGTTCCATATGTTTCTGATTTAGCCCAAACCAGATACCTATCCTTCCATAGTAAGCTCCATAACCACTCCAATCCACTAGTCTCCCAACTTGCTTCCTCCTCCATCCCTGATAATCCTTCGAGGCGTCTGAAAAGAAGGTGGCCTAGAGACCTTTTAGTGTAGATTTTATTAAAGTGCTACTAGTGAGTAGTTCTTCACAAGTTATTTAAATGCCATTGTATTCACTGTCAACATATTTACTTGTTGTATATTATTCTGTACAGTTGTAAATATCAATAAATGAGAAAAAAAAAAAAAAAAAAAAAAAATCCTTGCATAAGAAATTATACTACCCATTTTGAACATTTTCAAGCCTAACATTTATAATGTATGCTATTGTATTTTGTTCAAAAGTATTAAAATACAATTTTATTTACTGCTGGTTTATATAAAAATTATCCTAGTCATGTTGTTAAAATAAAACAGTATATTGTGGTAGTCAGTTTTTGTCCTTGAGGATACTATTTTTAAATATTCAAGGATTTAACGGTTTTAAGATGGCGGAAGGATATTCCGTTATTGTTAACGCATTCGACGGCAAGTTGGAGATAGTGTTTCTACACTAACGACACCTTCCAGTCGAAAGTGGTTACTAAATTGGTAGAATATAGAACAGAGGTGGAGGGGAATCTAGGGTAAATTAAAGAGGGACTCTGCTATTACGCCCAAAAGGATACTGTTTTTTAGATCTGCCAGGATCTGACGATTTTTGGCGGCCAGGACACTCTCCTTTCACACTAATTAATTTTTGTCATTAAGGATACCATTTTTTTTTCTTTCAGGATTTAACGATTTTTAAGTTAACAGTATTAAAGAGAATTCATTCGTACCATATATACAAATTCTCATACATACACAATTAATAATAATAAGGGAGAAAGTATAACAAATAGCTATTTTACAAAAAAACAGATAGTTACTTACAAGCATCTAGAATTGAATGAATAATAAGATTATTTACAAAAATTAAAATACATCCATACTATACAGGGTGTCCCGAATTTAAATAGCAAAACTTCAGGAACTTATAAGGGACCGAAAAACTAAGCCAAAAAGTCCTTTAGAGATTTGCTCGTTTTTTCTTATTCTAGAGAAAATCGCAAAAAAAGAAATAAAACAAAAATGTTACAGGTAGCGATTATCACCTTTCCAAGTTCGTCAGGCTAGGCAGTAAGATATGTAAACACTTTATGTTATCCTTTACATTCTTTTATTTGTTTATATTTTGGCTTCCTTCTAGGATTATAATTTCTAAATCAGTCTTCAGTCAGTTACTCAGATATTTTTGTGTGAATAGCATCAGCCACAATACCGCATACATATTCTAATATTGAATACGCTGATATGATTTTTGTGTATGGTTTCTGTAACGGTAATGCTTTAAAAGCGGTGCGGGAGTATGCGCGCCGATTTCCAAATAGAAGAGTGCCTAATCGACAAGTCTTTTCGTAAACTTTTAATAGACTACGAGAGACTGGGTCATTCTTAATAAGCAATGAAGGCGACCAATATTGCGGCAAGCAATATGGCGAACTTTAAAAGGTGATAATCGCTACCCATACCATCTTCAAAAAGTTTAGAATTTATTACCTCAAGATTATGTCAAGTGATTGAATTTTAGTAACTGGTTTCTTGACAAAATTCGCGATGGTAATTTGTTTCCATTAAAAATTATATGGACCGATGAAGCTACCATCACAAGAGGAGGAATTGTTAATCAAATCAATTATCATGTATGGGCTCTTGAAAATCCCAGAGCTATTAGAGAGAATAGGTTTCAGCATGAATTTGCTATTAACGTTTGGCTTGGAATTTTGAACGGATTACTGGTGGGACCATATTTTTTTTTACCTGGAAGATTAAATGGTATCACTTTTACACATTTTTTGGAGAACCACTTTTCTAATTATTTAGATGACATTCCCTTACAGCAGCGGATTGAAATGTGGTTCCAACTCGATGGATGTCCAGCTTATTATAGCAGAGTTGCTCGAGCTTGGCTGGATATATATTATCCACAACGATGGATTGGACGTGGAGGAGTAATACCTTGGCCACCCAGTGCAATGTATTATGGGTACTCGGAGTAATGTTTTGTTAATAATTTATAATAAGACGGCGTGATCAAAAAGAGCCGGCACTGCTATGATGTGGGGGGTAGGATTGTTAAGCCATAAAACCCTTCAGAGGAGATTTGGGTCAGACAAAGTCAGGTCAAACCTTTCGGAAGGATGTTGCCGGGAAGAAGTTTGTCTACAAAAGAATATCATGACAAAGGAATCTAAAAGAAAAGTGGAAGGGATACAGGTGTATATATTCTCGGCCCTGGAAACGAAAGGGAGAGTTTTGGTAGAAGAGTTGATCGACGGAGAGTGGACGAAGAGATGAGAGACGGTTGGAAGTGAGATGGCTGAGGGGAGATGCTGGAGGTCCTCAGCGATGATCTCTTGGATGGCCAGCCCAGAGAGACAGGAAGGAAGCCCTGATTATGACCGGACTCAATACGCCGACTGAAGACCCATACTCCATTTTGATAAGTACCCACTCCATTTGTAATAGTCTGTAATAAGTTTATATTTGGTAAATTGTGTGCTGACCTTATCTATATCTATATAATCATTTTCATAAATAAAGTAAGTTGAATATTCATGATAATTATTCTCTTTCCTAAATGCCACTAAAGAAATACTGAATTGGTTTACACGTGTCAGATCAGAAATCCAATAAGGTAAATAGTAAAACATTAATAATTGGGGCTCTAGGAATAGATTAACATAGTATTTCTAAAAAACCCCAAGAGCAACATAGCATTTATGACATCCCTTGAGTAGGACGTACTTCCAATTCAGTAATT
This sequence comes from Euschistus heros, assembly GCA_003667255.2. Lineage (NCBI taxonomy): Eukaryota > Metazoa > Arthropoda > Insecta > Hemiptera > Pentatomidae > Euschistus > Euschistus heros. Next base: position 97,309 of record RCWM02000852.1, on the reverse strand, counting down.
AAATAATTCTTAGTAAAACATTTTTTTTTTTTTTTTTGTCTTGTAAATTTTGTAATGAGTGGCATTAGGATAATTATATTATACGAATTAAGGTTCCGATTTTCTAAATTACGGATATTTCACTGATTTTTTTTTTTTAAATAAGTTCGTTTTGTGTATATTAGATCCGATACAAAGACCAGTAAAAATTTTTTTTGGTAAGTGCAACGGTATTTTAATTTTTAATTTAAAATCTAAAATGGCGGGGAACGGTGATATTTTCGATATATGGCGATCACGTTTTCAACAACTTTGTAATAATTACAAGTCAGAGTTGGAGGAACAGATGGATAAAATGGAAAATAAATTCAAAGAGAATTTAGTCGAAATAAAAAATATAGCAAACAACAAAAAAGAACAACTAGAAAATGAAAGAGAAATCTCTACAGTTGAATCTAAAGAATCTATATTTCCTGTCACCTCAAATGGTCAAGAAGTTTGTGAAGAAAATTCCGAAGAGCCAAAAGATCTAAATGCTAATGTTAACCACGAATTAGGTGATCCTACAGAAAACGAAGCCCTTGAAGGAAAGATAGTGGACAAAAGGGCTCAGGAAGAATCTATAAACAATGAATCTCCCGTAGATGTAGCAGAAGAGCTTCATATCGAAGAAAATACCGATGAGATGTTAAATGGTAATGAATCACACAACAACATTTTATGTCAGATAACTGTAAGGGAAAAATTGAATTCCAATGAAAATCAGAATAGTAATTTTATTGAAGAATTAGAAGATCTTCAAGAAAAAGATTGTGAAACCCATGAAGAATATATTATTCAAGAAGAAACATTAAAGAATATCCCTCTTGTTCATGAAATGAAAGAAGTGCCTCAGATTGAAAATGAAGTTTCATCCAGTGAAGAACCCTACAGTGGATCTAAAATAATTAATAGGGAAGAAGTGACTGAACAACTATCCCTAACAAGAACGGAAACAGAAATTAGAGCTCTGAAATCAAATGCAAGCCGGAAAGATACACAACATTTTTCAATTGGAAAAACTAATAACAATAGAAAATGGTACAAAAGAAGAAAATCAGCCAAAATAAAAACAAAAATTCAGGATGAAGTTAATTTAAGAATAGGTTACTTCCAAGACAAAAATAAAAGGCCCCAGGTAGATATACGTAACTACCTCCGCGGCAAGGTAAAGAAAAAATAGTAAAACCTTAACTGCCGGTTGATATTATGGTAAAAACTCGGACAATAAAACAGACAAATAATCTTGGAAAACAGAAATATAATGAATTAATGAAATTAAATTAATGGAAATGACGTTAAATTATAAGATACCGAATTTGAAAGATAAATGATAAACTAGATTTTTAACAAGGAAAAACCTCACAAAAGTATCAAATAGTATATTAATAAAATTACTAAACAATTTTTTTTTGAGTCTTAGTTCAGAGCAAATTGTGAAATATAACTATAAGAAATAGTTTAAAAGTTATTAGCATAACTAAAAATTTTATAGGCCAGATTTATCAATTAAAAACTTACATAATAGGAACTAGCCGAACATCCGCCATAAGTTATCTTTTTTTTTTTTGTTAGCATAAAGGAGCATCCCCAAGAGAAACACCTAAATTTGGATCACTTTTATATTTGTACTTTTTATATTTTGACTAGGGAATGGTTACCCTAAGTCTTGGAGTTGACTGTGTTCCTCCATGTCTCCCGAAAATGGGATTGATTTTTTATTGTGGAATATTATAAGGGAAGGAACCATTTTTATTTAAAGAAGACACGAGATCTTCTGGTTTTTAACCCAAAGGAATGGGATTTTAGAAATAAGGATCCTAGGTGTAAATATTAATATCATTTAAAGTTTTTTAAGGAGCTCAGCTATAAATTATAAATAACTTATTGGGCTTAGAACACCCAGGCAAGCTAATTCTCTAGGTATAATAGGTATAGATAATACCTATAATAGGTAGATACTAGGTAGGGCCAGTGTAAAAGGAAAAGTTATTATTTTTTTTTTTTTGTTTAAATATAAATTTAGAAAAAGCCCTATTGATAAATAAGAACTTGTTACTTTAAAATTATATTAAAGACTATATCGTTTGGTATCTAGACTCACTATTATGAAAAATGTAATATATTTTGAAGTTGATGTCTAAAAGGGTTGATTTTTTTTTATATAAAAGAATGTTGGTTGAATAATCAAGAGCAAATGACTCTGAAATATTTTAGTAAAGTCATATTTAACGGTAAACGGTCAAGCACACAATTAGTACTACTTATTACCTGACTAGAGTGTGTATGGAATGTGACATATTGAGAAGATATTACTACTATTGTATGAAAGTTCAAAATAATTCTAAAAAAAAGAAAGGTGAGAAACCATGAAATTAATGGTTAGTACAATTTTGTTATTTTTTATGTTGTTATTTCCGCGTGTTTTTGGGAAAATATAAATTCAATGTGTAAAAGTTGATGTTTGTTAATCTGAATGAATATAAAAATTAATGTGATTATAACATCTAAAGTAAAGACTAGTATTAAATTTTAATGATCATAGGTACGAAAGAGTACCTTGAAATGCACGAATATGTGACATGTAGATAGTAACGAATGATACTTAAATAAAATAATTATGTATATAAAAAATAAATTGGAATTATGTATTAGGATTTAAAAAATAATTGATTGGAAAGATCAAATGGAGTTGATATTATTGTTAGTGGATATTATTGAACGAATTGAGTTTATAAAGTATAATTAAAGAAATTTAATTGTGTAAGTTAAGGACATTATCAGTCATGTATTATAAGTTTTGAATATTGTTTTATGTTATTATTAGGTTCTACATTTCTTGTATAAATTTTTTTTATATAAAGGTAAAATTTATTAGTATTATATTAGTCAAATTATAGGGTCAGCGAAAGATAAACATTTTTAAATATCAAATAGGATTCACATGTAAATATTTTAGTAAATTCATTTAACTCAACTAAGTTGAAGAAAAAAATCAGTAACTCATTACTAATTTTTTTCTTTTCCCCAGACCCTGGGTAAATGCAATCTATTATGGGTACTCGGAGTAATGTTTTGTTAATAATTTATAATAAGACGGCGTGATCAAAAAGAGCCGGCACTGCTATGATGTCGGGGGTAGGATTGTTAAGCCATAAAACCCTTCAGAGGAGATTTGAGTCAGACAAAGTCAGGTCAAACCTTTCGGAAGGATGTTGCCGGCTTCTTCACTAAAGAAATAATGAATTGGTTTACACGTGTCAGATCAGAAATCCAATAAGGTAAATAATAAAACATTAATAATTGGGGCTCTAGGAATAGATTAGCATAGTATTTCTAAAAAACCCTAAGAGCAACATAGCACCAGATCACCTGATATGACACCCTTGGATTTCTTCGTATGGGGAACCTTGAAGCAGAAAGTTTATTCGGAGCCAATCAACTCAAGAGAGCAATTAAGAGACCGAATCATAGATGCAGTGCACCAAATATCATCAGAACAATGTTTACCTGCAATTTATCAAGTGAGTGCTAGATATAATGCTTGCATTGGTGCAAGAGGACAACATTTTAAGCAATATTTACATTAAAAAGAACATAACATAAATATAATTGTAAATAAATATGTATAAAAATGAAAACTTGTTTTGTTTATTTTTTTGCGATTTTCTCTAAAACTAAGCAAAAACGAGCAAATCTCTAAAGGACTTTTTGTCTTAGTTTTTCGGTCCCCTATAAGTTCCTGAAGTTTTGCCATTTAAATTCGGGACACCCTGTATATACAGTGGAAGCGCCATAGCTACATTTGCTCTGGACTTGAGTTGTGAACTTGGTCATCACCAGGACTCCAACATAACATTATATTACAAAAGGTCTTGGGGCCATTGCCGTTTCAACCGGAGGGTTATATGGATGGTTAAAGCTGGACAGGTATTGAGCCACAGGATTGGGATGATGGGATAGATTTGGATGAAATTTCGAGAATTTTGAAGGAATGAGACCGAGGTCAAAGAGTATTTTTAGGTCATCGTGTAGGGTTTTATTAGTAACATAATATGGTGCATTAACAACAACAATTGTTCGGAGGACTTTGGATTGAGAGGATTGACTACGTTTGATATTGGATTGTCTTGTTTCTCTAAGGTGTGTGAAGTGGACATACATCATATGCAATATTTCTAGATATATTAAATAAATAATAACTATTTAAATCTAGGGAGTGAGTTTGGATCTAGGGAGTGAAAAACCACGACTAGGAAGTGAGTTTATTATCTAGGGAGTGGGGAAAATATCATATTTATTACATTTAAGAAAAGAAAAGCGAAACTAACGAGGTATTTATATTATAAACTTGGGGTTTATACATGAATTACATTTTCAACCTTTTACGTACTGTCACATCTACTTTAAAAACTTCAAACTAAACTTTGAAAATCATGCGGGCAATGAACTGCATAATCAATACTTACAACTAAAGACTCGTAAATCATATTTTTACACACTTCATCAAAAAGCAAATGATCAACATTTTGATGTGGTAGTAATTTTTATTCGATAGAAATAATTTTATTGTTTTCTTATGTTTAGATTTCAATTTCTAATTACAAAATTATCCGATATTTAAATTTTTATAATTGTAAATTTTATTATTCCTAAACCTTCCTAGAACAATAAAAACGCTGTAGTTAAAATTTGGTGCAAATGGGTCCGGTAGTTTTACAATTGCTAGGCAACATATCGTTCAACTTTCAAACTTCACTTATTAAAATCTTTTTCTTATAGTTTAATTGAGTATAATTCAATTTTATTATCAATTTTTAAATTAATAAGAATTTGCACTTAATAACGACAGTTCTATTAACTTCTAAACAATAAAACCTAAATAGATTGTAATTGATAAATAAGCTACGAAATAAAGACTATCACAATAGGTATTAAATAAAATACGAGTATATTAAAAACATTGTTTTGATGAAAATAATGTTCCTTGAACTTTCATTATAACTAAGTAGGTGGGTATAGCGTTTAAACATTAAATAATTATGTACGTTTAAAAAAAAAAAAAATTAACGACCAGCAATAATTGAATTCGTTGGTTCCTCTTGGGCTGATGTTGATGGCCCGTCTGTGCTGAATGCCTAGAAATTTCCCACATTTCATGGTATGAGAGGGAGAAATCAAGAATTTTATTTTTATAAAAGCAGATAAACGCAAAAGCAATTTAAGTTCAAATATAACACGATATCCTCACTCAGTTGTAGGGAGGGAGTTCTAACAAAAAAAACGTTGGTATCACTTTATGCACGTGGCCTATTTGAAAAGTAAAACATGGTATCTATTCTTTTTTCAGTAGAGCTTTGAATTTATCTTGAATCTCAAAAAAAAATACCATGTTCTCAATGGTTGCTACACCTTAGGGAGTGAGGATGAATTAAAATACAGTACTTACCGAGCGGAGTCAATGCACCTCCACTTGCCTACCAACGAACTCAGCGTCTTGAAACAGATGGCAGTAGACAGGTCTACAAGAAATAGCGTTGCCCTATACAAAACACCACGATATAACGATATAACTTTCAAACTTCACTTATTAAAATCTTTTTTTTATAGTTTAATTGAGTATAATTCAATTTTATTATCAATTGATAGTACCTTTGTAACCTTTCACGTAGAATAACGCTCGCCACCTATCGGTCACTTTCCAAACTTCACTCTTATCTACATATTATTGCTTTATTTAAGTTATATTTATATTATTTATTTAAGTTATATTATATTTATATTTATTATAGTTAATAGTTACATTTGTTACAAATTGGTTCTGTAGTTTTCGCAATTAGTGATCACAAACGAAAAACAGCTTGTCTTTTTATATAATAGCATAGATATGTAACGAAGTTCTGATCTTTTGACGTGGATAGGTCTTTCATTTTGCGACCATGTGGAGGCAATCCGAAAAACCTAATGATTAGGATTGATGAATTAATTGCCACTTCTATTGAGATTATTTTATTAGAAAACTAGTTTCGAATGCTAAACATTCATCTTCAGTTCTAAAACATAGACAATTTTTTTCAACACATCAGTACTGTTTTACAAAGATTATATATACTAAAGTTTTTTAAAAAGGTAAAGCAAGAAATCAAACATGGGCACTCACCTTCGAGGTAACTAAAACACTGAATTCGTGAGAAGTAAAAGGGAGGGAGGCAGGTAGGTTAAATTTTTGATTTACAATGGGGTTTCCCTTATGACTCATTGGGTTTTTCCGTTCCCATGGGAAACGAATTGAAAATGGGGCAATTGGATATGTTTATCTGATCATTTAAACAAAAATCTGGATCGGTTTTAAACGATTTTATTATTTCTAGTGATTCAAAAGTCTTTAATTTTAGGCTATTTTTTACTTGATGTAATATTTTTACTCCCGAGTCTTTATTAAATTTGTGGTTATTTTCATTAAGATGGATAGTGTATGCTCTTATATGTTCATTTACTCTTTGATTTACCGATCGTCCGGTTTTTCCCGTGAATTTTGCTTCACAGTCATTACATTTTAATTCGTATAGGCCGCTTTTTTGGAAAGATCTATTTTGTCTTTCGGCGAAGGGAAGTATGATGGTTTATATATTTTAAATGCAGGTTTAAACCTATTTTTTAAAATTCTTTCCTGACTTTAGTGGATATTAGGCCGTAGTATGGTATCAAAATATATTTTTTTAGCTTTATCCTCTGGGGGTGTTTTGTATATATTATTCATATTTTTTTTATGTATTTGTTTTCTTAAAATGTTATCGATTGTGGTTTTACTGTATCGGTTGTTGTTAGCTATAGTGTGTATTGTACGAGTTTGTGTGTTAGTGGTCTCCTGGCATTGTTGTCTGTGTGTATTAATTCCTGTATATACTAAATTCGTGTTGGTTATTGTTTATGGAGATTCCACTGTCTAAAAAATTTAAAGTTTTATTTTTCTCTAATTCCAGTGTGAATTTAATTAAAGGGTGGATTTCGTTTATTTCGTTTAAGAAACTATTGATTTGTCTGGTCGTCCCATTGGCAAATTATGTCATCGTTGTATTGATGGATAATTGTATTCATCCTTCTATACCATCATGCGTACCTCAAGTGAAACCTAATGATAACAACATACAGTTTGGCGTTGTAGTTTCGAATCTGTCCTCTACATCCAAAATTAAATTATACCACTGGATAGCTAAAGGGTCAAAGAATTCATAACGATAAGCGGGAACAGTGAGGCATAGCGCGCGGTGGAAGGAAAAGTTTTAATATTCAGGTTTTTTTGCTACTTTTAAAGATTTGAAATTAGTATAAATTTTGACTCGAAGAAGCTACGATGTTCGTTTAAGTTTTAATTGATTTAACGTTTATCAGAAATCTCAATATATCTTGTTTGCTATTTATGTCGTACTTTTCGTATCACAGACCTATAATGAATAAAGTTTTATTTTAACACTGATTTTATTTTATTTTTTATTTATTTATTATTATTATTTTTTTAGAACTGATTTTAACATTCGAAACTAGTTTCCGAATAAATTATTTCTAATAGAAGTGGCGATTAATTCATCAATCCTAATTGTGATGTATAACATTATTTAATGATAAATAGTCGAAATACTCTGGGTAAAACCTAGACCAAAATTGCCCTTATTAATTTACGAAACTAAACATAAATCTTATCTTGAAACAGTTTAGCCCGTAACTACTACGCCAGACACACAATAAATTACTTAAATGAATATGTATTTCGAACTCAAGGCTTTCACGAGCTCCAAAAAAAAATTTACCGAAAACATTATTTTAATTTACCACGTGGAAAGAAATGATCTAGGTGTCATGCAAAGTTTTAAAAACGCCATAGAAGAATCTGGGTTTCCGTATTAGTGCCGTGACGCATTGCGGCATTATCTCCATGGAGATGAATTACTAATTACATGACTTGAGGTAATTAATGTAAAATTTTTGTTTGCAGATATCGCCGTCCCATTCATTAATTCATCTTATTAACTGACAATACTTCCTTGGCATTAATACAGTTCTCAGAGCGCCGCTCCTCTCAACGCAAGCAATATCCTATTAACCTAACTGGGAACTTACAGGTAAATGTTGATATTATTAAATAACAATAATATAAATATATCAAAAATAATAATTTATTGGTATGAAACGTGGGAAGAATTAAATTTTAGACAATAATAATAAGAAAAAAAAATACAACTTTGTTTAAAATTAACTACTACTATCTGTAATCTGCTGCTATTTCCAATTTTCATTTTAGGATTAAAAGGATCGATTTACTTAAATTAAAGCAACAATCGATGATTATGCGAAATAAACAATGTTGGAAGGTTCTAACGTGATTTATTATTATTATTATTTTTTTTTCATTCAAACAAATATAGCTCCTGAACGGCAATTCCTAATAACAAATCGTTATATATAAAAATGAATGTGTGTATGTCTGTACTCGATAGATTCAAAAACCATACATCCAATCGCCGCACAATGGGCAAAATCACCAATTTAGGTGGATAAAAGTCAAATCAAAACTTTGGAATTTCTAAGTGTTTGCTCTTTTTATTATTAGCTGGTAATACGCTTAATACCAATATTTTCCGCCATACCGTGTTTACAAATAAATAGTAAATGATTGAATCATTCCTGTTTGCACAAGTGCCTAATAACCAACAGTGGGATTATCTTTATTCAATGGCCATTTATTGTGTTCAAGGTCTGTGTAGTATTTTTGCTTTTATTTAACAATGGACATTGCTGAGGCAGGTAAGACATTATATTTCCACACTCGCTATTGAATATACATTGGGATCTGCCTGTAGAGTTAATTTAGTAATCAGTAAATGTATGCCCCTATTCAATAACGAAAAACTATATAACCCCCAAGTTACCCCAAGGATTCGTTTGTGGAATTTGTTTCATCAATCCTTCTAGTCTTTAAATGATGCAAAGACTTTTTACGATTTTTTTGCGTTTTGGGTGATACATAATTTTTTTCAGACACAACACTCCGAATCACGAAGGGGAAATTTTTTGAAGAGTCGGTTAAGTTTTCCAAAAAAAAAAACCGCCATGACCACTTGCTGAAATCTATTCTAAATCCCGCTCATATTAATAATCAAGAAAATGTGGAGATTAGGCCTTTGAAAATTAGAATTTCCCGTCTTTCCGACAAAAGTTCAATGTCACAGAAAATTGGATGATTTTTTCAGTAAATACTCTAGTTGGCTTGATTCCATTGACTTGGATTTTAGTATTTCAGTTATTCAGTCTACTTGTCAACGCTCAAAACGCCCTGGAAAATGTTTCGAATGTTCTAGTGAGAAAACAAAAAAAAAAAGAAAAGTCAACGAGTTATTGAAGGTTGACTGAAAAATTGACTTTCGCTGCACAGCACGCGTTTTATGTTACAATTAGTGATTTGTTGACAATGATATTAGTTTCATCGGACCCTATTGTTGCTTCACTACGAAAACCTTTTAAAAAAAAATAAAATACCGTTAGATTCATGTGCTATATTTACTAAAGTGCACTACTCCGAACTAGCAATTATCCTTATCAAACATAAATATTGAAAACCAAATGATGACATGTCAGAGCCAGAGTTAACAGATCAATCTGGATCATCATATTATGATACAAGTGAAGAAGATAATTAGTTGTTTAATATTCATAATTTTTTATATTTATCTACCTGTACTTAATTACTTTTATTAATTATTATAAATTATGCCTAATTTTATTTCTGTAATTGATTGAAATTCTATTTATTGTACATTTTATTTGATTTTATTTTTTCACGAAACGGCCTTGGAGACCACGCGAATATCAATTTTTGGCTCCTCTCTTGTTGTTTCTTTCCTTCCATTTTTCTTTCATTATTTCTGCGTCTTTTTTTTCTTTCTTCTGTCCATGCCACTCCCTTTTTTGAACTTCTCCTGCCGACAACAACCTTCAATTCCTAAAGTCTGTTTCTATATCTTTCTCTGTCCTGACAGTCCTGGTCCGTCATACCTAATCTTTCCGTTTCTTTTTTCATCTGTTTTATATATCCTCCTGAGCTTTTATACCCACGGATTTTCTGAAATATTTGTTTATTTAGTCTTTCCGTGACCATTCTTATCATATGTCCATAGAATTTCAATCTTCTTAATGTACATTGATTATTAAAAAAAAATAAATAAATAAATAAAAGATTTGCAATCGATAATTTTCCTAAATGATTTAAAATACATCGATTAGCAGATTTACGCCACTCGGAGCCGATAATTAGATTTGTTGTGTTATTTATCCGGTATTCTGGGACTTCAACCGTTAAATGTAGGAGAGTTTTAGATTTTAGCAAATAAATTTGATTTTTTACCACTATGCGCTCGCCAATCTTGTCAAAAAATTAATTCGTTTTTTTAAATTATTTTTTCTGTAATCTGGGACCCCAAAGGTTAAATATATACAAGTTTCAGAATTTTGTCCACCTAAATCGGTCATATTTTCCACTGTGCGCCGTGAAAATTTGGGAAATTATTAGGTATATCCCCGGGAAGGTTTTTGAAAAAAAAAATTTTTAAATCAGAGTTGGGGTTCTAGGTGTATTTAAATATCAAAATAACATTTATTTTTTATAAATAATACTTTAGTGCCGGTGTTTGTAAACAATTAGCAAAAACAAAAACATATGTTCTAAATTAATCTATATATATACTATATTATATAAAAGGACAAGCCATTTTTCGTTGGTTATAACGGTACAATGTTATATAGAGCTAGAAATTGATAATAAAATTGGCTTGATTCAAATAAATTGTTATAAAAAAAGCTATAAATATTTAGTGTGACGTGTGGATCCTAGGGATGTTTAATAATCGAACAATACGTGGTTAGCGGCATTCTGCAACAGAGTTTGCAATGGTAAAATTATTAAACCTTTCTGTACCAAATTTTAACTTCAAAATATTCATAATTCTAGGAAGATTTTAAATAGTATAGTTTACTATAATAATAATTTAAATTCACAGTGTTGAGTGGCAGAAGTTTGTCACTCTGTCATTAATTTTTATAGTTAGATAGAAATTAAAATCCAACCAAATTAAATTAATAAAAATATTTTCGCTGCACTAAACATTATTGCCTTATCAAAATATCGATTATTTTTTGATATTGTGTTTAAAAAATGGGCGACCTACCATAGCATTTGATGAAGGTTTTAAGAAGACTAATATTTCAATGATTTCAAAATCATTTTAATGTTTGAGATTTATTTAATAAATTGTACGATTGGTTGTGTGAAAGAGCAGTAATATTACCAACAAATACTATAGCAGAGAATATTAACAACATTATTATTAAAAATGTTAATTGTGACAAAGAGAATATCTCTATTGATAGGGTTGTAAGCACTGATAATGCAGTCCATTATCCGCCAGAGTTTCTTCCTAAAACGTCTCTGTCCATCTAAATTACCAACTCATAGATTAGATTTAAGGATTGAATATCAAATAATGCTTTTGAGTAAATCATTGCAATAATAACGGGTTACAGCTTTGAGCGAAAATATATAGAAATATTGTGAGAAAAAAATTCTCAACTGCACTATAAAATTATTATTGTTAAAAACTAAAACTTCTGTTATTAGTTAAACCTATCTAAGTTCGTTACTTATAAGAGCAGGCGAAGCCGTGACTGGGGATGCAAGTGATATATAACAAAACATATTTCCATTAAATTTCTGATCAGAAAAATATCGACAAATTTACGATCCGGGCAAAAATTCAACACTTCAATAAAATTCAACTTAGATCTCATAAAATAAACAAACAGCGCCACTTGAGGTACACCATGATGTTATAGAAGGATCAATACAATTAGGATTGGTGAATTAATTGCCACTTCTATTGGGATTATTTTATTTGAAATGGTAAATAATGATAAATAGAATATCTAAACAATACATGTTATTATTATTATATTGGTATGAAATATCTGATTGATGTTTTTGGTACTAATTACATATTCAAATGATAAATAAAAAAAAAATTATATCTGCAGCGTATAAAAAAAATTTCAAAATTTTTTTGTTATATAAATGAAATTATAACATAAAAAAAAAAGGTATAAGATCACAAATTCAATATATTGAAGAAACTAAATCAACTTTTATATATTTAAAGCTAACATGAAATTATATTTAATGATTACTCACAAATTTGGCAATTAAAAGTTTTTTTTTACCACCAATTTACCATTTTCTTTTAATTTATTAGTTTATGTACGGAAAAATAAGAGCAATCGAATGGTAATGGTAAAACACCATATGACCGAGTAAAGCAGTGCCGGGAACGTACATTTTGAGGTATTTTGCTGCGTATCGAGATATGCAATTAGTATAACTTTTGACTCGGGGAAGCTTAAGTTACATACACAAACTTAACTAAAAAATAAAAAATAATATTTTAATTGCTTCAAAACAAAAACCATTAAATGAAAATCAATGAAATTATCGATACTTATAAACCTATTCACAATTTATGATCAGTTATTTTTGGAGCCGGTGCCAACCAAAACAAACAGAATTTGAAAAGAAATTGTAATTGTAAAGATCCTCCCACTGTTTCATCACCGCCACACCGCTGTCTCCGGCCATTCCAAAATTTATTGTAAAGGCAGGATTAAACTGCCCTTCTTGGCTGGCACCGACTCCAAAGATAACTGGTCATAAATTGTGAATAGTTATATAAGCATCGATAATTTCATTGATTTTCATTTAATGGTTTTTGTTTTGAAGCAATTAAAATATAATTTTTTATTTTTTAGTTGTTTGTGTATGTAGGTTTAATCTTGAAGTCATTTTTGTTTCTTTCCCTAAAAATTATTTTTTTATATAATAGCATAGATATGTAACGAAGTTCTGATCTTTTGACGTGGAAACGTCTTTCATTTTACGACCATATGGAGGCAATCTAAAAAACCTAATGATAACAAAATCGGGGGATACAGTTTGGCGTTGTAGTTTCGAATCTGTCCTCTGCATCCAAAATTAAATTATACCACTGGATAGCAAAAGGGTCAAAGAATTTATAACGATAAGCGAGAACAGTGAGGCATCGCGTGCGGTGGAGGGGAAAGCGACGCAATTTTGAGGTTAGTTATCGTCAGCTGTCGTCAAAATCTACCGATTGTATATAAAACATTAGTCAAAGTATATTATTAATAAAGTAGTGACAGTGAATATAATAAGGTGTTAGAATAAAAACAATATTATCAAAAATGTTGTGATAGTGTTCCTTATCAGCAATTGTTTTATACTTATTACCGCAATTAATGCACAAAGCATGGCCGCGCACTCAGAAGACATCTCTACCGATACAATCATCAACCGATCTAATTATTTGGCAATCAGCGAAATTTGGATGGAAAATTTCATCCCAGTGAATGTGCCTAGCTTTGATCTGAGATCATATTGTAATACCGCTAAGAACAGACAAATTGCAACTACAACATCGGTAGCGGTATCATCATCATCAAGTCGCCATATATTTTTACAAATTTACAAATTTCAATTTATTTGTAAATGAAAGATCCAACACCTTGGTTATGACTTTTTACTAAACGTAACGGCCAATGGCATCTTCAAATTTGTACTCGGATGTGTGTATATCCACCCGGGCACAGCGCTAGCAGAAATTAAACTCTTTATGTTCCGATAGTTGTTAAAATATTCCAAAAACATCGCTAAAATTATACCCTATTACTAGCCTGATATTACTGCACCAATTATGATATTTGGAGACTTTAATGTTGATGTCTCACAAAACCGCTCATTGCCCGACTTCATGCTCAGCGAGTTCAATTTGTCTTATATTGAAACTTCTCCAACAACGTTAGGTAATACCTGTATTGATTTAACAGATATTTTGATGTGTCTTGTTTGCCATTTGTGTCGTACTTTTCGTATCACAGACCTATAATTAATTAAGTTATATTGTAACACAATTATTATAGAGCGAGAGCCCGTGAACCCCAGACCTTCGTTATTTTATAAAAGATGAAAATTTGTCAGTGCATGCTCCCAATAGAGGTACGCATGATGGGCCATGAATGAAGGTCGGGTTATCGTGGCCTTGGCAGGTAAACGGTGCTAAAGGTGTGTAAAATACCAGCCTACTATCGTCAATTATAAAGCGTGATTTTTTGATATTACCTTCAGAAATGTACTTACGCTATTGGATAAAAGCTGATTTTGATATATATTACTCGGGCAATAAATAGATGATATTTCCTCATCAGCCAGACTCTTACCATCGTGGCACCCCTTGCCAGACACCCTTAATGCTCATTTATTTGTAATTGAACTTACGTTATAGTATAAAAGCTGATCTTTATATATATTACTTGGGTAATAATTAGATGATGTTTCCTCATCAGCCAGACCGTTCTGACAGTTCCAACCCCTTGCCAGACAAGCATGTAGGGTAGCTGTAGTAGCGAGCGCGAGGCAAGATACATATGGCTGGGTGGGAGTGAGATAGTGAGTGATGTCTGTCGCGATCTTTCACCACGCTCTTGTATTTTACTGCACATGTATTGTTGTCATTTATCTATTTTTCATCATTTATAATAATATCAACTTGAAACGTCATTAATATTTTTTTTCCATAAATTGTTGAGTATTATCTCATTTGATTTTTTTATAACTTTTACCTTTACCTTTGCTACTATTACTATTTAATTATATATACTTAACAAAATAATATAAAATTATTATAGCTGATGTAAAAACGCACTGAGTAATATATTCATTGCCCGAGTAATATATATATATATATAAATCAGCTTTTATACATTAACGTAAGTACATTTCTGAAGGAAATATCAAAAAAATCACGCTCTATAATTGACGATAGTAGGCTGGTATTTTACACACCTTTAGCACCGTTCACCTCCCAAGGCCACGATAACCCGAACTTCATTCATGACCCATCTTTCGTACCTCTATTGGGAGCATGCACTGACAAATTTTCATCTTTTATAAAATAACGAAGGCCTGGGGTTCACGGGCTCTTAGTCTATTAGTTTCCTTGCTTTTATCCTAAATACATAATTACAAATATTTTATTTAAAAAAAAAAAACCTGTTGAATAAACGTACAGTAGACACTCGATAATTCGTCATGAGTGAGGAAGAGGGGGTGACGAAATAACGGAAATGACGATTACAGAATTTCGCTGGTAAAGTAAGAAAAAAGTATTTTAAACTATATATTTGTAATTTTGTTTGCAATTTATTGAATGTAAAAACGAGCAGATGAACATTATACACATTGGACTTGAGGGAAAATGACAAAAAGCACACAAAAAAAAAGCTAAACGTTCGCCGCATCCCATCAGGTGTGAAATATCTGATTCACATTGCTGCCCGAAACCACTCAATGCATTTAGTTAACATTTCCTCCACTTCTTTGCATAGAATAGTGGAAGAATTAGAAACGTCATCATCACGTTTTTCATCACTAGCTTCATTTTAAGCACTCAGCACTTGTTTAATAATTCCATTGTCATTTAAAATATCATTTCCTACATCCGTACTATCCATGTTTAACCAGCTGCCTCTTGCTTATCTTTTCTCATTTTATAACCAGGAGTGGAAGTTGCTGAACCAGATGCTTATGTTTTTGAAGGAAGGGCTTTCCAGTATTAACTGGTTCCGGGAATTCGTCAACTGCACTCATACTTCCTTTCATCTCTTATTGATGATTTATTGATTACAATCAATGGAGGGATCGACTCCGGGCTTGTTCTGTTTGTTTTTTTTTCTATGAAATGATTTACATAATGTATAAATAGAGGCGTATTTTTTAGTGACAAACCAATATTTAATTTTGTTGCTTAAAAAAAAAGAAGAAAAAAATACTGACGAATTACAGAGTGAGACGAATTATCGAGTGACGAAATAACGAATTTCCACTGTATTCACGTACAACACACGGCCGTGTCCATGACACAGCCACACACCGATTTCTAGGCAAAACTTCGGCGCGATGCACTCTGGAGAAACTCGTTTCATGAAACTGATTTTATATAATGGGTTTCAATAAACCTGTTTCATCAGGACGTGCACACAGAATCAATGGTTCCACCGGTTTCGCGATGGATTCTGAAGTCCTGGGTTCACCCGTTGACCAGGGATCGGCAACACTTTGTTGTAGCTCGCGAAGTAATCAGAGATACTGATTAATTTAAGGATTTTTTTAGGGTGTCGAAGCCATTTTTTGATCTGGAGCTAGTAAAGCCAATAATAACAAAGAAGGACACCAACTGGATGTTAGCTCTGAGTTCTGAGGAAAAATTAACAATCATCCTGGAAAAATTCAAAACAGTTTTGTTACATCGAAATATTTTTAATAATTGTCAATTAGTATGTAAGAATATGAACTATGTTGATAAGGTATGGTCATTGAAAGTGATGAAAAATCATTATAAGTGAATGAATGAAAAAATAAAATGCACCTGGATTGATAAAACGTATCCCCATCGGAGCATTCGAGAAATAGGCAGCAATACCCACTTAATGACAGAACCTTCGCCTTAGTCTCTCAGCATCTTGGGGAGTTAGAGCCTGATGAAGTGAAATGCGGTACGGCCTCATACGGTGTTGTTTTAGTATGGTCCACACCGTTCCAATGCTTAACTGGGTATTCCTGGCTATGTCTCGAATGCTCAGATAAGGATACGCTTCCACCGTAGCCAGTACATAAATGATATTAGTTTCATCACTGGCTTGTCGATAATTTGAGCCTCTCGGGGGAAACCTTCCATGTCGACCTGTTCTCACCGCTCGTCGTACCAGTCGCGGGAAGGCCTTAATTTCATATTTTTGTTCAAAGTTTATTTTATTTTTGCAATACCAATTTTTGGACTGCTTATTTTCTTAAAATGATTTTTAGCGATTTGCGGCGAAACAGTGCCCTGGATAAAAAAAATTTACCGGTATAAAATCGATTTCTATCGAAATCCGTCGTAAAAAATACCATATCCCATTTAGAATTCCAAAGTTAGGGTCACTGGAGAAGGTTGGAGAGAAGACTATAAGCTGAAAAGAAACTTTATTTGACACAGTTAAGACACTAAAAGTTTCGTTTCAAAATTCCAAAAACTGTGGAAAAAAAAGGGATTTGCCATCGAATATTCAAGACCTGTATAGGCAAAAACTAAACCATTGGCAGTTCTACTCCGCTTCATTGCATAAGAATTGATTTTATTTTTTATTTTTGTTTTTTTTACAAGAACTCATGATTGTATAACACTGGAAACCAGTCTTGGAGAGAAATACCAACAGAAGTTGCATATAATTACGTATTAGTGTTCATGTCATGTACTTATTCATTTTACAGATAACATAAAATGATTCTGGAGCTCATTATCGTTTTGATCCTCTCACAACTTGCTCTTGGATTATATCTTTGGTACCAAGTCAAGGATTTGTATAAGTTTCCAAACCTCTTCGGGTACCCTGTGATTGGAAATTTGTACTACTTCTACGAAGGATTACTTTTTAAATCATTGGACAGTGAGTACATCTTATATTATTATTATTTTATATTTATTTTGTTGTATATTTTAATAACAAAGTTATACTTTATTTTATCAACCGACTTCAAAAAAGAAGAGGTTCTCAACTCATCTGTATTTTTTTTTGTGTTTGTTACGCGATTACTCCGTCAATTCCGAATCAATTTTGATAATTCTTTTTTTAATCGGTAGGTCATACTCCAGAGGTGGTCCCATAAAAAATATTTTGAAATCAACGCAGAAATTTTTAAGAAAAAAAAAACAGTTAATGAGTGATTTTATTAACTGTTTTTTTAATCTTTCTTAGTAATTGCTACGTTGATTTCAAAATATTTTTTATGGGACCACCTCTGGAGTATGTCCTACCGATCAAAAAAAGAATCATCAAAATTGATTCGGAATTGACGGAGTAATCGCGTAACATACACAATAAAAAAATACAGATGAGTTGAGAACCTCCGTCAATTCTTAATCAATTTTGATGATTCTTTTTTAGACCGGTAGGGCATACTTCAGTGGTAGTCCCATAAAAAATATTTTGAAATTAACGCAGCACTTTTTAAGAAAAATCAAAAAAACAGTTAATAAAAATCACTGTAATATAACCTTACATTTTAAACATATTTATAATTATGATTACATAAAATCTCCATGGTAACTAAATATAAATTATTAACAAAAATAATTTACATATACAGTCAACTCTCGATGTGTTGTACTTCGATAAGCTAAATTCTTAAATAAGTCGAGGCTATTGCTAATGTGTATACGCACCTGAAGGGCGTAGCTGTTGCGGGCCGGATAGATATCACTGGCGGGCGGATCACTGGGGATTTGGCCCGTGGGCCGTAGTTTGGAGATCCCTGGTCTAAAAGATGGTTTCTTGCTAGTTTTAGCAGATGAGAAACGTCATAAAATGCCCAAATCTTTCGACTTTCTGTGCTTGGGTTAGCTATGTAAGAATGTCCTCCCAAGTCACTTACAAAAGCACGCATTCGAAACCCTGACTCTTCAATTAACTGAACACATTCTAAGAATAATTCAACCGTTACACTTTGGTCGAATTGATAATAAATCAGCTGTTTCCAATTACCAGTTAGGCTTCTAATGATAATTACTTGAACACTTACACGTGGTCCTCTAATCATATCTTCAACGGCGTCATAGCAAACATCGGATTTCACCTTCATCTCGTCAAAGCACATAAAAATGTCTTTATGAAAATCATCCCTTAAAATTGTCGATTGTTCTTTAAGTAAATTCAAACTTATATCTAAAAATCCAGGAGAAGTAGAGAACTGTGACAACCGCCTTCCTACTTTAGCCTTACTTGGTGAGGGGTATTTTAATGTATCCTAACATAAGTAAAAGAAGAGAGAAAGAAGAGAAAGAAGTTGGTCATTTGTTGCTAGTGAATTCCGAATTCCGCCTAGTTCTCTTTCAACCGTCCTAAAGAATAAAGAAAAGATCGCCACTGGTGGAAGGCGGTAAGTCTACTTTTAGGCACCCTCAGAAAAAAGCGCAGTTCAGTTGAAAGTTATATGATAAATTGGTAACGGGTATTTAATTTTCTGTATTAATGATTTTATATGTATGTACAAACAACATTCGCATTAATGAAAATGTACGTAATGATTTCAACTACAATTTTGTGTTCAATTTTCCCATTTACATGCAGATAAGTGGAATGATAACCTCGATAATTCTTTGTTCAGTAAGTCGAAATATTTTTCAGGGTAGCTTGAAGATCGAGAATTGACTGTATAAACAAAAATACACTTAAAAGTAAAAAATAAAAATAATTTTTAGAAAAAAAAACAAAACCGACTTTAAGATTAAACCTACATAAACAAACTTGAGGTAAAAAATAAAAAATAGTATTTTAATTGCTTCGAAACAAAAACCATTAAATAACAATCAACGAAATTATCGATACTTATATACCTATTCACAATTTATGATCAGTTATTTTTTTGGTGCGAACCAAAACAAAAAGAATTTGAAAAGAAATGGTAATTGTAAAGATGCTACCACTGTTTCATCACCGCCACACCGCTGTCTCTGGCCATTCGAAAGTTTATTGCTAAGGCAAGATTAAACTGCCCTTCTTGGCTGGCACCGTCTCTAAAAATAACTGATCATAAATTGTGAATAGGTATATAACTATCGATAATTTCGTTGTCATTTAATGGTTTTTGTTTTGAAGCAAATAAAATTTTTATTTTTTTATTTTTGAGTTCAAGTTTGTTTATGTAGGTTTAATCTTGAAGTCGGTTTTGTTTTTTTTTCCTAAAAATTATTTTTTATATTCATAGAATCAACCGAGAAGCGCATTAGTTCAATAAGCTAAGCGCTTATTACGGCTGTGGTTTTACTTTGAGGTCGACTATACCTGGGGCTCACAAAGTCTCGGTATAGTGGGTACCCTTAGCTGGGTGAACACCTGGCAATTAAGCGTAATTTAGGCCAATTAGGCCAAATATCCTTCACAACCGTTGGCTCTGTAACATTACGAGAGTAAATCAAATATGAACGGTAATTTTGTTATTCTTCTAAGAATGCAATTCCTAGCTAGATGGTGTGTGGACTGGATGTTTGGTTCAGTACAAGAAAGGAACACTGAGGATTTTTCTAAGCATTCCGGATTGTAAGGATTGGATACCAGATGAATTACTGGAACCCCAAAGTCCAAATAGGTATAAATATTGTTATGTAAATAAGTTTTTTTGTAATTAATCGGAAGGTTTGAACGTTTGTCTAGTAAATGTTGAAGGAATCGAAAACAACGGGTAGTTTCTTGTCGTTTTAGTCTTGTATATGGATTCTAAGTAATAGATTTGTTCAAATGGAGCCTAAAGTAGCGTATCTGTTCAACAGGAATTAATGGAATATCATTAAAGAATCATATAGGAAAGAAATTCGTAGGTTTACGACGGTGGGTAAAGGTTATTTGATGAGATTTGTTTGGATTTATTTTCATTTTTCATTTTTCACAACATTCTTGAAGATTTATTTTATGGGATTGGAGAGTTTCTTGTCGTTTTAGTCTTGTATATGGATTTTAAGTAATACGTTTGTTCAAGTGGAGTCCAAAGTAGCGTATCTGTTCAACAGGAATTAATGGAATATCATTAAAGAATCATATAGGAAAGAAAGTCGTAGGTTTACGACGGTGGGTAAAGGTTATTTGATGAGATTTGTTTGGATTTATTTTCATTTTTCATTTTTCACAACATTCTTGAAGATTTATTTTATGGGATTGGAGAGTTTCTTGTCGTTTTAGTCTTGTATATGGATTTTAAGTAATACGTTTGTTCAAGTGGAGTCCAAAGTAGCGTATCTGTTCAACAGGAATTAATGGAATATCATTAAAGAATACTGTCATTAAGAATAGGAAGTCCTAGGTTTACAAGGAAGGGTAAAAGTTATTTGATGAGATTTGTTTGGATTTATTTTCATTTTTAATTTTTCACAACATTCTTAAAGATTTATTATATGGGATTGGAGAGTTTGGGAGGCAGTGAAGGGATCATTGTTCACTGATGACACACAAATGCCAACAGCATACTTGGTGAGGACGGTACTAGGATAAGTCGGTATGAGGAACACCGACAGATAGGTTAAAGATGGAAGCATATGGAAAACTTATCGAAAACCATTATGACCATGTTCTGAATTCAAAATTAATAATTTTTTTGGAATCTCCTAAGAACAACAATGTATGATTAAATGGTGCTGTTTGTCTGGTCCTCTTTCTTAGTTTTCCAATAGCAATAAGTATCTATAATTATCGCTACTCATTTCTATTAATAATCTTTGATAACTAGATAATTTAAAATGGCATGCTATATCAAATCAAGGAGAGCAATCGGTTATGGTTTATCATTCTATTTTTACAGCACTTTACAATTATGAACTTGGAATTTCTAACAAAATAGGAAACGGAATTTATTTTGGAATAATCAAAGGAAGGAGATCTGTTGTGTTATCCTGCCCGCATATTATTGAGGTAAGAACGTATTTTAATCATTTTTAAAAGTTAAAATACTTTTTCTTTTTTTTAACTCCAAAACTTTGATAAATAAAATTAAAAAAAAAAAAAATCGGACAAATAAAAAATTAAGTAGAAGGCCTAGTATTACTTGAGATGTGTGTAACAGTTACTTTTCGGTAACCAGTTACTGTTTTATCGGCACGCATTCTAGCGGTAGCCATTTGAAACTAAAACTTACAAATTTCCCTGCTTTCAGCACGAGATCGTCAGATGTTATTTTAGATGCAAATAGAAATCACTCTACATGCTTTTGTAAATTGTATTTCTATATTTCAAGTTTAAATTTATTCAATAAATATGCAATTGTTGTTACAATAATAAATAGATATGGTATTCTAAAAGTAGAAAAAAAGAATAATAATTTGACAATAGTAAAAACCTGAGAAGTCATAAAAAAATAGTAACGTGTGCGTAGCAAGGAACTGAATTATAGTCTAAAAAAAACAACTAGAAAAACACGATTTTATAGCAAATCTAACTAAAAAACTAAGTGTAGTGAACGATTTTATTTTGAGTTCAAGGTTCGAAGCTAATTTCCCTGTACTGTTCGAGATTGTTTTAACAAAGTTTATCCAAAACCATCATCATCATCAGCGGCGCAACAACTCATTACTGAGTCAAGGCCTCCTCAATCAGCCCACGCCATATGTCCCGGTTCTGCGCAGCCACCATCCAGTTACGCACCCCAAGCAATGTCCGGGCATCATGCGCAACACCGTCTCGCCAACGCAGTTTGGGTCTTCCTTTTCGCCTGGTTCCATGAAGTTCCTCCAGCAATGTCCTCCTGGGAATGGAAGCCTCATCCATCCTCGCAAGGTGTCCAGCCCACCTAAGCCTTCCAAGCCGAACAAACTTTACTATATTCGGTTCTCTAAAGAGAGCATATAGTTCTTGATTGGTTCGTCGACGCCACTTTGTCCCTGCATAATTCCACCATAGATAGATCGCAGGATCTTCCTCTCGTGGATAAGTAATGCGGACTCATCTTTCTTCGTGAATGTCCAGGTCTCAGAACCGTAGCTCAGGACTGGGCGGACCAAGGTTTTATACAGCTGTATCTTGGTTGCTCTCGGAAGCAGGGAGCTTCGGAAATGGTTACGTAGGCCATAGAAACATCTGCTTGATTTGCTGATCCGTGACCTAATTTCCCCAGATATGTTGTTATCCACATCCACTTGACAGCCGAGGTATACAAATTCGTTAACTTTCTCAAATTTGTAATCCCCAATTCTGACTTCTTCGCCCTGTACTGCCCGTTCTCCTGATACCATGCACTTCGTTTTCGCGTCGTTTATTACCAAACCCATTCTCCTGGCGTTCTCAGCAAGGAGAAGAAACGCATTTGAGACAGCCTGAAACGATCGTCCTATGATATCAATATCATCGGCATACCCAAGCAGCTGAACAGTTTTATTAAATATGGTACTACCCAGTTGGATTTGGGAACTTCTGATGGCTTTTTCAAGGCCGATGTTAAAAAGAAGGCAGGCCAATGCATCACCCTGACGGACACCCCTACTTGAGAAGATTGGCTCGGTCATCCCGCCTTGGACCCTTACGTAACATTCTACACCCTCCATCGTAACCTGACACATTCTTAAGAGCTTTTGGGGTATTCCAAGTTCTTCCAGTGCGATATAAAGTTCTTTACGATCAATACTGTCGTAGGCACTTTCAAAGTCTATGAATAAGTGGTGGGTTCGGATGTTGAATTCCCTACCCCTCTCCAGCACTTGTCGGAGGGTGAAGACCTGGTCTACGGTTGATTTGCCCTTCCGAAAACCGCACTGGTAGGGACCCACAATTCTTTCAGCCCATGGAAGGAGACGCTCAAAGAGGACAAGAGAGAGGATCTTCTATGCTACTGGTAACAGCGATATGCCACGATATTATTATCCAAAATCAACCAACAATTTTTGTTTTTTTGGACATATCTCAGAATAGGAATGAGCAAATTTTTATTTTAAAAACCCTATCTAGTACAAAATGTAATGATCTACAACTTTTAGTATATAACATTTTTTCATTGAATAAGCCATTTCTGCGTTATGGACTCCTAAACGTGACCAAAAATAACTTTTTAAAGTGTACAAAATTCTTTGATGTTTGAAAATCGATTGTGGCTAAACGCCTAAATAAAATTCAACTTAAGGGATGTCTTTAGGTGCACAATTTAATTAACTTTAATTTTGTAAAAAAGACATTTTTCTATATATTTTTTTTTCAAAATCTGAAAAAAGTTCAAAAAGTGTGTGTTTCTTCGCTCCTCCCCCAAACATTTCCCCTTATCAAATTTAGTTTAATTTTTGATATTTTATTCTCAGAACCCATCTGGATCATATAGGAACGTGAAACTTACTACTTCAACTTTTGTAAAACAGACCCCCATTTTGGGGGTAATTTAACTAGACCAAGAACATTAGAACAAAGTTGTGCAAATTGTCATTGGTCCGTGAAACGTGTTCAAATTTTCAAGTTAATCATATTGCTGGAAATCGGTTAAAATTACGATAAAAGATTCCGTTACAGTTGAATTTAATAAAAGCGTATTAAAAAGAAATCGAACCAGATGTCCGGCACATTTTTGAATCTGCTGAAATATTTCGTATGTGAGGAATACGCCGTTGTTGAGGTCGCCCATTCATATAATAAATAGTATTAATATTAAATCATTATTTTTTTAACTTTATTTTTATCTATTATTGTTTCTTTCCTTCATCACATATATCTAGATTTTTTTTATATAAATAAAGAAATGTTTAATTTATTTTATAGGAAATTTCATACAACCCGAATGCAGCTGAGAAAGCACCAAATGTCTACGGAGCAGTGAACCCTTTGGTCAAGGGAATATTTGTATACTGTCGTAAGATATTGAATTTTATTAAACAATTTAGTATTAATAGGGTGTATAAAAAAAAATGACCGTTTTTAAAACAAATATTTGTATTATTATTTCTTTGATATAAAATACAATTAATACTCAAAGTATAGTCCATTGTTATCTACTGTCATCACCCATCAGCTAGCCAATTGCTCGATGCCACGCTGATAGCATTCCTTGGGATGGCTGTCAAAGAAGTCTTGGACAGCATTTTCAACTTCCGCAAAATTATCAAATTTTTTTCCCTTGAAGAAAATGGGCCATGGATCGAAACAAGTAGTAATCCGAAGGTGCGAGGTCTGTACTATATGGTGGATGAGCCAGGAGTTCAAACCCATGAAGTTGTGTAAACTTTTCTGCTGATTGTTGAAGAGTAAGTTCGTGAGGGACCAGTCTACAGGTCTTTTTCACCTTCCCCATGGAGAGAAGATGGCGACTAAAAATATCTGTCGACACACCACTGTCCCTGGCAAGTTTTTGAGTACTTGTGGACGGATTTGACTCAACAGCTTTCTTCAGAACCTCATCAATATCCATGAATGGCCGCCCGGAGCCCTTCTTCCTTTCCAATGTCGTATCTCCACTTCTAAATTTTTCAAACCAACGCCGCGTTGTGGGTTCTTCAAGGATACCTTCCCCTTCATATTTAATAATTTCACGAATTGCTTCAGCGGCTGTGAATTTTTTTTCCCGTAATGTCTTAAAATTACGAGGATTGGGTAGGACACTGTCTTGTTTCTTCTTTGAAATAAATAACTGAACTGACACTTTTTTTGAAGAAGTCCAGTGTTAGTAAACAAGCTTAGAGAATGCTCTAAAGTGATTATTAAGTATTGGTAAATAATAAACAGCATTAAGATATTTACAGACTTTTGAACTCTGGAATTTGATAAAATCATCATCAATCATAAAACGCTGCACTCTAGAAAAATATGACGCAAATCAAAAGTAAAGCTAATATAATTTCATATAAAATTAGTTATCATCATATTTGTCGAAATTCCAATGGTTTTCGAGATATACGTTATTAAAAATATATAATTTTAGAAATAAAAAAAAAATATTTACCTTACTTTTTGTTAAACATTTGCTTCAAATACCAGAAATGTTACTGTTGGATATAGTATCGACTCAGTTAGTCGATACCATATCCACCAGTAACATTGGCATGATTACGAGAACAATATAGTCTCGAAAAACGTCGCCAAAATAGTTGTTTTTATTTATTGACTGAACCTCAAAAACCTTACTAAACATTTTATAATAACAGTCAAGAAATTTATCCACACACACACATATATTTTTTTTTTCTTCATATCACTCCGGATATTTGTAGTCTGGATAATTAGAATTTCACTCTATATATTTTAATATTTAAGTAATTAATTATCTGATTATTTATTTCAGCAATTGACAGCGAATATAAACTGCGAAGGAAAGAAGTAAACAACAGCCTCACTAAAACTATGATCGAAAAATATTATTATGAAACATTTACAAAAGGCGCCAGGCAACTAGTAGAAGCTTTTAGAGAAAATCAGAATAATGCCGATCTTGTTTATCACTGCACGTTCACTTCTATAAATATTGTCAAAGGTACGTATTTTAATATATATATATATATATATATATATATATATATATATATATATATATATATATATATATATATATATATATATATATATATATACAGGGTGTCCAAAAAGAGTATCGGGTATTTGTTACTTCAATTAAACAAAAACTACTTGAAATAAAAAAAAGAACCTTATTGTTAATTATTACAATACAAAGGGGAAAATAATTTGGAAAAGATGATGTTATCTAAATTGTGACCGCTATGCTCCTGGCACTCTTCTAATCGGGAACGAAGATTGGCGATCACATGCTGGCACAGCTCTCGATATTGCTGCCATTTCTGACCTCATGTTTTGTTTCAATTGCGTCAGGTTCGTCGGATTATTCGCATAGACCTTACTTTTAAGGTATCTCCATGCAAAATAGTAAAGCGGACTAAGGTCGGGGCTTCTGGGAGGCCAGTTGATGATACCCCTACGCGAAATGACCTTAGTGTGGCAAGTGGCCCCATCTTGTTGAAACCACGTTCTTGAGTTTTTGGGTGCCCAAAAAGAGTATCGGGTATTTGTTACTTCGAGAAAACTAAAACTACTCCAACAATTTTGATAACATAATCTTCAGTGATGAAGCAAAATTTCATGTGAATGGTCATGTCAATAAAGAGAATTGTCGGTACTTGGCAGAGAAAAATCCGAATGAAAGCCTGAACGACTCCTGCACAGCCAAAAAGTCGTTTGGGCTGCTATGTCTGCTAGAGGCATAATCAGTCCTTTTTTTTTTTTTTTTTTTTTATGAACATCGACGAGGCCGACCACTCAATGTGAATAGTGACCGTTATTGCGATATGCTGCGAAACTTTTTGGGTTCAGAGTTACAGGAATTTCAAGTTTATTTCGGCCTAATTCGCTGTTTACATATTTCTTCAGAATATGTATTAATTGTATGTGTATTAAATGTTCAATTTGTAACATATTTTCGTGCTTTATGTGTTTTTATGGTGATTACCACCCAAAAAAAACAGCAGATGTAATTGACCTTACCATTTGTATTATATACACTGCCGGTCAAAAGTTTGAGACCATCCTGAAACGATACCAGTAAATTTAAAAGTTTGATGTTAGGTGAAAAATAAATGGATTTAAATAAAATTAAACGCATTTATATAGTTTATACCAAGATCTTTAAAGTTCATCTACCTTTAAGAGAAGAAATTAAAATTAAGTTTTCAATACATAATTTAAAACAAACTGTATTTTCCATATTAATTCCAACAATTTCGTTTGCCGACAGAATAACCTTGGATTAAAAAATTTGAAATTTGAATTAAAAATTGAGAAACGAAAATCTCCCATTCATATTAAATGAAGGCAGCGGGAATTTTTGTTGAGCCATTTCAAATTTAATTAGATATTTATGAACTAAGTTCCTTTTTTTCCTGCGTGGAATAGCTCGTAATTGATTTATTACGGAGAAAATCTCAAAAGTGAAACAAAGTGTTTTTACTTATAAATAAAAACATCAACATAAAATTAGATAGAAAATTTAATTAGATATTTATGTTTAATTATTGTTATGTTAATAACAATATTGTTATGTATAATTATGTTAATTATGTTACGTTTAATTAGATATTTTTAGATATTTATATCAAATTTAATTAGATATTTATGAACTAAGTTCCTTTTCCTGCGTGGAATAGCTCGTAATTGGTTTATTACGGAGAAAATCTCAAAAGTGAAACAAAGTGTTTTTACTTATAAATAAAAACATCAACATAAAATTAGATAGAAAAAGAGAGGCGGAACGATATTAAAGATATTAAACTTTTAAATTTACATACTTTGGCTCAGGGTGGTCTCAAACTTTTGACCGGCAGTGTAAATAAAAACGTTTTAAAATGATCTATTTCTATTATTATTTTACGTTTTACACATTATATTAAACTTCAAATGAGATCATTTAAAAAAAAATAAAGTAAGGAAAGTTTTTATTTAACAAAAACCTGATATTATTTTTTGATTATTCATCTGAAGAAATATTTAAATAGTGAATTAGTCCGAAATAAAAAATTAAAGGTTTTTTATTCCTAAAATTTTGAAGAAATTTTAAAAAATAT
This sequence comes from Euschistus heros, assembly GCA_003667255.2. Classification (NCBI taxonomy): domain Eukaryota; kingdom Metazoa; phylum Arthropoda; class Insecta; order Hemiptera; family Pentatomidae; genus Euschistus; species Euschistus heros. Next base: position 69,059 of record RCWM02000852.1, on the reverse strand, counting down.
ATATGAGAAATTTTTTTTAACTAAAGATTGATATCATTTTCAGATTCCTCATCCCAAAAAAACAAGTAGAAACCAAATTTGGTCGAAATCAAAAATTAAAAGTTTTTTATCCTACACATTATATTAAACTTCAAATGAGATCATTTAAAAAAAAAATAAAGTAAGGAAAGTTTTTATTTAACAAAAACCTGATATTATTTTTTGATTATTCATCTGAAGAAATATTTAAATAGTGAATTAGTCCGAAATAAAAAATTAAAGGTTTTTTATTCCTAAAATTTTGAAGAAATTTTAAAAAATATATATGAGAAAATTTTTTTAACTAAAAATTGATATCATTTTCAGATTCCTCATCCCAAAAAAACAAGTAGAAACCAAATTTGGTCGAAATCAAAAATTAAAAGTTTTTTATCCCTAAGATATTAAAAAGCAAGAAAGATGCTGTCAATTTGTTGAATAGCTTAAGTAATTTGCGCTATCTCACAGATTTGTGAGCTATGTCACAGCTGTGTGATTGAAACCAAATTTAAGGGCTTCTAGAAACCGTAATACTGCATAGTTTAGCCCAAATGCGGAGGTTACAGTATTTCTCCTTATTGAGATATCTTAAGTCATAGTTGACCACGAATTATCTTTTCCTAATTAGGTTTTGTCAAATAAAATCTGGAGTACACCCAATGTTATATACATAAATAGAAAGCAGAATGCACGCTGATTCTAGTGATGACATTACTTAATTAATCGGTTGAAGACAGCAAGCTGTGTTCATACGATTAATATTTTTTTTTTAAAAATTCCACTGATTTATAGCGGATTTTATTGGAATTTTGTCATTTCTTTTGGGTTATTGAGCACCCTGAAGCCAGGTCGTGTTTGGAGCACAACGAAAGTATTTTTATATCAAAATGCATACAAAACTATAATTTAACGTGAAAGAATCATTTCACTGTCTTGACTGAGAGGTGAGATAAAAAATGTAACATGATTTTCATATTATATTTTTTTTCTCGGCTCCCAATGCCCATTGGGGGCTATAACTCTAGTTTTGCACTATTATAGATGCCTACTACCCACACAAAAATCGGTATTCAAATATATGAGCTACAACTACAAACGTCTCCTTGTGAGTTGTATTATCACATAAAGAGTTATTAATTACTTCTAAATATTATTTTCAGCGACACATTGTGGAATAGAAAAATTCATGCCTGAAAACGATCAATTTTATAAAACATGGGTTTGGTAAGTATCCTTTAATTCATTGGAAATTTTGTTACAGATGTCTTAAATAACGGTTAATAAAAACTGTTTTTTTTTTTTTTTTCAGGATTATAAATGCTGTATCTGTGATATTTGCCAATACATTGGTTGCTGCTATCTTTTCATTAACCTTCAAGTTTTTTGACAGATATTTCATGAAAAAGTTGGATATGTTAAAAGAGCAGGTATGAACAACTAAATCGTAAATATTTAACTTATTATCTTTGAATAGTGTATAGTTGGAATGAGCCGGCTGTGACTTAGGCCGACTAATCGCCCATTCTGTAATCCGGGAGCAAATTTAATTGGAAAGACATGACTTGATTTCGTAACCCATTTTATATTATTATCTGCCTTGAAATGAGATATCGTGGTCTGGCAGCCTGTCCCCGTCGGATCGGGGTGTGGCGTGAGCTTAAAAACCGTCCAAAATTGCGAAACAAATAATTGGAATGACATGGGCTTGAGTTTGGTATCATTTTTTATTGTATGCCTTTCTAAACACAAATCGAGTGGTCTGGCAGTCGAAAGCCGTCAGAAACAAATCGATTTTAATATCAATGGATACTGACCCGAAAAGTGAAAAAAAAAAAAAAATCGTCAACAAGTTTTGAATGGGTTGTAGGGACCCTTAAGTGTAGTTCAAATCCTAGTTTTTAATCCTCAATACCTAGTATGATTTTTTTTAGTACTCGAACAACAATGAAATTTTATCACTATTTTCATTCTTTCGCTTATATATCGTAAATTATGAAAATTTGCTTGACATAGAATATTTACAATATACACCGATAAATAGTCCCTTTCCAAAAAAGCGGTGTGTACTAAAATATAATGACTGTGAAGCTAAATACACGGGGAAAACTGGGCGATCGGTTTAAGAGTTAAAGAACAAATAAGAGTATACAATAACAAGACCCAAAACTCCAATTTGGCTATCTATCTAAATAAATATAACCACAAATTTAATAAAGACTCGGGAGTAAAAATACTACATCAAGTAGAAAATAGCCTAAAATTAAATATTTGTGAATCATTAGGAATAATAAAATCGTTTAAAATCGATCCATATTTTTGTTTAAATGATCAGATAAACATATCCAATTGCCCCATTTTAAATTAGTTTCCCATAGAAACGGAAAAATCCAATGAGTCATAAAGGAAATCCTATAGTAAATACAAAACTTTAACCTACCTGCCCCCTTCCACTTCTCACGAATTCAGTGAGAAGTACATTTCTATTTCAGATACCTCTTAGACCTCCTAAGGTGAGTGAGTACTGATGTTTGATTTCTTGTCCTACATTTTTTAAAAAACTGTGGTGTATGTAATCTATGGAACATAGTACTGATGTGTTGGAAAATTTTGTATGTTTTAGAACTGAAGATGAATGTTTAGCATTCGAAACTATTTTTCCAATAAAATAATCCCGATAGAAGTGGTAATTAATTCATCAATCCTAAATGAAATTTTTCCGTTAAGAATAAAGTTCTCGGCCGATTACTGATAAAAGTACTGGTTTTACAAAAACATCTTCGGGAAATCATTTAAAGGAAACTTAATTAACTTTTTTTTAAAGATGCTTGTAGGTCTAAAAGTTTTCTAATAAATTGGAAAATGGGAAAATCGGATTTAGGAGAGAAATTCATATAGGCTGGTTTGAAAAGTGCGTGAGTCTGTAGGAACCAACCTCATTCATTATTAATTTATTAATATACATGTATTAGTATATATTTCCGTATTTAACAGGATTTACCAGTACGAGGAATTTCGTTGTAAAGAAAGTTATGGTTTCAGATTCTCCGTGAAGACATGTTTGTCGGTACTCTGTTAGCTATAACTCCAAAACTGTTCGTCCGATCCAAAAATTATTTTTTCAACTGAAAGCTGAATCAATTTACAATTAGACCACATATATGTATTTTTGATCAAATCTCGTTAAACACCCATGACAGCACGTTGAGAACCCGTACTACTGAAAAATCCAAAGTGTTTTGAAACACTTTCCACTTTAACTCCGAAACTATACTAAAGCGGGATTTTCCGTACGAAATTCCTCGTACTGATACATCCTTTTAAATACAAAAATAGATAATTATACATGTATATTTATAAATTAATATAAATATATTGGCTCCTACCAACTCCTGTCTGAAATCAGTCTGAAAGTCTCCGATAATTTCCACCGCGTAATCAGTAAGTCGGTTCGTTGTTATAAGACATAAACGTTTGGTTTTGGCCATTTAAAAAAACCGTTAGACTTTGTATACCAGGTAAGTGACCCTAAATAGATTCAAAACCAACCTCCCTACCGGAGATACCTCTTTGGCCAACGATCTTCGAAACACCCTGTATATAGATGTCAACTAATATTTTTTGAAAAAATCAGATTAGGTATTCGGTCCTTAGTAACAATATATTAATAGAACAAAGCCTAATTTTGAATGCTGACTATATAAAGGAATTTCACACGCTCATTAATCAATGATCAGTTCAAAAGAATATTTTCCCATTGAATTTGCTGAAATTTTATCTTTCAATGTGGTCATTGAACTTGACATTATCTTCAACGCTTGATTCCACTAATTCTTTATTTGTTGTAAGGTTGGGAGCAGTGTCAAAGACAAATTGAAGACCATTTCAAAGGATCCTACTGCGGCAGGTATGACTCATATATATAAAAATGAATGTGTGTATGTCTGTACTCGATAGATTCAAAAACCGTACATCCAATCGCCATGAAAATTTGGGAAATTATTAGGTATATCACCGGGAAGGTTTTTGAAAAAAAAAGTTTAAAATCAGAGTTGGGGTTCTAGGTGTATTTAAATATCAAAATAACATTTATCTACTATATATTTGTCAAATACCACCCACTCATTTAACACGAAATCTCAGAAACCACCGAACGGATTGGAATGAAATTCGATATGAAGCATCGTCTAGGGCCCTAGGTGCTCGCTAAGAAAGGAATTTTAAAAAATCGGCCTGGATCGCGGCTAATTCGCGAAAAATGCGATTAAAATTTTCATTAGGTGAATAATCAAAGATTAATTATCATATGGTATTTGGAGATAAACTAAGTTAAAAAATAGGTTAGATGTTTAAACCGCACACTTTTACCACAAATTAAGTTCCTTTTAGTTGTAAACAAACAAAAAAATACGATCGATGTCGAAACCTTATAATATTGGTACTTTCTGTGAACTGTGATGGTGGCTTCAGAGGTGGACCCTTACAAGTTTGAGTTGTTTCGTGACGAAAAGCTATTAAAAAACTTATGTTAAAGAGGAGGTTAAAAGACTTATGTTCTCTGGTGATGACATGTAAGGCCAGTTCGACATAGGGACAAAAAACTGATAACAATCAGTGAGTTCTATCAAGTGTGTGATTCTCTTCAGTATCGTCTCATGTTTTCCATGGAGAACATGGGTACAGTATTAACATCCCTCAGCGTGACCCAAACACTAATACACCACTTAAGAAAACCGTGTCTGAAGCTGATTTTTACGCCTAAATGTTATGAGGTGAAGAACCTTATTTACTTTAACTTCGTAATCTCCTCAACCAATTTATGCTTGATATGTAAGCAAAAATAGAAACAGAAAGACTAAATTTTATTCGAAAAAATCAAAAAAGGTGAGAAGTTGAGACTATATTCACTTAAAGTATGCCATAAGAAAAGCTGATGGTCTGGTATCGGAGCTGGGTAAGATAGTAGTGCTGCCTCGAAGCTTCACTGGAGAACTATCAAAATAAGATAAAATTAACTTTTGCAAATTGTCAAATTTACTTATTGAAATTATTCTAAGAAGGTAATACTTTAGGTTTATTTAGGTAATAATTATTATCAATGTTAACCTTAACGTTTACTAATTTAAGTTGTCCTTCATCCTAATGATATTAAACCGTAGCTGAGCAGGGTCCTTTCAGCTAGTTTTTTATAAATACTACTTTAGTACAGGTGTCTGTAAACAATTAGCAATAAAACATATGTTCTAAATTAATATATATATATACTATTATATAAAAGTACAAGCCATTTTTCGTTGGTTATAACGGTACAATGTTATATAGAGCTAGAAATTCATAATAAAATTGGCTAGATTCAAATAAATTATTATAAAAAAAGCTATAAATATTTAGTGTGACGTGTGGATCCTCGGGATGTTTAATAATCGAACGATATGTGGTTAGCGGCATTCTTCACCAGATATTGCAATGGTAAAATTATTAAACCTATCTGTACCAAATTTTAACAACAAAATCTTCATAATTCTAGGAAGATTTTAAATAGTATAGTTTACTATAATAATAATTTAAATTCACAGTGTTAAGTGGCAGAAGTTTGTCACTCTGTCATTAACTTTTATAGTTAGATAGAAATTAAAATCCAACCAAATGAAATCAATAAAATTATTTTTGCTGCACTAAACATAATTGCCTTATAAAAATATCGATTATTTTTTTTATATTGTGTTTAAAAAATGGGCGACCTAACCATAGCATTTGATGAAGGTTTTACGAAGACTAATATTTCAATGATTTCAAATTCATTTTAATGTTTCAGGTTTATTTAATAAATTGTACGATTGGTTGTGTGAAAGAGCAGTAATATTACCAACAAATACTATAGCAGAGAATATTAACAACATTATTATTAAAAAAGTAAATTGTGACAAAGAGAATACCTCTATTGATAGGGTTGTAAGCACTGATAATGCAGTCCATTATCCGCCAGAGTTTCTTCCTAAAACGTCTCTGTCCATCTAAATTACCAACTCATAGATTAGATTTAAGGATTGAATATCCAATAATGCTTTTGAGTAAATCATTGCAATAATACCGGGTGACAGCTTTGAGTGAAAAATATATAGAAATATTGTGAAAAAATGATTCTAAACCGCGCTATAAGATTTTTATTGTTGTTAGTTAAACCTATCTAAGTTCGTTACTTATGGTATAAGAGCGGGAGAAGCCGTGACTGGGGATGCTAGTTTTTATTATAATTTTAACCATTATTTAAACTATTTTATATAATAATTATAACAACAATAATATATTAGTACAGGTTCTTATAATAAGCAGATATTATAGGTTTTGAAATTTTACTTTCAGAACAAAAATATATACCATTAGCAGTAGTGATCGCATTACGGGTCCAGAGCCGCAAACTTGGCAGGTTTGAATTGACCAAAGAACTCTACGAACTGCTTATAGCTGTAAGTATATTACGAATCATTTATAATTTTATTATTATTATTATTAATTAATTATTAAACTGGTGTAAATATGGAAACCCCCCTCTACTAGCTATGTAGTCCAGTAAAATAAAGGTTTGCCAAAGAAAAAACTGCCGAACTTTTATTCTCAACGCATCTTTATGTTTTTTGGGGTGCTGAATCCGAATCTGAAGTTTGCTACCACGGCAAAAAAAAAAAAAAAAAAAAAAAAAAAAAACCCCAAAATATCGGTTATTTTGGTTTTTTTACCTAGGAGAAGTAGATAGGGTATGCGATCATAAAGATACACATTTTTGTTGTTTTTTTTTCATTTATTGATATTTACAACTGTACAAAATAATATACAACAAGTAAATGTGTTGACAGTGAATAGAATGGCGTGTAAATAACTTGTGAAGAACTACTCGCTAGTAGCACTTCAATAAAATCTACACTAAAAGGTCTCTAGGCCATCTTCTTTTCAGACGCCTCGGAGGATTATCAGGGGTGGAGGAGGAAGCAAGGTGAGAGACTAGTGAATTGGAGTGGTGATGGAGCTTACTATGGAAGGATAGGTATCTGGTTTGGGCTAAATCAGAAACATATGGAACATTAAGATCTTTAAAGAAAAAACTGCCGAACTTTTATTCTCAACGCATCTTTATGTTTTTTTGGGGTGCTGAATCCGCATCTGAAGTTTGCTACCACGGCAGAGGTCGGCTTCATACCCAAAATCGCTACAAAAAAAAAAGCCCAAAATATCGGTTATTTTGGTTTTTTTACCTAGGAGAAGTAGATAGTTGGGGTATGCGATCATAAAGATACACATTTTCTTTTTTTTTTTCATTTATTGATATTTACAACTGTACAAAATAATATACAACAAGTAAATGTGTTGACAGTGAATACAATGGCGTGTAAATAACTTGTGAAGAACTACTCACTAGTAGCACTTCAATAAAATCTACACTAAAAGGTCTCTAGGCCATCTTCTTTTCAGACGCCTCGGAGGATTATCAGGGATGGAGGAGGAAGCAAGGTGGGAGACTAGTGAATTGGAGTGGTTATGGAGCTTACTATGGAAGGATAGGTATCTGGTTTGGGCTAAATCAGAAACATATGGAACATTAAGATCTTTATGGATAAGTTTATTGGTTACAAAGTAAGGAGCATTGAGGATTTTTCGAAGGATTTTGGACTGTAAGGATTGGATACGAGATGAATTGGATGGTTTAGTAGAGCCCCAAAGCTCAAATCCGTACGTCCAAATAGGTCTAATCACAGTCATGTAAATGAGTCTTTTGTAATTAATTGGGAGCTTTGAACTTTTGTCTAGTAAATGTTAAAGTAGTCTCTAACGACGGGCAGTTTCTTGTCGTTTTTAGTCTTGTAAAGATACACATCAATTAAAAAAATAAGATTTTTATAATATTTAATGCTAACGTTTCAACTTGCATTGCAAGCCTTCATCAGGGCTAGAAGAAAAGAAAACAAGCAAAAAGGTATGACTAAATTGTAGAGAGTATAAAAAACAAAGGTATGAAAAGAATAAATGTATAAGAGTAAAGGCAATAACATAAAGGCAATATCTAAAGGTAAAGAAGTCAATAACATAAAGGCAATATCTAAAGGTAAAGAAGTCAATAACATAAAGGCAATATCTAAAGGTAAAGAAGACAATACATAAAGACTATTGAAATAAGGTTAAAATTAAAATATATTAAAATGAGTGATAGTTAACTAAAAAATTAATGAGTAAATTCAACAATATAATTGGTAAACATAAAAACTGAGTAGATACAAAGTTAATGAGATAGTAAGGGCCAGTTAATGAGTTAATATCTAAAGGCCATGAAGAATAATGCATACAGGCGACTGAATTAATTTAAATTGAAAGGAACTTAAACAGAGTGATATTTAATTAAAATTGAATGAGTAAATACTGCAATGTAATTGGTAAAGATAAAAAATGAGTAGATACAAAGTTAATGAGATGGTGAGTAAATACAAAAATTATAGAACAAGATTAATAACAAAAGTTAACTATATAGTTGATGGTAAATATATAAAGTGAAACATTGAGAGGTACAAAGCAGTAAAGGGGTGATAAATATTGGGGCATAAGTAATAAAATAATAATAAATGTACATAGTGGAAAGAGAAAATAAAGGAATGTGGGGGCAAATGTGAGAAAACTGAAGTTTTTTTACCTATAACATGAAAATGAAGCTCTTATCGAAGAAAGTCTTCAAATATTAATTGTAGCTGGAATTATTACCTACGAAATGAAGAAAACCTATTCCGAAATCGGATCATTTACTGCGAAGGTCTTGGGAAAAAGTGTAGAAATTGGCCAACTGGCGGCGAGTCCCACTTTCCGCGAAAACATGTTTGTGGTACTTTTTTTCTATAGCTCCGAAATTATTTGTCCGATTCAAAATTTCTTTTTTTTTTTTTTTATCTTAAAACTGATTAAATTTACTATTACACCATTATATATGAAGTTTTAATTGGGTGTCTGAAAATACACATGCCAGAACGCTAAAGATCCAGTACTTTTACGAAACCCACATTGTTTTTGGCACATTGTTCGCTATAACATCAAAACTATTTGTCCGATCTAAAATTTCATTTTTTCATCTTAAAGCTAGTTAAATTTCCTATTAGTTCATATATATATATATATATATATATATATATATATATATATATATATATATATATATATATATATATATATATATATATATAAATATGAGGGTGAATCAAATATAAACGGTAATTTTCAAAATTATATTTATTGAATAATATTATACAGAAACTATACCTTCAACATTTTTCAATGTAGTCTCCTGCATTATCTACACACTTCTGCCACCGATTTGGAAGCTTGAATATTCCCTGTTCATAAAAAGACTGAGGGCGAGTTTTTAACCATTCGCGCACGTGCTTTTCGACGTCTTCATTGTTTTCAAATCGTTTTCCTCCAAGTGATTCTTTCGCTGGGTGGACGTGGGTCCACCATTACACCCCCGAATCGAAAATGGCAAGTAAGGAGTGGCGAAGGAAGGATGAAGGCTGCCCAGTGAAAGCCAAAACTCGTCTCTCAGCCGGAAAAGTTCTTGCAACAATTTTTTTTGACTCAAGGGGAGTTCTACTCATTGATTTTCTTCACGATCAACGAACAGTGAATGCGGCTTACTACTGCCAGGTGCTACAGTCAGCAAAAACCAGTTACCGGAACAAAAGACGAGGTGTGCCCATTAGAGATGTCATCCTTCTCCATGACAACGCAAGGCCTCACACCGCATTGTTTACAAGGGATAAATTGGAAGAAATGGGCTGGGAAACTCTCGAACACCCTCCTTACAGTCCAGACCTGTCCCCTTGTGACTATTTTTTGTTTGCGCCCCTGAAAGAATCACTTGGAGGAAAACGATTTGAAAACAATGAAGACGTCGAAAAGCACGTGCGCGAATGGTTAAAAACTCGCCCTCAGTCTTTTTATGAGCAGGGAATATTCAAGCTTCCAAATCGGTGGCAGAAGTGTGTAGATAATGCAGGAGACTACATTGAAAAATGTTGAAGGTATAGTTTCTGTATGATATTATTCAATAAATATAATTTTGAAAATTACCGTTTATATTTGATTCACCCTCGTATATAATATATATTTATATATATTTATTTATTTATTGGTTGGCTCTAAAATTACCGTTTGGAGTATCCATTTTTTCTTCCCTCGATTTTTCAGGTCCGCCTCCACATTATCCTGCCACCTATATTCTAGGCCTTCCTCTCAATCTGCTACCATATATATATATATATATATATATATAATAGCTCTTCCAATTCCTTGTTCTTCCTTATTCTCCAATTCCCATGTGTTTACTGAAATTTTTGGATTTTACATTCTGTTAAATACCAACGCCAACCCACTGAAAATGTCATAATTGTCATATTTTGCCGATATATACACATTTACCATGCTAGCCTGGGTGTAACATGCTGTTTAATATTAATTAAATATATATGATCTAATAGAAAATTTAACCAGCTTTGAGATGAAAAAAAAGAAATTTTGTATCAGATAGATAGTTTCGGAGTTATAGACAAAAAAAGTACGACAAACATGTTAAATCCGATTTCGGAGTATCTTTTTTCATTTCATAGGTAATAATTCCAACTACAATTAATATTTAAAGACTTTCTTCGAAAAAGCTTCTTTACCGTGTTTTAGGTAAAATAACGAAAATATTTTGAACGTTTTTGGATAGGAACCCGACTTTTGCCGACGTGGCACAGTGGTAAAAACGGCCAATCTAGGTGGACATTGCTCATAACTTCTAAACAAACCGTCAAATCACTTGAAAATTTTTGAGTATTTTTATTTTTGCATAAATACAATAAACTATAATAAAATAGAACAATAAAAAGAACCTAAACTTTTTTTTAATATATAGAACAGAATGTTGAATTTTTTTTTATTATAACTTTAAAATTTCCCTCAACCCTGACATGCCAATTTTACATAATTTTTCATATCACATCCACTTATTGTCACTATTTGATTGACAGCTGTGGATAAAACCAATAAAGTGAAAAAAAAAAAAAAAAAAATAGCTTGAATATTCAATTTAACACAGACCATTTTTTATTTACTATTTTATTAGCCAGTTGGCTCAGATAGTAAATTTAATAATTCATCCGGGAAACATGTATCACTAGGATCAGAAGGCAAGAAAGCACTGCCTTCATTAATTGACAAAGTTGAAATATATGGGTCAGATGAATAAAGCTGCGTACTAGCTGAGGCGTGCAGCTTCTCATAGGAATAATTGTCCAATAAATATTGAATTTATCGTTTTTTTCCCTCAGATCTCTAAATGCTTTGGTAGTACGAGATTTACTTGGGCCAAGGGCAAGTGCCTTGGTATCTACCAAGTTTCCCTTCAGCCAATCGGAATTTTGTTTCAAAAATTTTGACGGCTCTATCGACTTTGGATTCATCGAGAACGAATATGAATTAAAAAGGAATCCACTATTTTCATAACTAATTCCTGAGTGACCTCATCAGTAATGCCTTTTGACCTCAGACAATTTTTCAGTACTGGGTGTCATGGCCACCCTCACATCAAATACAGCACTTTTGAGGAAGGCATTATTCTGAAAAAACAATAAATAGCTTAGCTCTATGGGTCGGGATGGGTCAAAATTCAACTGTTATATATTCTTTAGATGTTATACTTTAAAACCATGCCACCCAGAAAGCGGAGGACTTTGGAGAAAAAAAGTTAAATACTTTTAGTTACGAAAATCTGTTAACTTGTTAAATAAGTTTACTTAACTCCATCAAATACACCCATAAGGATAAAATTTTAGATATGTATCACTCACTATGAAACGTTAATAGATGGACCTTTTATATATTATATAAGACGTTATTATATGTAGTACACACTATGAATGGTTGGGCACAAAAGAAGTGCCCTGCATTTGATACTGATCTGAGAACAACCTGTTTTTTTTGGAAAGAATGTATGTTTACACTAGTGTTAATCCATCAAACCGTATTCTCATTGCTGTTTATATCTCGTCAACCATCTCTTGATAACATTACAAAGTCCATTCAATGCTCTGTTGACATGAAAATTTTTCTTAATGTCCACCTAGATTGGGCGTTTTTAACACTGTGCGTGGTAGCAAACTTCAGTTTCGGATTTAGCACCCCAAAAAACATAAAGATCCGTTGAGAATAAAAGTTCGGCAGTTTTTTCTTCGGCAAACCCTTATTTTACTGGGCTATTTAGTAAATCATTGTTTTTATGATGAAATAATTGATGTCAATCATTGTTTTGCCTTCTCACATTTAAGAAACTTGTTATAGCTGTTAATGAAGGACAATGATCTAGAATTTTGCAAGTTACAAGTAACAAAAGAGGGTGGTCATATTTACTCCTTCCCCTCTATTAACGTATAATAGCGAAATACCTTTATGTTCTATGTTTCATTTACCAAGGGTTCACACACTGGTACCGTGACAATGGTTGGTGCATTCGCCTACATGGCCACACTACCGGAAATACAAGAAAAACTTTGGAACGAACAGTATGAAATATTTGGTACCAGTAAAAGGGATCCGACTATAGAAGACACACGAAAGATGACTTATCTGGACAAGTGAGTTTAAGGAACTAATTATATTTAGTTGAGGTACGCATGATATTTGTAGACGGATCATAACAATGAGGAATTCAGTTTCTTCATAGTTTTTTGGGCCAAATATTCTACGCAGTAATTTAGCTTTGAAAAATTAAAGGCGTTGTTCCTTCCTTATTGTAAGCGGCCGAGTTTCGTTGGGTCCTGAAAATAAAATAACAAAAATGAAACTAAATGTGATAAGGGGAAAATGTTTAGGGGGGGGGGGGGGCTAAAAACCCAAACATTTTTTTAATTTTTTCAGATGTAATCCCAGATCACCAGTTTGGATTCCGAACATCACACTCCACCATTCAGCAATGCCATCGTGTGGTGGACGTTGTCTCCTCCGCATTGGAGCGCGGAATGTACTGCACGGGAGCCTTTCTCGACGTGGAACAAGCCTTTGACCGAGTCTGGCACCCAGGACTGCTTTACAAACTCCGCAAATTCCTTCCTTCAACATACTTCCTAATTATCCATTCCTATCTGAGTGATAGAACTTTCAAAGTAAACCATAAAAATTCCTATTCTCCCCTCTTTACCCAATCTGCCGGCGTTCCTCAAGGTAGTATCCTAGGCCCCATCCTCTACACGGTGTATACAGCTGACATTCCAACTCATCCTACCACTGTCCTCACCACTTACGCTGATGACACATGTGTGTTATCAGTAAACAATGATCCCTTCATTGCCTCCCAAACACTCCAATCCCATATCCTAACCCTTCAAGAATGGTGTCAAAAATGGAGAATCAAAATAAATCCCAAAAAATCTCACCAAATAACCTTTACCCTTCGTCGTAAGCCCACGACTTCCTGTCCTACAGTATCCTTTAATGATATTCCACTAATCCCTGTTGAACAGATCCGCTACCTTGGACTCCACTTGGACAAACGTCTTACTTGGAATCCACATACAAGACTAAAAAGACAAGAAACTGCCCGTCGTTACAGATTACTTCAACATTTATTAGACAAACGTTCAAAGCTCCCAATTAATTATAAAAGACTAATATACATGACTGTGATTAGACCTATCTGGACTTACGGAGTTGAGCTTTGGGGCTCCACTAAAGCATCCAATTCATCTCGTATCCAATCCTTGCAATCCAAAATCCTTCGTAAAATCCTCAATGCTCCTTACTTTGTCACCAATAAACTTATCCATAAAGACCTTAATGTTCCATATGTTGCTGATTTAGCCCACACCAGATACCTATCCTTTCACAGTAAGCTCCATAATCACTCAAATCCGTTAGTTTCTCAACTTGCTTCCCACTCCATTCCTGATAATCCTCCGAGGCGTCTGAAAAGAAGATGGCCCAGAGACCTTCTAGTTTAGAATTTTTATTAAAGTGCTACTGATGGGTAGTACTTTTCATGTTTTGTCACGTTATTCTTATAGTTAACAGCACATTTACTTGATGTATATATCTTGTACAGTTGTAAATTTCAATAAATTGTTATTAAAAAAAAAAAAAAAAAAAAAAAAATTTCAGAATTTGGAAAAAACATTGAAAAATGCTTTCAATTGTTCTATTTACAAAATTAAAGTTGATTAAATCGTGCGTCTAAAGACATCCCTTAACCTAAATATGATTAAGGCGTTTAGCAACAATTGATAGTCAAACATCGAAGAATTTTTCCAACTTTAAAAAGTTAGTTTTGGTCATGTTTAGAAGTCTATAAAGCAGGAATAGCTAATTCAATAAAAAAAAATTATATACTAAAAGTTGTAGATCATTACGTTTTGTGCAAGATAAGATTTTTTAAGTAAACATTTGCCCATTCCTACTCTGATATATGTCAAAAAAACAAAAATTGTTTGTTGATTTGGGATAAACTGTGTTAAAAATGCAAAAAAAAATCACGAATAGAACAGGAAAAATAGCTTCAAATCTTGAACTCTAAAAATTAAAAGGTCTGATTGCTGCAAATTGTTCATTACATTTAGGTTTTTAGTTAGGTTTGCTATAAAAGCGTATTTTTCTAGTTTTTTAAACTAAAATTTTTATTTATTCTGTTTCTTTTAGATTCCTGAAAGAAATTTTAAGATTCTTCAGCCCTGGAATAATAGGAAAGGTTACAACAGGAGAAGTTAAAGCTGGTAAGGATAACATTGAATTTAGGTTGATGTACCGTAAACGGTTCCTTTGAACAAAGGCGTAGAACCTGAAGTTAATAACTCTTTACCCTTCTCAGATCTTCTCATTATTTGAAATCCTGATAACACCATATCCACTAACTGGTACACTAAACCTACATACTCAGGCAGTAATCTTTCGTTGAATTGAGTCAAAAAAAAATTGTTGCAAGAACTTACTGGGCAGCCTTCATCCTTCCTTCGCCACTCCTTACTTGCCATTTTCGACGGGGGTGTAATGGTGGACCCACGTTTCATCATAATATTGGAGGAAAAAAAAAACAATACAAAAGCACGTTTTTATTATAACCTCGGTGGCAGAAGTGTGTAGATAATGCAGGAGACTACATTGAAAAATGTTGAAGGTATAGTTTCTGTATAATATTATTCAATAAATATAATTTTGAAAATTACCGTTTATATTTGATTCACCCTCGTATCAAAAAATTAATACAATTTTTATTATAACCTCATCCACAGTAGCCTCTCCCTTTCCAATCCCCAATACCACGCTTCAAACACTTACCACATAAAACAAATACTCATATTAATAATTTTCCCATTAACATTATTAATAAACTACTTATTAATTACAGTAACCACTATTCTACCACCCTTTCCTTATCCAACCCGTTACTTCCACCTCTGCACCTATACAGATCACTTCCCTGTGCACCCGTCCTTTCAGATAAGATACAAAAGTCTTTACACTCATTCTTTCTACGGCTTGGTCTTAAGCCCCATGACAAATTCCTAAATATCTACTCCACACTTAAGATCCTATACCACTTCCTCTTCGGTCTAACGCCATCTATCGTATTCCTTGTTCTTTCCCCAACTGTAACTCTTCCTGTATCGGTGACACAAAAAACCACCTCAAAACCCGTATCTCACAACATAAACGCTCCATCACTTCTCGTAACCCTTTAGCCACAAAACTCTTAGAGCATTCCTTATTCCTCAAACATAGTTTCGATTTTGAACACGCTAATTTCGCCTCAAAAACGCTTCTCACGAAGACTTCTTCAATTTAACCCTTTTAATCATCAAATTTTAGTTTATAAAAATGTTTTTAGAGTTTTTCTTTTTTGCTTATTCTCCGCTCAACTTTTAAAGTTAATCATAACTTTTCCTATTCCTATTTCCTTTTCTCTATCTGCAGGTGTTCCTTAAGGACACCTGGTCCTTGAGGACCACCATCCTCACCACATATGCCGATAACACATTAGTAAACAATGATCCCTTCATTGCCTCCCAGACACTCTAATCCCGTATACTAAACCTTCTAGAATGATATCAAAAATAGAGAATCAAAATAAATCCCATCAAATAAACTTTACCCTTCGTCATAAACCTTGCAGCCCTGCAGTATGCTTTAATGATATTCCACTAATCCCTGTTGAACAGATCCGCTACCAAGGACTCCATCTGAACAAACGTCTTACTTGGAATCCACATTCAAGAATAAAACGACATGAAACTGCCCATCGTTTTCGACTACTTCAACATTTACTTGACAAACGTTCAAACCTTCCAATTAATTATAAATGACTCATTTACATAACTGCAATTAGACCATTTTGGACATTCGGAGTTGAGCTTTGGGGCTCTACTAAACCATCCAATTCATCTCGTATCCAATCCTTGCAATCTAAAATCCTTAGAAAAATCCTATATGCCAAATACTTCGCCATAAACAAACTTATCCACAAAGATCTTAATATACCTAACGTTTCTGACTTAGGTCAAACCAGATATCTCTCCCTTCATAGCAAACTCCACAACCATCCAATCCATTAGTATCACAACTTGCTTCTCATTCCATTCCAGATAACCCTCCGAGGTGCCTGAAAAGAAGATGACCTTCTGATATAGTGTATCATTATCCAGAACCTTTATAAGTGCTACCAATGGGTAGTTGTTTTAAAAACAAGTGACGTGTCATTTATATCATTATCATCAAATTTACTAAATGTATTATAATTAATATTGTATATAAAACAATATTTTTCATCACCAGATTTGTTGATGAAACATAATAATAAAAACACGTATAATTATAACAATGCTGATAGGTTTTATAAAAATATAGTTATTAAATTAACAACTTACAAACTATCAGTTAACATATACTTGATTCAGTTTTCAAGAAACATTGGCCCTCACCTAACCAAACACACAAGAAAAACTTGAATATAATGAAATAATTACTAGAAGCAAAGAAACAAAAGTTCGTATGGAACTTACAATTTTCAATTAAAATTTATTTATTTTTGTTAAATTTATTTTATTGTTCTTGATTTTTTTTTATTATTTTGCTAGTGCTTGATAAACTATACTCCATTTTTTTTTTATCATCAAATAGAAATCAATGTTTATTATAAACTACGCAAAAATGAATAGGGATATTGCTAACTTTGTGTTATTTACTATGCCTACCATTTTTGTATTATTTTTATTTTAAACTGCATTAATATTCATCAGAAATTGTTATGTTTTTTGCTAAAATGAAATACAATTAATGGGTTTAAAAAAATAAAACGTTTTAGTTGCATAATTTGTTTTATTGAACAGATTAGTTTTTGGAAACAATTAATATCTTGTATAATGTCCTCTGTTAGCCAAAACCTGTGTGCACCTATTAGGCATGCTATTAATAATGTTGTCACAGGTTTCTTGAGGAATTTCACCCCAGAGATGTTGCAATGCTGCACTCAGTTGTCAAAGGTCAATTAGCGGCGGATAATGATTAAAAGCCTCTCTGTAACGCGCCCCACTCGTGCTCAATAGGATTAAGGTCTGGAGACAATGGGGGAAGAGGCAGACGGGATTAATACCAGGTTTTCTAAAACTTGATGGACACAATAAACTTTCCTCTATAGAGGTCTTCGAGTCGTCGATACAGTTGTCTTCCAGAAATCGAAAATCTCTCTGCAATGAGAGATCCTATAGTTTGGAGGGAGGTATTACTCAATAATTTCATGTGCATATCGAGCTACTGTGAGGTTGGTTCGTCCTCCAGGGTAAATGCCAACCCAGACTATTACACCACCTCCTCTAAACTGCACTGAAGACACAATAAACTGGGACATTGTACGCATTTCTTGTTCTCTATAGACTCTTCGGCGTCTTCTGTCACTATACAGATAAAAACGCGACACGTCAGTAAACATCACAGCATTCCAATTTGTGTCCTCTTCTAGTCGCTCTCTGCACCACATTCTTCTTAGCTGCTGGTGGCGAGCTGTTGCTGCAGATCGTCTCAAAGGAGAATATGATGTAAGGCCAACTTCCAACAAACGATTACGAATCGTTTGTGTTGATAATAGTCAAGGTAAAACACGTTCAACTTCATTGAGGATCTGGCGTGCACTATGAAAAGGGCTTCTCCTGGCAATGATAACAATATTTCTATCCTCTCTTTATGATGTAATACATTGCGATCCACTGCCCGGCCTTCTATTGGCACTCCCAGTCTCTCGGAATCGAGCTAAAGCCCGGGAGACGACACTCTGGGAAACGCCAACCGCCTCTGCAATATCAACTTGTCGGTGACCTTGATTAGGCATTTTCACTATAATTTCGCGAACATCGGGTTCAAGATGATGTCTTTCTATGTTTATTGAAAGTACGACTGGATTAAAATACGAGAAAAGCTGTTGATAAATCTTCATGTTTACTATTCTTAAGAAAACTTGTTATAAATAAAAGGATTAACAAATGTTTTGTCTTTGGTTTGTATTTTCTATTTTGTTGGATCCTACTAATATTGAATATATTGGCTAATTTAATTTAATTGACCGGATAAGGGATAAATAAGGCATATCCCTATTCCTTTTTGCGCAGTTTATATGAAATACATGAATGAATGAAACTAATTGTTCATATTCACCAAATAACAAAACAGATGATAACATAATGTTTAAAGTAACACCGTCTTCTAAAATGTGTCAAACATTTTGTTCAAAGTAGCCCTCCAAGTTGTCTTTTTTTTGTCAAATAAAAGATATAAAATTAAAGAAATGAGTTAGAGACATGAAACAAAAAAGAAAATGTTGCTGAATAGATTAGTAACCATAAAAAGGCTTACATCAGCCAAGAACGGCCAACACGTGCTCTTATCGCGATCGCAGCGTATTCTTTGTTTAATCCTCAAATGTATAGAACAAACTGGAGGAGCTTGTAAATTGGGCCCGCCAAAAAGATTTTCATTTTTAAAAGCACGTTTGTTCAAAGTAGCACCCGTTTACGGTATTTTTTTTTTTTTTTTTTTTTATAATTGTAAGACAAGATAAACATGTTGATACTAACTTAAGGAGACAAAGTGATAAGGACTTCTGAAAGATGTCAGAACCAATAGTAGGCTGAGAGTAAAGAGACGAAAGGGTCAGCTAGATCGGTATTCCTTTAGGTTTTGCCTATGGTTGGTTCCTGATGATGATTTTTCTGTTCCTACTAAAAACGAATCCAAAATGGGTCCAGCTGATTATATTTAAAATATTTTTCCAGTATGAACAGAAAAAACCAACCAGTCATATGTAAAATCTAAAGGAGAAACCTTCTACCTATGTATATAAACAATGCACATATGATACCCGAAATCATACCAGTCCTCCTATTCTTTTATAATTTTTCCCTCCAAAATTCAGTTTTTCCAACCTCATGGAAAAAAGCATTAATTCATCCTATAAATAAAATATTAAACCCTATATCTCCAAACGACTATCGCCCTATCCCCATCTTGTCTAATCTTTCTAAACCCTTGGAAAGATTAGTTCAATATCAAATTTCCAAATTCCTTGAAGAATCCAACCTCCTCGACCCCCTTCAATCTGGTTTTCGTCCCGGCTACTCCACCCAGTCTGCTCTCCTAAAAATCACTAATGACATATTTACCGCAATAGATGATAAAAAATTAACCGTCCTGTTACTCCCTGACTTTTCTAAAGCCTTCGATTCCCTCGATCACTCTATCCTATTCTCCAAATTAAAATCATTAAACTTTTCCTACAGTTCCATCCGCTGGTTTCAATATTTCCTTTCTCACCGTTCCCAAGCAGTTTAAATACCATACCAACCCCTATCTTCTTTTCTCACTCTTACCTCCGGTATTGCTCAGGGATCCAGTATTTCTCCTCTCCTTTTCAATACCTACATTAATGTTCTTCCTAATTCAATTTATCACTGTTCCTACCACCTCTATGCAGATGATTCCCAAGTCTACCTCTCCTTCTCCCCTTCAGAGCTATCCACTGCTTTCGCTAAAGTTCAGGAAGACCTGGACAGAATCAGTGCCTGGGCGACCTGAAATAAATTAGAACTTAATGAAAAGAAGACTCAGGCCATTATAATAGGCTCTAGCTCCCTCCTTAATTCCTACTCACAATACCCTCCTTTAACCTTAAATAATCATTCTATCTCTTTCTACTCCACTGTAAAAAATCTCGGGATTGTTTTTGATCAAACCCTTTCTTGGAAACCTCAGATTGCCCAAATTTCCCGCAGCTCCATAGGCCTTCTCAAATTATTCCACCGAAACCGTTACCTTCTTCCCCAGTTAACCCTAAAGGTTTTAGTCTCTTCCTTATTATTCCCTTACATTGACTATGGTTGTCTGGTTTACGGTGGCCTCTCGACGGTTCTCGAGGACAGACTGAAGCGAATCATGAACTGCTCCGTCAGGTTTGTCTTCGGTAGTCCGAGGCGTTCCCATGTTTCCCACCTCTATTCCCAACTAAATTGGCTCTATCCCACTTTCCGTAAACAATATTTCCATGGAACATTCCTGTACCAAATTATCAATACCCTTCAACCTTTTTATATTTACTATAAGCTTCAATTCAGATCTGCAGTCAATCCAATACATATAAGATCCCGTCTTTCTGATCTGTATACCCCATCCCATAGAACTTCAACATTCCAACGCTCCTTCCTTTTCCGCTCACCAATCCTCTGGAACTCCATCCCTCCTCACATCAGACAAGCTAAATCCCTGAAAACATTCAAATATTTCTATTTCCAATACCTCCTTCTCATCCAAACTGACGCTTGCTAACTATCTACCTACTTAGTCAAAACTATTATTGCATTGCTGGATTCAGTTTTGGAATAATTGAGATTCCTTTTAATACAAATTTCACTGTCCATGAATATAACATTGGGTACTTCTATTGTACATACAAATCTAATCATTGTACCGAAAGATTTTTGTATATTATTTTATTTTTTTCTTATTTAATTTTATCTTCTCTAATCTGTAGAATGTTATCTTATTTTCTTTTCTGTTTATTTAAATATCATCCATGTACATGGTGTCATTAGTGTATTATTATTTTCCTTTTTTTTTTCTTTTGTATCTCATTATGTCTCTTACCAGATTTAATGTAGTTATACCTGTTATTCGTAAGGGACTTTGTCCCAGATTAAAATTATTTTTTTATTCTATTCTGTTCTATTCTATAATCTAATGCCTATAATGATAATTTTAGCAAATATAAACTAACTTCGTTTCACATTATAATTGAATGAATTAATCACTGACATTTTTTAATTTAAAAAAACACTATCCATTCTTCGATTATTCATTCTTTTGTTATTCTTTTTGTACCGCAGGTGGTGTAACCATCCCAAAAGGGACAGTAATTCACTATTTATTGCGGAAAATTCGAATGGACCCAGAAATTTGGAAGGATCCTCTAACATTCAACCCAGATAAAGATTTTGAAAATAAGCCAAAATATGCGAATGCAGCATTTGGCCTCGGTGTCAGAAGTTGCCCAGGTATGGAGATATTAATTTCCTTTTATTTTATTTATTTTTTATTTTATTTATTTATTTATTTTTTTAAATTGATTCTAGATTTTCTTTATGTAATGCTAAACTGTTAACGAATGTTGTACAGTGGGGCAAAGGCGGGAAAAATTCAACATTCGATATGGGAGTTAATTTGTATTGTGTTGAAATGTTGAATAGCTGAAGAATCAAATTTCCTCAATCAAAAAGAAATTTTTTTTTAAAGCTAAAATGTACATATATATAATAATAAATAATAATAATAAAGTTCTTTATTTATTCTGGGATTTTAAGTCCCTCAAGAATAAAAACTAATGTACAATCAAGGGCCTTCAGAGCCTTAAAATAATATAATATTTTTAGAACAGTATTAAAGATAATAATAATAAAATAAAAAAAAAAATATTAATAAAAAGTAATAGAAAATTTAAAATCAATTTTTTACAAAAAAAAAAAAAAAAATTTCATGAGGATAAATTGTTCATTTTTTATACAACTAAAAAGTTGCTACTAACAGTTTTCGTGGATAGGGAGAAATAGTAGGTGGTTAAAGAAGTGGTAATTGAAAGTGGAAAGGGAAATTGAATGACGAATGTTGAGAGGGATGGAGTTCCAGAGGAAGAGGATCGGATCACGAAAGATCTGTCGAAAGTGACAGAGCAATGAGCAGGAGTATGCAAATCAGATTGACTGGAACGGGTTTAGTGGCTAAGAACTGAAGATTAGAGTTTAAGGAATTGGGAAACGTAAGATGGACGATAGGGTTAGACGATTTGGAAGAGAAAGGATCCCAGGAGATACTGGCAGCAATAGAAAGGAATGAGCCACTTTAACTTCACATGAAACTTCGAAACGTGGGCGCTTCTCGGGATCCCGAAAATAAAAAGAATAAAGCAGTTAAACAGTATTTTGAGTCTGGCCCCAAAATCCTCAGAAACACCCCCATACACAGTACAGCAGTAGTCGAAGTAGTGGAAGATGAGGGAGGTAACAGTAACCTGCGGGTTTCGGAAGGAAGAAGGTGGCGAAAGTAATTGAGATTCTTTAGGATAGAGATGATGCGGCGGGAAATGGTTTTTAAGAGGTAACTCGAACCTATAACAATCGCTTTGGTCTTTTTAGCATTTAAATTTTGCTTAGTTGAGCTCTGGGGCTCCACTAAACTATCCAATTCATGTATTATCCAATCCTTACAATCAGAAATCCTTTGAATAATCCTCAATGATCCATTGATGTAATTGTTTATTCTTTTGTTTCAGGAATGCAGTACGCGAAGCTAGAGCTGAAAATTATCTTATCAGTAATAATAAGAAATTTCAAACTATCTTCAAAGCAGAAATTTGAAGATTTTAGATACGAAACGCACCTAATGGCAGAGATTGTGAACCTCAAGCCTATACAACTTGAACCTAGATTGCCTTAATATTATATATATATATATATATATATATATATATATATATATATATATATATATATATATATATATATATATATATATATAGGGTGAGTATCTCTTAGCGTAAAAAAAAAAATTGGGTTAAACTAGATCAAAAATGTAGCTAAATGCCGCAAATCTCACCTTTCTATTCCAATCCGTTGCAGATATACGATAAATCAAAGACTTTTTTGAGGAAATCACGTTTTTTCAAATTTTGGCCACATTTTCAGATTTAGCATTAAATTTCCTATAAGAACAGAGTACACGTAACCTTGAATTTTACAAACTTGGTATCTAAAGAACAGCTTGATCTTCACCTTATTTGGGGAAGTCGCAATGTCTTATTTACTTCAACGCTCACCGTTTTTTCGTAAAAACTATCCACAAAACGTCAAATCTCACAAAAACTTGCAAATTTAATCAGCTTTCGAATGATATGTTAAACGTAATGATTTTGTTTCAATTTCATGGAGATATTTACTTTTGAAACCGAAAAAACATGGTGTTCTCATTTGGTATACAAATCAGTTACTTGGGTAAATAAAACATTATGACAATCCCTTAATGGAAATGTGCATTTTAAACATAATAAACTGTTCATTAGAATAAAAAGCAAAGAAAAAAATTATTGTTTAATAGTAAATAAAGGAAAACTGTCAATAAAGCGACACCAGATCAGAGGATCTTATGTTATTACATTTATTTATTTATTATGTGATTTATAGCTAGATGAGTCTCAATTTTACAGGGGAAGGCATTTCGACCATTCATAATAGCGATATACATGGATTGGTAGAAATGCCATCCCCTGTAAAAACAGACTCATCTGCCCATAAAATTCACTTCAAAAAGTAGTATTCTTAGACACAATCTGCATTCAGAAGCTAACGGCAAAATTAAGGTCTATGTTCATTATCACTGGATTTTAAACATTACATTGAAAATCTAATAAAATAAATCCTAAATAATAATAATAAATAAATGTAATGTAATATCATCATATCCTCTGATCTGTGTCGCTTTTTTGACAGTTTTCCTTTATTTTATATTAAACAATCATTTTTTTCCTTTGCTTTTTATTCCAATGAAGAGTTTATTATGTTTAAAATGCACATTTCCATTAAGGGATTGTCATAATGTTTTATTTACCCAAGTAACTGATTTGTATACCAAATGAGAACACCATGTTTTTTCGGTTTAAAAGTAAATATCTCCATGAAATTGAAACAAAATCATTACGTTTAACATATCATTCGAAAGCTGATTAAATTTGTAAGTTTTTGTGAGATTTGACGTTTTGTGGATAGTTTTTACGAAAAAACGGTGAGCGTTGAAGTAAATAAGACATTGTGACTTCCCCAAATAAGGTGAAGATCAAGCTGTTCTTTAGATACCAAGTTTGTAAAACTCAAGGTTACGTGTACTCTGTTCTTATAGGAAATTTAATGCTAAATCTGAAAATGTGGCCAAAATTTGAAAAATATTTAGACAAAATGGAGATATTACAGTTTTTATGGGAAAAAAAACGTGATTTCCTCAAAAAAGTCTTTGATTTATCGTATATCTGCAACGGATTGGAATAGAAAGGTGAGATTTGCGGCATTTAGCTACATTTTTGATCTAGTTTAACCCAATTTTTTTTTTTTTTTACACTAAGAGATACTCACCCTGTATATATCATTCTATTCATTGTTATTTTTTTTATATTTGCTAAATAAATTTTTTTAATGGCTATATGGAGTATCTTTTGTCCAAACCTGTTTACTGTCACAAAAATATTAAATTTTTACAAATAAACAGAATATTATCTATATGTTATGTTCATATTGCACAATCTCAGTATTCAAGATTGAAGATCATGAACTGTGTCCTGGGATTCCTTTTAGGAATATCACGCCAATACCATGTATCTTACCACTACACAAAATTTAAAAAAAATTTTCCCTTCTTCCGATGACAATACTTCCTTGGTTCGTTCTAGTGATTCTGACCTAATGGCGCGCAACTTAACGGCGGCGTACCTGTTACCGATATTCAGACGTAACAGGTAGTAGATACTTGCATACTCACTTCAGTACTAGTAACAACATTCATACCTGTTACCTTCGTACTGCGTACTGCCCTAGACTAGTATTTCTTACTTGTCATCTCTACCTGTTACCAGGTACTCGTTTACCTAAACCAGTGTTTTTACTTCCACTCTCGTACGAGTATTTTCTGGTAAATTGTCAGCCGGTCTTCATTGTATTAAACACTCTTACATTTTTTTTTATTTTAATATTGTTAATTTTAAAAATAATTAAAATAAACTCAAATATGAAATCTATACATAAACAATTATATTATTTTTGCTAGTCATAAATCAAATAAAAATATGTAAGCTGTTATATAATATCTAACTTCTTAAATAATAATTTGCCAATTATTTGCTATCTTGTTGATAATTCATTAAGGTTTTCATTAAAGTAAATTAACTGTAATCAGTCAAAAAACATTTGGTCTTCATTTAACTACCAGTATTTTGTGAATAAAATGGTTGAGGATAATAAAAAACATTATATGGAAAAATATAATTTTATAGAAACTTTTTTTTTTTTTTATTTTATTTCTTTCCCTCCCTTGCATCTCGGCTACACGGGTTTTACAGGGATGGCTTGTAGCCATCACTGCTGGTTTTAACAGTTTAACATAACATTTCAATATTACTTTTAACATTGCAAGAATAAATTTTCTTAAACATTTCAATATTACATTTAACATTTAACATTTCAAGATTACACTATACGTTTAAAATAACATTTAATATTTAAAATACATTAAACGCTTCACATAACTACATACTTGTGTTTAATTCAACATACCTTATATCTAATACAACAACCTATATTTAATACAATATACTATATTAAAATTAACTACATACTAACTATAACATACTATAATACATAATAATGATAATAATAACAACTACATAATAACTATAACATACTAAATTAAAATAACAATATACCTATATTAAAATTTTTTTTAAATTTTATAGTTTTTACATTTACGTTTATATAGGCTTTATTCGGCGATGGGGTTGTCATCAGCATCATTTCTGTCCAGTGGTCTTTCTGGGGCGTGGCCCCTTCTTCCTAGGTTGAAGTGCTCTACCCCCACTTCAGTTATTCAACCATACACAAAACTTTTGTAATACGGGTAGTTGTCAGCTGATACTAGTTGAGGGAAATCACTCTCCGTTAGAACGTAGAGCCCTGTTTCTCTCAGTAGCTTGGCTCTCAATGTCTCAAAGGCAGCGCATGCAATTACCACATGTTCAGCGGTCTCCGGTAAAGGCACCACAGCACATGTGGGACAAAGCGGGTCAATATTTTTACCATGTTTCTGGAGCTTGGGTCGAAAGCCCCCGTGCCCTGTGAGAAACTGTGAGATCCAGTAATCCGGGAGGACCCAAGTTGCTTCAAGACGTGACCTAACAGTGGGGAAATATTTTCTAAGAGTAGCCCCTTTCGGGGTTGTCACCCACAGCCTGTTCCATTCTTCTATCGCGTACTCCCGGATAATCTTCAACCATTTCTTTGGATTTGCGTCAATCAGAGAATGGAGATTATTTGGTAGTCCCACCGAGCCTTCCCTTAAATTTAAAACCATCTTCTTGAAGTAGAAGATCAAGAGGTACCCCTCCTGCTAAGACCTGGACCCCCTCATGAGACACTGATCTGTATGTCCTGGTGACTCGCAGCAGAGAATTACGCTGAATTGTTGCCAGCCTACTCATCAGTCTGCGTGAGAGATTTTGGTACCAGGCGGGAGATGCATACCGTAGGATACCAAGTATCACTCCTTTATATATTACCATCGTAGCTGGGTATCTGAGGCGCCCCCAACCAACTGAAACCGTTCAATGATTGGCAAGGTATTCCAAATGAGGCGTTACGTCAAAATTTCTTCTTATTTTCACACCCAGGTAGGTGACAGTCTCAGAAGGACGTATTCTTTCTCCTTCAATTCTAATAATAGGGTTAGGCCTACACTTATTTCCTTTCAGAAAAATGGCCTGTGTTATTGCAGCCGCCATTTTCATCTTCTGTTTACTACACCATCTACTAACTAGGCCAGCACATCTTTTAGCTTCTTGCTTCAATTGAACTATACTGTTGGGAGACACAGCGACAGCCAGATCGTCGACATAGGCAATCGCAGGGAACCGTTCTTCCTCGAGTATAGCCAACATATCATTGAAGACTAACTTCCACAGGGCCGGACCAAGGACAGAGCCCTGAGGACAGCCCCTCTCGACTACATCCTCATACTCATAAAAGTTCCGCGTATTTTAACACGTCGGTCCTGGAGGTAGCTCATTACCAGCGCATACTAATTGCTAGGAGTATCGTATCTCTGGAGCTGGTAAAGTACGCTTAGCCACCACACACTATCAAAGGCAGAGGATATGTCAAAGAGGAGTAACATGACGTACCGATCTGCCCTCTCAGCTACGTCATGACGTACCCTCAACAAAGCATCAGCGGTTCCCCTGCCTTTAGTGGATCCGCATTGCCGTGGATGGCTTGCTCTCATCAGAAATGGCTGCAAGCTCTTAAGCAGCAGTTTTCCAGCACTTTACTCATAACAGGGAGGTCTATGTAACAAATAGGTCTATGTGACTTCGCTAGTCACTTGTCTTTGCCAACTCCCTTATAGATAAGTCTAATATCAGCAGTTTCCCATAGTTTCGGGAAGTATCCCTTATCTAAGCAATCATAGAAAACCGCTAATAGCCGATCTTCTATGTAGGGAATACTGTTCTTGAGTATAGCCCTGTCTATACAATCCAATCCTGGTGCTCTTCCCACTTTCTGACTGTCCACGCTATTCCGAAGATCCCATATGTCCCATGATGGGCACATATCAGTACCAGATGGATACTTAGTAGTACGTCTCATAAATGCTTCTTCATCATTGTCTTCGGATGGGTTGTCCCTGGGGTATGTCGCCTGGATGAATATCCTTGCCGATTCTTCTGGTGTTACTGCCTGTTCGTCTCCTTGCTTCAATGATGCAATCACCTGTAGTGGAGTAAGCTTGCCAAAGGCTGTTCTATAAGGAATACCCCAGGGATTCTTAGCCGACTCTTCCTCAATAAAATTGTCCCAAGACTTTCGTTTTTGTGAGCGCACCTGGTTTCGATATACTCGGCCTTACACCTGCACTCTCCACAGAGGACAGTGCGCCTCTTGTCGCAACAACACCTCTGATACAATCGCCGAGCCTTATACACCTCTCTCTTTAAGGTGGTTAATCCCGGTGTCCACCATGGGACTGTTCGAGCTCTCGCCTTCCGGTGCTGGAGAGAGTCCTCTGCAGCATCGAGGATGACATTTGTGAGCCTAGACACTCTATAGTCCAGGTGATCTGTATCATCCGTCTCTGCTGGGTCCCATTCTTCATCAATCAATTTCCCCTCCAACGTAGCACGAAAGGTACTCCATTCTCCTTTTCGAGTAACGTAACCTTTATGGAAGACGTGGTAACATCATGCATACTGCACTAAGTCAAATGCAATTTCATTGTGGTCGGAGCTCGTCTCAGAACTAATATTCCAATCGACAATATTTCTGATTAGTGTCGGTGAGGCCAAATCCAGCTCTGACCCCTTGGCCCAGAAAATGTAGGGGTGGTGGAGGGGTCATTAACAACTACTAACTGGTTTCTAGCAATAAACTCAATGACTCTAGCACCTCTCCTATTTGTTCGATTGGATCCCCAAACAGTGCTCCAGGAATTAGTGTCTGAGCAAACATTGCATTTCTTGAACTTTGTGTGATCGCTTCCATAGCAGATATACCATCTTCAAGATTATTATTTCCATCGGGAAGGTACACCGATGCTAGGGTGAAAGCAATGTTACCCCACCTGATGTAACAAGCCACACTATCTGCTCTGGTATACTGCTCAAGACCCAATACATCAAGATTCGGGTTGATAATGACTATGGCAGCCCTGGACCTCCTCTCTCCACTGCTCAGGGCTATTATTCTCGACGTAAGGCCAAATCCAACAACCTTGTTCCTATGGCAGCTCGGTTCCTGGATCGCCATAATGTCATAGTGTAGGGCGAGAGATGGCAACTCATTCGTGACAAGACGCCGACGACCCATGTCAAGCTGAAGGATGGTGATTTTATTCATAGAAGGTTCTTTTCGCTTCCTCATTAGACCACTTTGGATGCACAGGGCATTCCCGACTGCCTGCCTTGTGCTTCCTTTGACCAACAGGAGTATTTGCTCGCTCACAATTTATGCAGGAAGGGCTTTTCAGCTCTTTCTTTTTCAAGCAATCCTTTATTATGTGACCGGTACATGCACACCAAATGCAGACTGGTACATCAGCTGTACAAGTGGCTTTTGTGTGACCGTAACCTTGACACTTAGTGCACCTAGGGGCGTCGAGATAGTCCTTAAAGGTTATCGTCCACCATCCTCCATCCATCCTACCCCTTTCCAAAAGCAAGAAACGGACCATTGGATGCACTTTCAACACCCAATCTTTGGTGAAGACATTTCTAGCTACTGAGGAGAAAAGTGGACGGAGATCATTCTTGACAAGAGGAGTGGGGCCCGGCTTCTAGGGCATTTTCCCCCACAAAAACGTTACTAAATCATCTGAAGTCCAGGAGTGAGGCACACCATGCACTTCTATTCTGGGTTTCTTCCTGAGGGCTAATTTGGCTTGCAGGCCTTTTTCTCGCAGTCCTTGACATCCAATAACTTTGGTAGCGTCGCTAATATCATCCATTCAAACTAGCACTGAGCCGGCTTTGGTCGCTCGGACTATAGCAGCTTTTACTCCTATTTCCTCCGGTGATGGCAAAGAGTTGATTATATCTACTGGACTTTTACCCAAGCCGCTGATTGTGACATACGATTTTTGGATCTGGGCCGGCTTAGCTGGCAGGGACTTAGCAATTTCAGTTTCAGATCTCGGTTTCGCCTGGTTCGAGCCTTGCGAGATGTCTTGATTTGCGCTATTTTGGTTGTTTTTTACCTTGTTTCTCGCAGTTTTTGCTTTTTTTCCCCCTTATTTTACTTTTAACAAGCTCATAGGTCTCAGTAGGCAAGGAGGTTCCGTTTGAGTCCATGATTAGAGTTTCCGTTGCCCCTTCTGCTTCAGGCTGTGTGCATTGAGGTGCCGCACTCGATGCTGAAAGCGCTTGTATGAATTTTGGCACTGAGGTCTCAATTATGATTTTCGTAATCAATTCATATACTTTCTGCGACGAAAGTGTTTCATTTACCGCCCTCTGAACAATAGAACTGATTTCACTAGGACTATTATCATTTTCTCTGTCCGCTAATCCTTCAACGATTTCTATAAGAACATTTATAACAGTTTTCTTATCGTTTCTGACCATGTAACTTCGGAGATTTTCCTGAATCCGCCTAGCATCATGAATCAGTTTATCTTTATCTTCGGATGTTTTCACATCAGGGGAGCCCTTCCTAGCCCTTTTAGCCGTCTGTTTTTGTCCCTTATGTCCTTTATCTTGATCTATTCCCTATGTGTTTCCACTATCAGGATTAATATTACAGGAATTCATCCTCTTAACCCCTAAACTTTTCAAAAAATCAAACAGCTTAACCTACCAAGAACTTAAACTTTTATCTTACTAATTACTTAACGGTTATCACTGTGAATAATAGTTATTATAGGTATAATAGTTATTATAGTTATCACTATATAGGTTATTAAACACTTCTACTTTACAATGTTCATATGTCTTACCTTTAGATCCAAAAAAGATTGTATCAATGCGTCCATTCACTCAAAAGATAACCTAACCTCCATTACAAACCAGAAAAAAAAAAAAAACATAACTAATACATATAAAACTAAGAGAATACCTAATTAGCAACGATTAAACAACAAATTAACATTAACTACAAACAAGAAGAAAAACAGAAGCCATAAATATAAAAGAAAAAGAAAATCTAATAAGCAACGATTTAATAACACAAATTTAAATTACTTATAAACGATAATAAAAACAGAGCTAGTAACTATAAAACTTAGAGGCTAATAAACAATGATTTTAACAACAAAAATTAAAATTAACTTCCCAAACTAAACTGGCAATCCATAGCGGCACTGTAAAAACAAACTGTTCTTGGGATCGGGCTATCCTTCGAGAGCTGGTAACCCAAAGGTGGCCGCCAATTCTTCGAAAATCTTGTTGACAAAGGAAGCCGGCACTTCAAATAGATACGGATAACACCGCGATGTTAACACTTCGAAGGCTGGAACAAGACTCACAGTAACAGGTATTTGTAACTGATATTTTTTGGACCTATATCGTTCGTCCCTGTTACTGAAATATATCAGTTTACACCTTCCCTAGTTCGTTCCTTTACAAATCACTTTCCTCTCAGTCACCTCCCAATATTCTCAAAGCATTAACAATAAAGTCATCACTGAGTTCCTGCAAAAGCAGATCCCGTCCCACAGTGGGGAAAACGGCTATATTAGACTATACTAATAGAATTATAATTATTTATTATTTATTGTAATAATAATTTATTACAAATTAATATTTACATGACAGACAGAACCATATATTAGATTTGATGGTTAGGTATTTACAATTTTTGTTTTATTTTGCAGGGGTAATAATAAATAATTATAATTACTTTAATATTTATTATTAAAATATTAAATTATTTCTTTATATATATATATATATATATATATATATATATATATATATATATATATATATATTATTATTATCTATATATATACATACGTTTCCTAAGTTTTGAGGGTGCTGAAATGGAATTTTAGGGCTAAAAAAGTTTTCTATCATATTTTAAAGTGTGAAAGCTAAAATGTTACAAGTGAAGTGCATTCAATATAATATAATAATAATTATAATTATTTACGACAGGGGTCGTTAGCGTTGAAAAATTATCTCCAGCCTCCCGTAGAATGCGTTAACAACGAATTAATATCCTTCCGCCATCTTAAAACAGTTAAATAGTCAAATATTTTAAAAAAGTGTCCTTTTAAGGTCCGCCATCTTAAAACCGTTAAATATTTTAAAACAGTATCCTGGAGGACAACAATGGCGGACAATTCGAATTCAGCATTCCAAAGAACCCTTATGGTAAATACGAAATTTCATCCAAATAGAAAAATAAAAATTCGTAAGCTTCAAAATTTGCCTGACCAAAATAATAATAATACCATTTGGTAGGCAACTTTTGTTTAAATTGACAAAAACATGAATTAGGTTTAGACGGTTAAACTTATCAACTTTATTTTTTTACACGAAATATGGAGTGGTAATACGCTTGAAATGTCTTTGGTTTCATCATCCTATCTGGTTTTGAACTCAAGCAAAAAAGCAAAATGTTTTTCAGATTTTCCAGTTTATGTTCATCGAATTTGACATTTATATACATCAAAAGAAAGCTGAGGATCTCTTTCCAGCGATAACAACCAGTGAATATTGTGACAAAGTAATGGCGATTTAAAGGAATGTAACCAATAATCAGTTTAAAAATTTCATTTTCCTCGAAGAGCGTGAAAAAAAAATGATATTTTTTGATTTGGTTGAATAAGCGTTTTTCAATGTTTTTTAGGATGCTGAATTAGAATCTGACATCAATTTTCGTGTGAAAGAATCTATAGAGATAGTTTGCATGAAAATCTAGGCTAATAATTTTTTATTAGATTTTCATTCTAAAAAAATAATTATAAATAATAATTCTAAAAAAATTATTAAACTAAAATCTATGGAGTGGCTGTATTTTTCCTTAAATCCGCAATCAAAACTAAACATCTTCGTGCAAGAATTATGTCGATATCATTTTTGAAACCCGAGATATAAAATAAATTATTTGAAAGCTTTTTTTTTTTTTTTTTTTTTTTTTTTTCGGCTTCTAGGGCCCATTGGTTGAAAAGGCAAAATACGTGTCTAATATTTTTTGACCAGAAACCTCCAAAAAAATTGCCAACAAGATCCGTGAGAGACTGAGTATGTCCTCCCCTTGTGAGTTGATTTATAAAATTGAAATGATGCATTTAAAAATGATTTTACGTTCAAAAATGTTACTTATTAGCTTGGTGATAATAAAAACGGATAGTAAAGTAATAAACGATATATGTACATACATGGACTTCTTTGAAACTTCTTTGAAAATGGTTAAAAACAATTTATCATTAAAAAATATTTGTATACAAAAATGCGATTATTTTTTAGAATATTGAGGAACAAAATAAAAACAATAAAGTATTGAACTACGTAGTAGTATCCAAATATTATTGACTCTGTTTTTTAGTAGGTAAAAACTCAAAACAAATAGCTGTCTAAAAACCTTTTTATAATGTTTTAAAAACATTTATTAGTTTAGTTTAACAACAAAAAAAAATGAAATATAAATAAAAAAATGGACTAGTCAATAGTAATTACGATCACAATAACAGGTAACTTTTCTAAACAGCTGATTGTGTTTCTTCCACCTCGTTTATGCCTCCTTAATCTGACAAATAATATGCATAATATGGCAGCCATATTGTTAGATGCTCCCTTTTGATGTTGTGATATGCCATGCCTCCTTTTTACTCCCTTTTGCAGCAGTACGTGATTTTTAAATGTAAATTTGAACAGCTTTTCCTTCGTTTTCAAACCTAAAACCTAGTCAGTCTTCTGTGTGGCAAGGAGCTGGATCGAACGGTATATAAAACTCAATTTCGATTTTCGGTGGATTTTCTACGTTTTGCAATTAGGTGCCTCATATGAAGTATGTTATTCATATGGATGAACATAGTATAGTGATAAAAGTATAGTTGACTGCTATGATGAATGGAGAATATGATGATCAGGGATGCAGTCAAAGAGGAACACCACGTCTAAGTAGAAACACAGACGTGCCAATGTTTCGACATGCCTTGCAGGTCTTCTTCAGGGCTATCATGAATAGAAAACTAGCTGTGACAAAAAATAACAGACCGATAAACAGATGTCAAATGGAATACAGAACGGCATGGATAAAAAACAATATACAAAAACCGCTATAGAAAAGTACAAATAATGGGGTGTATAAAAAAAATAACCGTTTTTTAAACAAATATTTGTATTATTATTTCTTTGATATAAAATACAATTAATACTCAGTGTATAGTCGCTTGTTATCTACCGTCATTACACATCTGCTAGCCAATTGCTCGATGCCACGCTGATACCATTCCTTGGGATGGCTGCCAAAGAACTCTTGGACAGCATTTTCAACTTTTTCCCTTAAAGAAAATGGACCATGGATCGAAACAAGTAGTAATCCGAAGGTGCGAGATCTGGACTATATGGTGGATGAGGCAGGAGTTCAAACCCAGTAAGTTCTCTAAACTTTTTTGCTGATTGTTGAGGAGTAAGTTCGTGAGGGACCAGTCTACACGTCTTTTTCACCTTCCCCCATGGAGAAAAGATGGCGACTAACAGTATCTTTCGACACACCACACTCCCTGGCAAGTTCGCGAGTACTTGTGGACGGGTTTGACTCAACAGCTTCCTTCAGAACCTCATCAATATCCATTAATGGTCGCCAAGAGCCCTTCTTCCTTTCCAGCGTCGTATCTCCACTTCTAAATTTTTCAAACCAACACCGCGCCGTGTGCTCTTCAAGGACACCTTCCCCTTCATATTTAATAATTTCACGAGTTGCTTGAACGGCTGTGAAATTTTTTTTCCAGTAATGTATTAAAATTACGAGAATTTCGTAGGACAATGTCATGTTTCTTCTTTGAAATAAATAACTGAACTGACGCTTTTTTTGAAGAAGTCCAGTGTTAGTAGCACAGAATTAGCAAACGGCTATAGAATAAAGACAAACCAGGAACTATGGGACCTGTACGGGGAACCAGATCTAGTCTCCTGCATCAAAAAGGGAAGACTAAGATGGTTGGGGCATGTCCATCGAATGAATCAGGAGAGGCTCCCAAAGATGGTAATGGAAGGGCGTCCGGAAGGATTAAGAGGAAGAGGCAGACCTAGACTGCGGTGGCTGGACGATGTCGAGGCTGACCTTCGGCTCCTGGGGGTGGCGGAATGGAGAGAAGCTGCAGAGAATCGGTCCGAATGGATGAAGGTTGTGGAGGAGGCCAAGGTCCTTCATGGACCATAGCGCCAGTAGAGAGAGAGAGAGAAATAATAAATAGCATTAAAATATTTACATACTTTTGAACTCTGGAATTTGATAAAACGGTCATTTTTTTTTTATACGCCCTATTACATAAATCAGCAACAATACATCTTGCCTTGCTGCTTTGTATTGTTTTTTATCCATGCCATTCTGTATTCCATTTGTCTGTTTATCGGACTGTTGTTTTTTGTCGCATCTAGTATTTTTTTCATTATAGCCCTGAAAAAAACCTGCAAGGGAGGTCGAAACACGTATTTAAGTGTTTTGATTTGAACTGCTGTTGAGTCAAATCTTGCCAGGGAGTGTGGTGTGTCGAAAGATACTGTTAGTCGCCATCTTCTCTCCATGGGGAAGGTGAAAAAGACGTGTAGACTGGTCCCTCACGAACTTACTCCTCAACAATCAGCAAAAAAGTTTAGAGAACTTACTGGGTTTGAACTCCTGCCTCATCCACCATATAGTCCAGACCTCGCACCTTCGGATTACTACTTGTTTCGATCCATGGCCCATTTTCTTTAAGGGGAAAAAAATTGATAATTTTGCGGAAGTTGAAAATGCTGTCCAAGAGTTCTTTGACAGCCATCCCAAGGAATGGTATCAGCGTGGCATCGAGCAATTGGCTAGCAGATGGGTAATGACGGTAGATAACAATCGACTATACTTTGAGTATTAATTGTATTTTATATCAAAGAAATAATAATACAAATATTTGTTTTAAAAAACGGTTATTTTTTTTATACATCCCATTATTTGTACTTTTCTACAGCGGTTTTTTGTATATTGTTTTGTATCCATGCCATTCTGTATTCCATTTGACATCTGTTTATCGGTCTGTTTTTTTTTTTTTTGTCACATCTAGTATTTTATTCATGATAGCCCTGAAGAAGACCTGCAAGGCATGTCGAAACGTTGGCACGCCTTAAAGTGTTTCTACTTAGACGTGATGTTCCTCTTCGACTCCATCCCTGATCATCTTCTTCTCCTATAAATATATTATATTATATGGATAAATATCCGAACTTTATTAATAAATAACGCTCACATTTTTATTTTCAAAATAACGAAGAACCCATCACCTTCTACGAGAATTTTTAATTGCAATTTAGGCAGCAGTTACGCCCAGCAGCGTATAAGATTTTTCGTTTTATTGAAATTCATGATACTGCGGCTTATAATTGCGTGTGGACAGTATATGGCATGCATCATGGCCTTAAGCCGCGTTTACACCAAAGTTGACAACTAAAAGTTGGCAACTAAAGTTGCTCTTCTCAAATTTAGAGAAACGAGTGGAAAACTTGTTGCCGAAGAATTGGAGCGAAAGGTTTAGATTAAGTGAGAAGTACATGTTTCGTTCTTTTCTGCGTATATCTTATCTATTATATATTTTTCAAATACCACTCACTCATTTAACACGGAATCTCAGAAACCACCGACCTGATTGGAATGAAATTCGATATGTAGCTTCCTCTAGGAACGTAGGTGCTCGCTAAAAAAGGAATTTAAAAAAATCGGCCTGGATCGCGGCTAATTCGCGAAAAATGCGATTACAATTTTTATTGGGTGAATAATAAAAGATTAATTATCATATGGTATTTGGAGATAAGCTAAGTTGAAAAATAGGTTAGATGTTTAAGCCGCACACTTTGACCACAAATTAAGTTCCTTATAGTTGTAAACAAACAAAAATACGACCGATGTCGAAACGTTATAATATTGGTACTTTCTGTGAAGTCATGGTGGCTGCATAGGTTACTTACAACTTACAAGTTTGAGTTGTTTCGTGACGAGAAACTATTACAAGACTTATGTTAAAGAGGAGGTTAAAAGACTTATGTTCTCTGGTGGTGACGTGTAAGGCCAGTTCGATGTAGGGAGAATCAGTGAGTTCTATCAAGTGTATGATTCTCTTTAGTATCGTTTTATGTTCTACCATGGAGAAGATGGGTACAGTATTAACATCCCTCAGCGTGACCCAAAACCCAATACATTAAGAAAACTGTGTCTGCAGCTGATTTTTACGCCTAAATGTTGGTGGAGCGAGGAGGTGAAGAACCTTATTTACTATAATTTCGTAATCTCCTCAACCAATCTATGATTGATATGTACGCAAAAATAGAAACAGAAATTTTAAACTTTATTCGAAAAATCAAAAAAGTTGAGAAGTTGAGGCTATACTCACTTAAAGTATGCCATAAGAAAAACTGATGGTAAAGCTGAAAAGCTGGTATCAGAGCTGGGTAAGATGGTAGTGCTGCCTCGAAGCTTCACTGGAGGACTATCAAAGTAATATAAAATTAACTTTTGCAAATTGTCAAATTTACTTATTGAAATTATTCTAAGAATGGAGTTCTTCAGGATTATTTGAGTAATAATAATTATCAACGTTAAGCATAACTTTTACTAATTTTTCTTCATCCTAATGATATTAAACCGTAGCGGAGCAGGGTACTTTCAGCTTGTAAGTGATGTTTTATTGTAATTACCGATTTCTTAGATTAGCGAATTTTCTGAAATTGTTGTTTTAACAAAGTATGTTTTTGTTTGATCTTAGACGTGAAGCATTGTTGATATTTTTATATATCGAGGGTAATAATTGATTACTCTCATACACACGTTTTGTATCCTTTCTTGTTTACAGTAGTCGGTTGTGCAAGTTGAGCTCCACACAGGTGAGACTTATGTAATATGTGATCGAATAACTGTTTTGTATAAGTTTATTTTTAGGACTTAATTTAGATTTTTTATGGAAGCAAGGAATCATCTTGTATATGGTTTTTTTTTTTTTTTTTTTTTTTTTGCTTTGTCTACTTTATCGTTTATGTGGTCTGTGTATGTTAGAGATCTGTATAGAGTCAAACCAAGGTATTTTACTGATTTGGACCTGGGGATGACTTCTACGCGCGGAGGGGGAATAATTCTACGCTAGTTTTCTGCAAGTTGCTTGCGAAAAATGTGCAGCAACAAATATCTCACTTTTAGTTGTCAACTTTCTTTGATATTTACCGAGACTCCGCGGGAAACCAGAATTTAATGGAAAACTTGTCTCTCGACAAGTGGAAGACAGAAAAAGTTGCTGTAATTAGTAGAAAAAGCAACAAATTGCCGCAACTTGTGGAAAACTTAGTTGTCAACTTTGGTGAAAAACGCGGCTTTCGGCACACAAAGTTGCTTAAGGCATTGCACGAAAAAAGCATCGTCTAAACCATTGGTTCCCAAACTGGGAGGCGTGAGGACATGTCAGGGAGGGGGGCGCGAGATAAGTTGAACATTAAATTACATTTTGGTAGTCTTTCTAAAATTTTAAAAGACATAACACAATGTTCTCATTTAATTTTTTATGTTCGGTATATTGAAAACGAAAGAATGAAAGGCGAGCTAGTCTTTTCTACAGAGTTGGAGCCCACGACAAAAGCTATTGATGTTATGAAAGGAATGTCAGACTTTTTTGACAAACATGAACTCTCTTGGCAAAAACTGATCGGTGTATGTACGGATGGCGCGCCTTCAATGCTTGGTTCTCGCTCAGGCTTTGTGCAATTAGTAAGAGAAAAAAATGCTGATGTGACTGGGATACATTGTTTTATACATCGACAAGTCTTGGCAGCAAAAACCCTTCCAAATGAATTTTAAAGTTGTGTATTAAAGTAGTGAATTACATAAAAACAGTGCGTTGAATACTCGACTAACTCTTTGTGAAGATTTAGGAAGTGATCACAAAACACCGCTATTTCATACAGAAGTAAGATGGCTCTCAAAAGGAAACATGTTGGCAAGATTATTTGAGCTTCGAGATGAAGTAATCACCTTCTTGGAACATCAAAAGCAAAATGAACTAAGCGTGGCCTTCAAAAAACCTTGTACCCAAGTAATATTGGATTATTTGTCAAACATCTTCGACTCGTTGAACAGCCATAACCTAAAACTGCAGAGTGGAGACTCAAATTTAGTTACTCGCCGTGATGCGATAAAGATGTATATTAAGAAATTGCAACTTTGGAGGCATAAAATATCAGCGAACTCCTGCAATTATTCAAATTTCCCTAAAGTAGAGTCAATCTCAGAAGATACAGGCTTCAAGGACATTTAAGAAGGATCAAGTTTGAAAATCCATATATCAAACCATATGGAGAGCCTAATTGAAGAGTTCCAGATATACTTCCCAAACACTTGTGAAGATAGTATTTACAGAATGTCAACTTACCCATTCCATGTCAACATAAACTCCCTGCCTGAATCATTTCAAGAAGATGCTTTGGAAATAAAACATGATTTCTCTGCCAAATACAACTTTGAAATAATGGACAAACCTTCATTTTCGTTAAATATGTCAAAGTGTATCCTAGTGTATCACGGGAAGCTCTTCGTTTATATTTGCCTTTTTCAAGCACGTATTGGTGCGAAAAAGCATTTTCAACATTTGTGGCAATTAAAACAAAGTATCGGAATAAACTTGATGTTGCTAATGACTTGCGTTGTGCACTTACTAAAACTCAGCCACGAATAGGCATACTAGTAAAGAAAATGCAAGCCCATCCATCTCACTAACCAACCTTCTTTTTTTTTTTTCTTCTTTTATTAACAATTTTTGTATTTTATGAAAACTGATATTGTTGTTTCTTATGTCAGTATAAATAAATGTTTTGTTTTCAATTTAACACTTATTTGTTTTTTTTTTGTTCCTAGGCCCATACAATTTATTGTTATGGGGGGGGGGGGGGGGGCGCGAGAAGCTTTCATTTCAACAAAAGGGGGCGTGGTACAAAAAAAGTTTGGGAACCCCTGGTCTAAACGCTCCTTATGGGCTGCAACCTTTTAAACACGCTTTAGATTCCTTCATTGAATAAGGAGTTAAGCGACATTTAAGCCATCTATTGGGATAAAAATAAATTAAATTTCTAACCTTCCAATACCTTAAATATGTAGGGGAATATTCACTATTCAAATTAAATAATTCATT
This sequence comes from Euschistus heros, assembly GCA_003667255.2. NCBI lineage: Eukaryota > Metazoa > Arthropoda > Insecta > Hemiptera > Pentatomidae > Euschistus > Euschistus heros. The sequence goes on along the minus strand of RCWM02000852.1, from coordinate 28,847 downwards.
TGTTTAAATTTAATCAAAAACTAGAACATGCTAATGAATGAATCGATGCAAATGTAATCAGAAGACTTGGTTATAACGCCATGAGTTGGAATAATGTTAATTGTATACAAAATCTAAGATTCTAGTGATTGTCATTCCATTGAATGAAAAAATTAATATTAATATTTCCTTTTCATTTCGTTCCCAACCAGAAGCCTGATTAAAACAGTTACAGTAAGAACACACCCAATTGTTCTACATATCATTTAATTAAGAGGCAGTTATTTAAAAGAAAACAATTTTTGGTAACGGTCGGGTTAAGAGGAGGCAACCCTAAGCGCGCCCAGAATACCTTTTATCGATTCTTACCTTCTTCCGACTTATTTCGGTGTTTTAGTCGCTACTTTTCGAGTGGAAAGGTTATTCTCATTTATTTACAGAGAAACTTTAAATCCCTGTTCAAAGTAATATTAACTTCTGTTTACCTTATGATATTAAAATGAGAAATAAGAAAATAATGAAGTGGAAATAAGAAAATGTCAAAATATAAGACACTAAATCAATTTTGAATTAATTTTATATTAAATCAGAATTTATATAATGCTAAACCACCAGTAATGTTAATTCTTGATAAACTTTGTGATGTGAGGGAAGTGTAAATAACAAATTACAGAAATTTAAAGGGCAGAATCCTTAAGTATTTACATGACATAACTCCTTTTTTATTTAACATTTGTAGCTACATGTTTCGGAGAAAATTCTCCATCATCAGGCTTCTAAAAGTTTTTAAAAATACATTAATCTATAACATTACACCAATAGTTTTACAATTATATAATATGTCTCTTAATTAATCTATGATTATTTTCACATTGTCCATTCTCCATGTTATAAGGGATTATATAATATAAGACAGAATCCTTGTTGAAAGTTATGATGTTAATTTCTGCTATATTTTCTCAAGGGAAGTGGAAATAAGAAAATATGAAACCTATGATATACTTTCCCATATTTATTTTTAGATCGATATGTTTTATTGAAATAATTATACAACTTAAATTAAATTGATACAACAAATAAAAATATATAAAACACCAAATCCATGTACAAATTAATTTTCTTAAATTTTGTAACACTTTTACACATTAGATAAGAGAAAATAAGAAAACATGAATTGATAAAACACTTAATCCTTTATGAAACTCATTTTGTTAACTTGTGTTTCACTTATTTACATTATACAATCTGTTACACTTTAGGACAATAAGTACTGAGGATGACAAAGAATCCATTCACAAAATATGCATACTGAAATTTTATCACTTCAATTGATACAACAAATAAAAATATATAAAACACCAAATCCATGTATGAATTAATGTTCTTATTTGTTTCTAATTTGTTATTTGTAACACTTTTACACATTAGATAAGAGGGAGTAAGAAAACATGAATTGATAAAACACTTAATCCTTTATGAAACTCATTTTGTTAACTTCTGTTTCACTTATTTACATTTAAGAAGACTAAATATCAACATAACACACTAAACAACACAATCCAAATTAAAACTGTAGAAGTGATTGTTACAGGTAGAGGTGGGACAAAAATAACGTATTCTTTAAAATAACCTATTATTGACTCGGAACTGTTATCACCAATCACCTATTACTGAAAAAGCCCTATTACCAGTGATCATATTTTAAAATATCTATAAATAAACCTAAATTTTTATTTTAAAATAACTATATTTTACAATATTATTTATTGATATATTCACCTGTCTTCAACTACAATTCAGAGAATGTGTTAAATATTTTAAAATATCTATATTTTTAATCAAAATTTATATTTTAAAATATTTGATACATTTTCTGAATATCTATAGTTAATGATGGGTGAATTTATCAATAGAGTAAAAAAATATATATATATATATATTTATAATATTTTCATGCTACAATTATTGTGACTTTAGCAATTATATATTTTCTAAGATAAAATTACTTATTGTTGGATTTATTATATTTGTTGTAAGTTATGTTAATTAACTCCATTTAAACAAACAATGATTTTCTTTTTAATAACCATGTTCATCACTATTAAGATTCCAAGTATAAAATTTATTAAATCTTCCATCGAGAACGATGGAGAAATAACAATTAATTGGGGTTGTTGGTGTAAGGTGTTAGGTTATAACAGATAGAAGAACCGATCGGTTAAGGTTATTCGACCAGTTACCGTTCTTAGATCGGTTCTCAATAACTGTTGAGTAACTTCTGTTATCGAATAACTCATATGGCTGTCCTATTATTGAAGAACCGATAGGTCACGTGATCTAATAACGCAAACAAGAACTGGTCGCAGATGGGTTATGACGCTCCTAGCAGCCGTGGTTCGAACTAAAACAGAAATTCGTGATCATAGTACAATCATATCACAATGGATGGAGTTCGAAACTGTGAACAAAAATAAATGCTTTTATTTTAATTTGTAAATAAATCTTCATGATTTCCTTTTTTGTTTCATTGCGAATCGATAAAAAAATCTCTTGGTTAAGAGAGGTTCTACTTTAATACAAAGTGCTGAAACTTTTAGATGAGCTTTGTAATACCAGATTTAATTTAAATTTACTTAGACTGAAATAGTTCCCCAATATTCAGGGTCTTAATGTTTTCTAATCGTCATTTTAAAAAGTTGAAATGGCTAGTTAATATCAAATGCTTTTTCTTATGTTATATTACAAATAATAATGTAATGACAAATGAATGTCATTAAAATCTTATGATTATAATGAATAGTTAAAATCTAGCAATGATTATTAAATCATAAAAATATTAGCTTGTTGTAAAATCTGTTTAGACTTTTGTAATTTATAGTTATTTCAAGGATATTTACACTTATATTAGATTCCATCGCGACACTACCTTTTTACCTGTTTGTAAAATATAATACTGCTTTTTGAAGTAAGTATTTAGTCCTTTGATATATAGCTTTTTTATTTTTGTGAATGGTTTCTTTCATACAACATTTTAGTTATAATTTTTATGGTTAAATCCATTGGAATATTTGTAAATAGATTTGTTAACAAATAAACTGAATATTTTTAATTCATTTTGTTTTTTTTTCCTTTAAAAACTCTGATGTAAATTGATTGAATCTGTATGGTTATTAGTATTGTCCAATATTTTGGTGAAGTATTTATGAGAACAGTTCTTTTAAATAAAAACTCATTGTGATTGTACAATGATAATGTGGGGTGTTGATAAATTTGTACAAACTTTATTGTAATTTGTTTTGTTTTTTTATATAGTTTTAGTCCATACATTATCTCATTTTGTGATTTTTATAATTACCCTTTCTGTTCTGGAAACTTATAAAATGAAAAATACCTTCAGGTTTGTTCAGTTATTGTATCCTAATCTTTATCAGTTATTTGTTCAAACCATCTTTTGATCAACTAATCTTTCTCTTGTTATCCTTTTGCTGCCATACATTTCTTTACATCCCCTATCCACAATTTCCTCAGACATCCTTTAACCTACTCTCTAATCTGTTCAGGAAAATATACTATGGCCTCTGTTTTGATACATCCTTTTTGAATGAGCTCCTGGTTTAAATACTCTTTAAAATATTTTTTTCCTCAATTAGGATTGATGACTTAATTCCAATAAAAGTTGCAATTAATTCATGAAACCCTAATTGTATTGATCCTTCTGTACCATCATGTGTACCTCAAGTGATTTTTTTTCCTCTCTCATATATTGTCTTATGATATTATTAGAAACATGATGGGCTCTTATTATGAAATAACTTCCACTCTGAGTACCCACCTCTAAAGATAGTAGCGTCTAAGCTTTTTCTTCTCCACACCACAGATTTTAGCAAATTTAAAGACAATTTATAGTGATAAGGAAAGATATAATCATCTTTTTTTTTTTTTTTTTTTTTTTTTTAAAAGGAAACATTTTTATTCCACAGGAACGAGTTTAGGATTCCTACAGTCTTCCTTTCTCTTAATATTTTCAATGAAATATCTTAATTAATAGAGGATTCCTTTCCAGGAAGGATTAGTAGACCTCCATATCTCTAATCTTCAATGCTAAAAAATGGGCTCGAAGAGTTGAGGGACACAAACTCTTTCTTCTTTAGATTTATTTCCATGCCCTTTTCAGAATACTGCTAAGAGTTTCCTCAGCATGTATTCCAGATCACATTCCTCAGTGGCAATGAGTTGATAAACTCCTGCAATTTGTATTATGAATTAGATATCTTTCAAAATCTCCAAACCCATGTTTTAATATTTCTCTCCTATTTCTAGAAAGGTTGTTTAATAACCATGTTAAAAAGAGTAGGTGATTAGCAGCAACTTTGATTTAATCCTTTGGTGATGTGTAATGCTGAGGGGACATGATATCAAAACTTTTTTTTTTAAATACTTTTGTATACAATTAGTAACGCTGCTATTTCAAAATTTAATTCCCAATTCTGCACCTTTATAAAGGCCTTGTATGCCTTATCTCAAACTATCACTTATCTCTGACAAACAGTGCTTTTCACACCTTATTTAAAGGACCTAAGTCAAAGTTTTCTAAAGGTGGATAAAGGCTAAATGTACCTCCTGGACCAGAAGTCTTGGAAGTCCACCAAATGCTTAAAAAAAAAATTTGGGATATAGTAAAAAACTTGATCTAAGATGGCCCAGCCTGAATCCTGCTTCTACCTCTGTTATTTTCTTCTTTCTTTTATCTTACAGCCAATATTTTAATACACAATACATGCTTAGGTAACAGATTGATACAAGCTACTTGTAATTGTTGAGTCTTTATAATTGTTCAAATATGTTTTACTAACACCTATATGTATTTTTTTAAAATAAAATCTTGGCAGTACAATTAAATATGGGCAATTTTTTTTAAAGATTTATTTAGCTGAATTCGTTTGTATCATAGTTGGCCTATTTATTTTTAATTTGTTATATATTTTGACAACTTTTAATTGGCTTCTAAAATTTTTTGTAAAAAAAAAATTGACACAATAATTTTGGTTGATTTTGTGTTATTTATCATTTGTAAGATTACTAAATAAGCAAATTATTAACATTATTAGCAATGGCGAGGAGGATAAATTAATGAATTACCAGTCAAAATGTCTAAAAGTAAGTTTGTAATAGGTTAGAACCACTAGCGCCAGGTCGGTGATCGAAAACAGAACGATGGCTGGCAATAGGTTATTCAAATAACTGTTGTAGAACTGGCGTTATTGTAAGAACTGCAGTGATTCTAAGCGTTATTGGATCCCGAAGAGTTATTGGCAACAGCAGTGATTGACTGCCGCGCATTCTAGCGGTAGGGCAGGGGTTTACTTGAATCACCTATTACTGGAATAACCTATTATTGGAACCTATTACTGGGATAGAGCCATAACGTAGTAACCTAATACCAAAAAATAACTGTTTAGCCCACCTCTTGTTACAGGTGAGGTTATAGGAAAGAGCTATCGATAAATGTAAACTCGAAGTGAAGCGTAAGCATCGAACTGGTCCGTGTAGCCAGTTTGCTCAAGCCAGTTTGATGCCTCCTCTTAAGCCGACTGTTACCCACTTTTTTTAATAGTAGATAAGATATTTCTCGGATTTTATTTTATAATGGGGTTAGCCAGAAAAAAATGACCGTATTATAGGTTAAAATCAAAATTAATTTTTCTTCTACTTACAGTGTATTTAATTATCAAAATATAAACCATTGTGCTCTATTGTTTGACGCCATCTGGAAGCCAGCAGTAGAATTCCTTGATAGTACCACTATTTGGGTTTTGAACCGAAAAGCTCACGAACGCCATTTTCAACTTCATTTAAGTTGGTGAATGTTTTTCCACGAAGGAAATGAGCCATTGATTTGAAAGGTGGTAGTCTGATGGTGCTAAGTCTGGACTATATGCCCGGTGAGGGAGAAGCTCGATTCCATCCAAATTTGCTAGTTTTTCTTTTGTAAGGTGAGAGGTGTGGGGTCTGGAATTATCTTGTTGGAACAAGACTTGCTTCTTGTTGACTAAACCTGGATACAGCTGAACCAAAATATCTCATACATCCTCTGCAGTTTTTGTGAATAGAGCTCACAAGGTAGAGCATCTTGGTTGACTACTGAAACACGCCCTGATCCTGATTTCATTTCAAGGCTCAAATCAACTTCTTTTATATACACTCTTATGAAACTTTTATAAGAGAAAAGATACTGTTGGTTTATGCAGCCATATATGTATACACCACAATGGAAATACATTAATTTATTGTGCTGAAACTTTAGTTTACAATGCTAGCTTTTGTTTTCTTTTAGCCTTCTTCAAAGCTAGAAGAAAACAAAGCATATGAAACAAAGTGAATTTGAGTAATGTGAATGAAGAAAAGTGATTAAAAATAAAGACAAAAAATACAAACAAAACCTACATTTGAAGTAGAAAAATAAGATGAACAGAAGAATATTGCAATAAAAGATGAATGTACATATATAGTAAACAAAAATAAATAGATAAATAAATTAGAACATGTACATAGTAAAATAAAAATAGTTTAAATTACAAAAACAATATAAGAATATAATGAGGATAAAATTTGTAAACTAAATTTTATAAAATGTGAGACTTGTGACTGCCCGGAGGACCAAATTGACAAAATAACTAAATTGAATTAAGTTTTAGAGAAAATGAATGGCAACCTATAATTGAGGAAGAAAGAAAATGAAAATAATCAATCAATCAAAAATAAAACTGAATTGAAATTTAACTTAACATGGTTGTAGGATTTGGCAACAAATCTAACCCCCCCCCAAAAAAAAAAAAAAAAAAATGTAAACAATGAGATAAAATTATATTAATAAATAATATGTAATCGCAAAACTATTCAGTATTTAGGAGAGATCAACTGCAACAACGGATCAGACAGGCCTACAATGGAAAGCAAAAGCTTCAAATAAGAAAAATTAAATTTCCTCACAAAAGACATGTATAAAAAAAAATTGTCCACGATCATAAAAATAAGGCATTACAATACTTTCTTAAGGTCAGTGATTTTGTATGGTATGGAAACAACAAATCTCAAGTAAATAGATATAGGAAAGGGCATAGGGTAAGAGGGATAAGTTCGGTACATGATCAGAATGGATCCCAAATCGTTAAATAAGCAAATATTTGATAAGATAAACTACCTGAAATGTCAAAATAGCTATGCAGAGCAGTCGAAGAAAGGACTTAAGAGACTTAGAATCACTGACAGGGACTGCCTGAACAGGAAGAGATTCAAGAACTGACTTAAGAACATCAGGGTTCATGTGGAGAAGAGAGGGTGTGGGAGATGGACTGAAGAGAGGAGACTAAATGTAAGAGAGAATGAAGGATTTTTGAAGAAGATAGAATGAGCATGTTATAAGAAGGAAAACATGATATCTATGTGGTCCTTTGTTGGCCATTTAGAAGTTAAAAAAAACAAAACAAATTCTACACAATGGAATCATAAATAATTTTTAATATTAATATGACATGTACAACCACACACCACAGCCATCTTTTTCCTTATATATTATGACTGTCAACAATATCACCAAATTTTGGTTGTTTTTTTTTAGGTTTGTTGCCAAATCCTACAACCATAATAAGTAAAATTTCAATTCAGTTTTATTTTTGATTGATTGATTGTTATTATTTGCTTTCTTCCTCAATTATAGGTCTCCTTCTATTTTATCTAAAACTTAAGTCAATTTACTATACAATATATAATTTACCAAGGAGAAATTAATATTAAGGTGTAATTACAAAAGCAATTATTCTCCCATATTTATTTATTAAAAATCATTAAAAATTGTCAAAAATATATTTCATGTTTCACATGATTGTCCTGAAAATAAAAACACACATTTTTTAAGGTTATTATGTTATTTTTTTTGCGAAAGTTTTTTGTATGTTCAATATTAATAATGATATGTGTGGCATGGTCATTGCCACATTTTATTAGTCAAGCCCGTCTGAAACCTTTTGTATTCAATAAAATGCAAAAGTTCTTAACAGGTTATGGGACACACAAGTAAAAGCAAAGTGGCATCGAAGTTTTTTCGGGAAACGAAAAGTAATATCGGTAACTGGGCTATGATATGGCTAATCACCTTAGTAAATTGAAAAATATTTGGGACAGCCTTAACAAAGAAATGGGAGAGGGAGAAAAGATTACTCCATTACCTGACATTCTTTTAGTGTGTAAAATTTGGATACACTTCCTTCTAATTACTTTTCTTTTAAAGCTAGTTGGAGGTTAATGAGCAAAATTGACAGAACAATTGATAACCTTACTAGTCAATTGTGTGCCCATGAGAGAGCGTTGCGAGGTAATCCTACTGCTCATTTGCCTAAAGAGGAGGAAGCTCTAGCTTTATCCAGATCCAAAAATGCGAACCACAAATACAGAACCCCTCTTGTTTGTAACTATTGTAAAAAAAGAAGGTCACATTATTCGGAACTGTATAAAATGGAAAAAAGATGGAAGACCTCCCAAACCAAATGCTGTGAGTAGAACTGAAAATGTAAATAATATGATATTATCTGTCACAAACAATTTAGTATTCTCATCAGTTTGTGACAATTTTAATTGGTTTGTTGATAATGGAGCCACAAACCATGTTTGTAACAATAAAGATTTATTTAAGAATTTTAAACCATTTGATGGTTTGCATCAGGTAACTACTGCCAATGGTGATAGCGTTCCTGCAGAAGGTTTTGGCAATGTTGAGATTAGAGCCCTCGTTAACAATGAGTCTATGCCTCTGACCCTTTCGAATGTTTGGTACGTTCCTCAGATGCACAAAAATTTGTTTTCAGTTTTATCTGCTCAGGATAAAATTATAAATAGCAGATTCATCTCTACCCCTGAGAAATGTAAATTGTTAGTCAACAATAATATTATACTAACTGGACAGCGGCAGCGTCATGGAGGTCTATTTAAGTTAAACATTTTAAATGACCCTATAGTCAGTTCTCTTTCATCTGACAGCAATATATTGCAGCTGTACCATGAGCGTTTAGCTCATCAAAATAAGAAGCACGTTAAAGCTCTCATTGAGAGGGAGCTGAATATCAAAGTTAATTCCGATTCAGAAATGTGTGAGGCCTGCATGTATGGCAAAGCCCATAGATTAAAGTTTGGGACCAGAAAAAAGAGCCTCTAGACCTGGAGAAATAATACATACTGATATATGTGGTCCATTTGAAAAGTCCTTTTCAGGCTTTCGTTATTATGTACTTTTCAAGGATGATTTCACTCGCTATTGCTTCATCTATTTTATTAGGGAAAAAGGAGAAGTTGTTAAAAATATTTTTGGAACTTTTAGGAGAGGTTTCTCGAGCTGGCTACCACATTCAGAATCTCATGTCTGATAACGGAGGCGAATTTGATAGCAGATCATTCAAGGAAATTCTTAGTAAGCATGGTATTAAACAATTGTTGACAATGCCATATTGTCCGGAAATGAATGGTTTTGTAGAAAGAGAAAATCGAACCATTGTTGAGGCCGCCAGAACCATGCTTCATTCCAGGAATGATCTTCCTCAGTCATTATGGGCTGAATTAACTGATTCTGCCACATATATTTTGAACAGGTCTGCGAAAACAGGTGTGGATGATAAAACACCCTTTGAATTATGATTTAATAAAAAACCATCTATCAAACATCTTAGGATAATTGGCTCTGACTGTTATGCCCACATCCCAAAACAAAATAGGAAAAAGATGGATAAAAAATCTATAAAAGGGATACTGGTTGGGTATGATTTTGGGGGCTATCGCATTTGGAACCCACAAAAGAGAACTATCATCAGGTCCAGGGATGTTGTTTTTAATGAAATCCCTAAATCACCTGGTATTACTGTAACAGTACCAGAAAAATCTGATATTAATGAAAAAGAAGATGAAGTTGACCAAGAAGATTCAGAACCTGAAAATTACCGTGAAACTACAAGTTCCAGAATAGATAAAGAAGAAGATTCTGAATCAGATTTCTATGGATTTTCAGACCATGATGAAGAAAAAGGGGCAACCAAAATGAGTTTAAGAAACAGGGAGAGCCTTTTCCCTCCAGCAAAATACAATGAATTCATTGCAATGGCTATGTCTCAGTTTTCTGCAACTCCTGAGAATTATCAAGAAGCCATTAAATCTGAGGACTCTCAGCATTGGCAGAAAGCAATGGAAGCAGAAATTGCATCACTCCATGAAAATGGAACATGGACCTTAGTGGAGCCTCCTGAGGATAAAAAGGTTCTTCCGTGCAGATGGGTATACAAAGTAAAACAATATCCAGATGGAACTATTGAGAAATTTAAGGCCAGACTAGTTGTTAAAGGATTCAATCAAGAAAAAGGTATTGATTTTTGTGAAACATTTAGTCCTGTAGCGAAAATGAGCTCAATCAGATCTATTTTAAGTGTAGCGGCCAGCCAAAAAATGAGTCTTGCACAGTTTGACATCTCTACAGCATTCCTATATGGTGAATTAAATAAAAATGAAGCCATTTTCATGAAGCAACCGGAAGGATTTAATGATGGTACAGACAAGGTTTGTAAACTAATTAAAGGACTTTATGGCTTAAAACAGGCAGCCAGCCAGATGTTGGTTCCAGAGATTCAGCAATTTTATGGCAAGATTAAAATTTGTACAGAGCCGAGCAGATCCTTGCATATTCATTTTAAAGAGAAATGATGACCAACTAATTGTGGCACTCTATGTGGATGATGGATTGGTTGCGTCTACATCCAAAGAAATGCTTACCGAATTTTTCTCAAACCTGACCTCTGAGTTTAAGGTGCATACTAAGACTCTTGGATGTTACCTTGGATTGGAGATTAATCAAGAGAAACATGGCATCAGAGTTGACCAGAAGGCCTACATTGGAAGAATTTTGAAAAAGTTTAATATGCAGGATTGTAGGGCTGTTTCTACACCAATTTTAAATAGACAAGAGAATACTGAAACAAAAGAAGATTCTATAAAGTTCCCTTACAGAGAAGCCGTTGGGGCTCTAATGTATCTGACTGTCCTAACTAGGCCAGACATAGCCTATGCAGTAAGCATTGTGTCAAGATCATTAGAGAAGCCTTCAGCACAGGATGTTATTAAAGTGAAGAGAGTATTCAGATATCTCAAGGGAACTCAGGATATAGGACTTTTCTATAGTTCTAATGGCTCAAACCAAGTTGTGGGATACAGTGATGCTGATCTTGGTGGTGATTTAGACACTGGAAGATCAACAACTGGAATCATTTGCATGTTTGCAGGGGGTCCTATATCCTGGACTAGTCAAAGACAGTCTTGTGTGGCAATGTCTACGACCGAAGCAGAACTTATAGCAGCAAGTGAAGCTGCAAAAGAAATAGTTTGGTTGAAGCGGTTATTCAGAGAATTGCTTCCCCGAAATAATCTCCAAATTCCTACTCTGCATGTTGATAATGAAGCAGCTATTAAGCTAGCTAAAAATCCAGAATTCCATAGAAGAACGAAACATATAAGAATTCGCCACTTTTTGTGTTCGTGAGGTTGTTCAAGAAGGAACACTTGATATCAAGCCCATCGCAACTGAAAACCAATTAGCTGACTTTCTGACCAAACCACTCCATGGACCAAGGTTAAAAAGTTTATTGGAAGAAGTTGGACTTAAGTGTCAAAATCTTTTAATGAGGGAGAGTGTTAAAGTTACCTGTCATTTTGTAATTGTTCATTGAAAGATTTTTTGTATGTTCAATATTAATAATGATATGTGTGGCACTGGCTAACAATATAGTAACCTCACCCAAGCTTTTAGTTAGAGTCTTTGTCCAGCCATCTTGTATGCCCATTATGTGATTGTTTGTACATTGTATTCAATGTACCTTTTGTATTCAATAAAATGTATATAGTCAGATCACTAGTTCTTAACATATTATGTGCATCTATACTCGACCATGTACTTTATATAACTAATGAATTACCTTACAAATGTCCAAAAATACAAGATCCATTTCCACTATAATCTTTAATCGACTAAAAGTCTTGTCACTGGTATCATGTCAATATCTACATACATTAAAACTTAATGAATAACAAATAAAAACAATACAAATACAAAAAATCGTAATAAATAAAAATATGAAAAAAGTACAATGTTCAACTGCACATCTATGATTTTGCAAAATTTACTATTATCGTATAGCTATTGTTAATTGATATAATTACCTTAAAATAACGAAAAAATGAAAACTATTTGAACTAAAATTTTTGCTCATACTTCCACATTCATTATCACTGTCCATTACTGCAATAGGTCCAAAGGTTAACATTTATATATTCAGTTTGTTTATTAGTAGTGCATAGTGGGCTCCTATTTTTTGTGTATCTGTTTTGAAATTTACAGCTGTGTCCAAATTTTTTGTTATGAAGATGGATTCCAAAATTTTTCTTTTGTAACTGTTTCTTTCATAAAATGAGGTGGAAGAAACACAATTAGCTGTTTTAAAAAGTTACGTTTTCTTGTTATTGTTATCGTAATTATCATTGACTAGTCCATTTTTTAATTTATATTTCATTTTTTGTTGTCAAACTAAACTAATAAATGTTTTTAAACATTATAAAAAAGTTTTTAGATAGCTATTTGTTTGAATTTTTAAGTCACCTACTAAAAAACACAGTCAATAATATTTTGATGCTACTAGGTATGTAGCTCAATACTTTACTGTTTTTATTTTGTTCCTCAATACTCTAAAAAATATTCGCATTTATGTATACAAATATTTTCTAATGATAAATTGTTTTAACCATTTTCAAAGAAGTTTTACTAAAAGTCTGTCTAGAAGTAAGATGAGGAATAATAATAATTTGTTTAGGAAAATGTGTATTGTGATTACATAGACTAGTCCATGTATGTACATATATCGTTTATTACTTTACTATCCGTTTTTATTGTTCACCAAGCTAATAACAAACATTTTTGAACATATAATAATTTTTTTAATCCATCATTTCAATTCTATAAATCAACTCAACACATGTATTTATTTCATTATCAAAAAGGAGTGAGTCTCAAACTGTTGCAAAATAGAGTAAGTCCCCAAAACTGATGCAAAACAGAGTAAGTACAGAAGCAAAACCAATTTTTAAAGAAACTGGCCGACAGGGGCCCTTATTACGCTTGCCCAACTAAAACCATCTATTTTTCTGCTTATTATACAAGAAAAATTACATTTATATCAATTGGGCATCATATTGATATGGTTTTTGGCTTCTGGTGAAAAATTTAGAAATCTGGTTTTGCTACATTTTGCAATTGGACGCCTCATATAATATTTTTATTATTTCTTTATTTATGCAAATGAGCCTCTGAAGACTACGCAAAGCATTCACTTCTTTTGAGCCTTTTTGATCTTCAATATCTCTTTAATTTTTTTCACGGTGTGATTTCTTCCTATCTTCCAACCATTTAGTTCCTGTTTTCATTTTCCTTTCTACCTGACAGACTTCCCATTTGTCTACCTTGTGTTTGAATGGTGTCCTATTTGTTCTCTCTCTCTCTCTCTCTCTCTCTCTCTCTCTCTCTCTCTCTCTCTCTCTCTCTCTCTCTCTCTCTCTCTCTCTCTCTCTCTCTCTCTCTCTCTCTCATTCCAGCTTTCCTAAGATCCTTCTTTACTTCAGTTATCCATACCATATTCTTGATCTTTTCTGTATATTACATAATCTGCTTAGTTAGACGAGAGTTGTCCAATTATTTTTATTATTATTATTAAATGATTGAACATACTAATGTAAATATATAGCTATTCGAAAAATATTTACCTTGTATCCTTGCTTTAATCGTTGAACTTAACTGATTATCTCAGTTCAAGGAGGTCTAGGGGGTGTCACTCAGGTGTCATAAGGCAATGCATGTAACATGATCAACACAAATCACAGACGCCAATTTATAAAGTTATTTATCCATATTCTTTTTGATTATATTTATATTTATTTGTTTTATTCTTTTCCGTTTTTTATTAAATTAATTGAATATCGGTTATAAAATAATTTACAAAAAAAAACATTAAAAAAATTGCACTTCAAATTGCACGAACTATTAGAAAAACTATACTGGTTTGAGATTTTAATTTCAATGGGAATTACAGAATCCAAAACAAATAAATAACTTTAAAATAAAGTTACTTGAATGACTTGTTAAAAAAAAAAAATTGAAAGAAAGTAACTAAACGTAAAAGAATTCAATTTTTTCACTGACTGGGAAAAACCATAAATCATGGATGTGTTATCTATAATCTACTGCTTCCGATTAGGAACTGTCGGTAAATTTTCGAGAGCTAGAGCGTGCCACAATGTTACAATGTTAATTTTTTTTTTTTTTTTTTTCTGTTATGTACAGCCTTTGTATTAAATACCATTTAATACTTTTTTCACAAAAAACATTCTAAAATTAAGAATTAATACATATATACTTTCTGAATCACATCATGAATTAGATTATTATTGAGATTTGAATACAGTGTAGTCATAAATATCTTTCACTCCTTTATTCATATATATATTTATTTATTTTTTTTAGCTATGTATTGAAATTCACGACTATATAAAAAATAAAATAAAAATACATCTAGTAAATGTAAAGATAATGCTCATAATGACACACCAATTGCTATATTGGAATGTCCTAAGACCATCTTCTTTTCAGATACTTCAGAGAGCTATCTGGAATAGAAAAGGAAACAAGTTGGGAAACTGGTGGATCTGAATGTTTATGGAGCTCAATACGAAAGGATAGGTATCTGGTGTGGGCTAAATCAGCAACATATGGAACATTAAGGTCATTATAGATAAGTTTATTTTAGACAAAGTAAGGAGCATTGAGGATTTTGGATTGGTTACAAGATAATTTGAATGGTTTTGTCGAGCCCCAGATCTTAATTCTGGATGTCCAAATAGGTCTATTTACTGTCATGTAAATAAGTATTTTGTAATTAATTGGCACCTTAGAGTTCTTTCTTGTTGTTTAATCTGGTATGTGGGTACCAAGTAAGTCGTTTGTCCAGATGTCTGGGGTAGCCAATCTGTTCAACAGGAATTGATGGAATTCTCCAAAAGGATTATCATTAGAGTATAATGATCTGTTGGGGTTTGGCCATTGCCAGCTTCTTCACTAATGCCCCGAGTGACCGAATTATAACGCTGTCACTCAGCCTCCACTGGGTTTTTTTTTTACATCAGTGATGCAGCTGAGAGATAAGCACTGAGACCTCTCTGTGCATGGCTGGTTTCTCTATAAGTGGGGGGCAGTTCTAGTTGGGATATCCCTAGAATGAGTAGATATTGCAAATAATCTTTTCTTAATTTCTCATGGTTATTTTTTATTTTGTTTTATTTTTTTTAATTTTATCTCATTTCTCCTTCTTATGTTATTATGTTTACTAAAGTTATTTATACATCCATTTACAATTAACCATATTTACATGTCTCAAGTTCTTAATATACAAATAGCGCTGTATGTAACTATGCAAACCAGACCATTGTACTGCATTGTGATACAACTTTGTTATTCTTAGGGTACAATACGTCCCAGAGTAAAGATTATTTTTTTCATTTTCATTATATTACTTATTGCCCACATTTGTGGCAAATTGTAATAATTACTCAATAAAAGATTTGTTCATAAAAAAAACAATATGTACAATGTAGGGCAAGGAATAGTAGGTTAATGATGAAAGGCAAAGGTTATTTGGTGTTATTTTTTTGGATTTATTTTAACTCTCAAATTTTGATCACTGATTAATATTTAAAAAAGAAAAGTATAAACTTTAGCTTCTTGAACTAATTATTTTATTTTATGTACCTCAGGTGGAGGAACTGTTCTTCCCTTTTTATTATGTAAAATTTGAATGGACCAAAAAATTTGAAAGGATCCACATGTCTTTGATCCAAATCGGTTTCATGAAGAGATGCCAAAATATACTAGTTTTTTTAAGTTTTAATAAAATAAGATCTGTAGAAGATTAAATCAAGCTTGTAATATGACTTCGGAATTGAATACTTACAAAATGTTTCATAATAAATGTTTCCCACTGTTTATTACAACTAATAAGTCTACATACACCTTAGTGTAATACTTTGAATTCAAACAAACATTTAATTTGTTTACATTCATAGAGGTTTTCTGTAGTCTTACTTCCTAATTTAATCATTTAGAACCAAAGTCAAGTGAAAGCAACAGCTCATAATGGAAATTCCTCGCGACATCAGGCAATTAATAGTGAATCATAGGACCGCAGGAAAATCATTACGCGAAATAGCGAAAATTGTCAATAAAAGTGTTTCGACGGTTCAGACTGTAATTAGAAATTATAATGCAACAGGTTGGATTGCAAGTAGGCCGAGATCAGGACGGCCAAAAAAGCTACAACGTTGTCATGAGCGTGCTATTTTAAGGAGTGTCAACGAAAACCCTAAAATAAGTGCCCCTACATTAGCCACTAATTTATTGCGGGATTACAACATTGAAGTAACACCTCAAACGGTACGTAATTCACTAAAAAAAAAAAATCTTAAATCGCGAAGGGCTCGCAAGAAGCCTTTTATTAGTAAAGTTAACCGAGCTAAGCGTTTGGCATTTGCGAAAAGTTACCTTGATAAGCCTACCAGTTTTTGGGGGACAAAGTAATTTTCACAGATGAGTCCAAATTTAATATTTTCGGCCCTGATGGCAACTTTAGAGTGTGGAGGAGAAAAAACGAGGCCATGAAATTGAAAAACTTATGCCCGACAGTTAAGCACGCAGGAGGAGGGATCATGGTTTGGGGCTCTATGGCTTCAGCTGGAGTAGGCAACTTGAAGATTATTCTATCATCGAGAGAATAATGGATCGATATGTATACATAGATATCCTAAAACAAGATCTGCGACCCAGTGCTATCAAGTTAGGCCTAGGATAAAATTTCGTTTTTCAACAAGATAACGATCCTAAACATCGTGCCAGAAGGGTCGAAGATTGGTTGCTGTACAATGCTCCACGCCAGTTAAGAACACCACCACAATCGCCTGATCTCAACCCCATAGAGCACCTCTGGCAGGATCTTAAAATGAGGCTGCGGCGTCACGAAATAAAAAATAAACAGCATCTCTCAGAGGCCCTTAAGGAGGAATGGTTGAAAGCGGATCCAACTTTTACAAAAAAAAAAAAAAAATAGTTAGCTCGATGAATAATCGCTTAAGAGAGGTAATAAAAAATAAAGGAGGTCCCACAGACCATTAGAGAATTTTTTGTTAATAAATTTTCATTTAATTAAATTTTTCATTTGCCGTGTTTGCAGACTTTTTTTGTGATAACATATCGTTAGTTTTCCTATATTATTTTTTGTTGTGATTATAAAATTTTTAAACAACTTTAAAATGTATCAAATTAATCAAAAGGGCCTGCATTTAAAAGGAAAAAATAAATAAATTGTTTCACTGTTTTTTCTCTTTGCTTTTAACCCACATGTTCAAATTTATAATAAGTGTATGCAGACTTTTTTTACTAACTGTATATATATATATATATATATATATATATATATATATATATATATATATATATATTGTTCTGTTAATTTACTTTGTTGATAAAGGTTATTTTACTGAAATTTCTATTATTTTGAAGTTAAATTAAATTGTTAAATAAAATTTTGGGGGAATAGCAAGGGTTCAGCTTTTCAAAGATAACGATTTTGACTCAAGAATATATTTTTCAAATAAAGAAATAAAAACATTTTACAATTATATTACGTTTTTTAATTAACGTAGTTATAATTAAATACCTTCTTTCTTCTCAATGTGACTGTAGGTTCTCACAACCCAAATGTTCCCCAATTTATCCTTCTTGCAGGAAACTTCCTTCTTTTTCTTCCTTCGCCAGCTTATTCAAACACTCCTCTCATCCAGACTGCTAGTATAATTTGTTGTTTCTTCACACATGTGACTTTTTAAATATCAGATAGATGTGATGTTTCAAATTCCGAGAGATGGGAGCAAGAGGTGTTGTCGCCTCGAAGTTCGATAGAAGAGAGTGCACGGTGTAAACTTCTCGGCATCCTAAGCATATCTGAGCTAAAAAGACGCCATCCCAAGCGTCCTTTCAAAAAACCGTTAACGGCCAAATCTGCTCCATCATGGCCTTCATATTTATTACGTCTTAACTTACAATAACTATATAAATTTTAAATTATACAATAAAAAACATTTTAAAAATCCTAATAATCTTTAACATATCTCAATTTAAATTTATACACAAAAACCACGTAACAATTAGATCGGCGGCGCGAACTCTCGCTGGCGCCAAATTCAAACTTGAATTCTTTTAAATTACAATTTATCTCGACTCCGAAATATCATTACAATATATATATATATTGTTGTGATATTTTAAAACTGAAAATTATATAGGACAAGGGATGAAAGTGTAAGGGTCTAAACCAGGTAGGAACCCTTGGATTAGGAACACCTGAGGTACCTGCAAGGTTCAGCCCTTGAGGCAGGTAAAGGAAGGCAGTTGGTATTAGGACAGAGAATGAAGAAGACGTGGAGAGTTGTTTATGGACCTTAGAGCAGCTAGGTGTCAGGAGAGAGAAGACTATGAAACCAAGATAAGTGAAAGTGTTTAGAAGTTCTCTCCTTAATGGACTTTAGAATTTAGATTAAATTAAGATAAATTTAAATATGTTTATATATAAAATAATAAATATGCACAAAACCTTGTTTAAAAATATTTCCAGTCATAATTCAAAAGAATATTGACAGAACCCTAATAATGAGTTAAAGTCAATTAATTATTGATAATAATTTTATTTAAACATTAATGATTGAAGAAAATCATTACATTTGGCGCCCTCCAGTGGACTGTCAATATTGAAATTATGACTGGAAAATGGTTAAAATTTGGTAGATGTTTGTGTGAAAATAATGAATAAATAGTAATTTTAAAGTCAAATTATATTAAGGGAATTAAAACAAAATGAATTTCGAACAAATGTTGGAATCTATCAATAGGAATGTTGATTTGCTATTTAATACCATATCTAAAAAAATAGATGAAATTGCTGAAAAAGAAAATAAAAAACATGAAGAATGCATGAAAAAGTTTGAAGAAGATGAACGAAAACGTTCTGAAAAAGATTCAGACTTTCAGGCCATTGATATAAATGTTTGTGAAGATGAAAAAAACACTGGAACTGAAGAACAAATGGAATTAGAAGAAGAAAAAGTAACTGATGCTGTGAAAGAAGACAAAGAATTGAAAAATGAAAAATTAATTGAATATGAAGAAAGTAAAATGAACAAAGAAAAAGTAACTGATAATGTGGATAAAGAAAAAGAATTAAAAGATGAAGAAATAATGGAATCTGAACAAAATTTTACAAGTGAGATTGTAGTGTGTGAAAGTAAAATTGTTGATAAATTAAATGAAGTGGAAAAAGAAGAAGTAATAAAAGAGGACATTGGTGAAAACATAAACAATAACTTTGATGAAAATGAAGAAGTGCTAAACTGTCAAATGGTTCGAAGAAATAAATATACCAATATCATTCAATTTCAAAAAGTAGAAAAATCTGGTTTCTTTGAATATAATCAAAAATTAAAATATGCTTCAAATAAAGGTTTGAATAAGCATATGATGGAGTTTCAAATTCCACTTAGTTGGAGCAAATATACTTCAGAATGGTTATATAAATTAAAATGTTCAAACAGCCATAAAGGGTTTAAAAAGAAATTTATATATGTCAAGAAAAGAATTAAAACATTTTTTCTTGGTGAAATTTAGTATATTGCTGACATGATAAAAAAAAAAAAAAAAAAAAAATCAAACTATTTGCATATGGAACCATTTTGTTTTTAAACAGCATACATAAAAATTAATTTATTTTTCAATCAGTCTCTTTTGTCATTAAATTTATTTATTTTTTATTTTTTAGCATCTACCAATAATAGAAAAAAAAAAAGGTGTGAAATTTCACAAAGAATTAAGTGTTATTATTAAAAATTGTTGCTTATTTTATGTAAGTGTTTTAAACAATAGATCATAGATAATTCATCTGTAAATCAACCTATTTTCATGGTCATTAAATTTTTTTGGTAATAATTTTCATAAAAATCTAATAGGTTTGTAGTTACTTATAGTTATTATTATATTAAAATAAATTGACTGTATTATATAAATGTTTTAAAAGGTACTCATTATTAATTTGTATTTAGTCGATCCATACAGAAGTATTTTATATGTAAACATTGTATATCAAATTTAGATTAGTGGATATGTTTAATATTTAGAATTAATTTTTTAATTTAATTTTTGTTTTGTTAAATTATAATTAAAATGACAAGCGAGTATTTAGGTATCATAATGATAGTTAATTTAAATTAATGTTTCATTAGATGTGTATAAAGTTGAAAAATTGTATAAGTCATAAGATAGTACAAGTGGAAAAAATTTCTACGCAAAAGCTTAAAAAAACTTTTTAAAACTAGAGAGAACCTGAATGTAATGATATTTGGAATTGAAGTTCTGGAAGAGCAAATATTGGAGGTAAGGGCCAAAACCAGGTAGGAGCCCAGAGATTAGGGAGACCTCAATACCTGGGGAGGTAAAACCAGCCCTTGAGGCAGGTAGGAAAAAAGGTCAGTTGTTTATGGACCTTAGAGCAACCAGTGTCAGGAGTCAGAAGACTATGGAACCAAGATAAGTGAAAGTGTTTAGAAGTTCTCTCCTTAATGGACTTTAGAATTTAGATTAAATTAAGGTAAATTTAAATATGTTTATATATAAAATAATAAATATGCACAAAACATTGTTTAAAAAAAAATATCCAGTCATAATTCAAAAGAATATTGACAGAACCCTAATAATGAGTTAAAATCAATTAAATATTGACATATAATTTTAATAAAAATTAATGATTCAAGAAAATCATTACAATATATATATATATTAGTTTATTACATGTTTAATACCATGAAATGATAAAGCTTTTGCCACATTTGAATTTCTGACACAACTGCTATCTAGTGGCTCAATTCGTATGATAAGAGGTTCCAAATCTGTGGTTTAGTAATAGCATGCAACAAGTGACTGATACTGTCCTTAACTTTACCTGTTTTGTTCCATTCATCTCATTCTCCATTCTCTGATATCATGGTTGTTACTCATATGGGACATTTTATTCCAGAATAAAGTTTCTTTTTATTCTATCCTACATTATTTTTATAAAATCTGTTTCTAAAATAGTCAGCCCCTAATAAGCCAATAAGGTATACATATAATATGAACATCTTATCTAAATATTTTTTTAAAAATTTCAAAATAAATATTTTAATGAAATTCTATGGTTGACTGTAAGATGAATGAAAAATGGTCTGCCCCTTTCCTTGATTTTATTTTTAACAGTCATTGTTGGTCAAGTCTTCAATCAGACCACAATCAGTAAGTCAATTTATTTTAATTTCTCATAATTCTTCAACCTCTTCCTTCGTTTATTGTTATGGAAACTTTATATTCTTTCTTACCTTTCTATCATATCCTTCTCCCATTCATATATTTTCCTTATACTTATTTTTTAATTCAATGAAAAAATTAACAAAAAAACAAAACAAAAAAAACATGATGGTAAAATGGTGCACTCAGAGCCATCTCACCACTAGCTGCTAGCTATAGCCAATTCAAGCAAAGCGAGGACTTGTACCCATTGGTGCTTTTTCATTGGTAATAAGGATGTACTGGGAACAAAACCTGCACTATTGTAAAGGACTGATTAAAACTTCTAAGAGAAGGCAATAGTGCATTCGATTTGCCTGTTCTGGGCACTTTTTTAATTGATTGATCCAATTATGTTAATTGCGAACAGTATAGAGTTGAATCAATTTTTTGTTCTGATGGCAATAGTGTGTTTCAATTTCTTGTGGGTGACAAGACTGTGGAGCATCATTAATATTTCCTGAATGAAATTAGGCAAACCAATTTTGACAGGTGCATTCGGTTAGGGAATCACCCCCATAAACACTGCAAAATTTTGTGTGGGATTCTGAAGCACAGTTACTTTTTATAAAATAATACAGCAAAATATGCCGATAATGAATAATATTTTTTTCCATGTTCACATTGGCAATAGCAATCACAATACAAAGCTAATGTAAACAAAAATTTGGAGAAATGCTTGTCGACATATTACAGAGTAAACAATCCACCTTAGGGATTAATTCATTAGATAAGAAATGGACCGTAACGATATAAAAATAAACAGAAAAACCTAAAGGACTTATTTGCCTTCCCAATATATTTGAACATATTTTTTCATGCAATATGTTTTGGTCCCTTTTTAGGAATGCAGTATTCACGACAACAACAGAAAACAATAATTTCCACTATACTAAGAAATTACAAACTCTCTTCACCACTAAAATTCGAAGACTTTAGATACGAATCGTACCTCATGTCAGAGATAGTCAACCTCTGGCCGATACAAGTTGAGCCAAGGATACATTAATCTTTCCTTGTGGTTACTGTTAAGTTAATATTTAATTATTTCTGTTTTATTGTTGTTATATTATTTATTAAAATGATCATCTTAAATAAGCTGCGAAAAAGGTTGAAAAAAAAAATTGTTGTATATTTTCGATACAATTTTGTTACATTATTTCAAATTAAAATATTCAAAACTACAGAACTTTTCTTTTTTTTTTATGACCTTTTGGTCCATTTTGCATATCAATAAGTATTTATCATGTCTGGCACCCAGGTCTGCTTTATGTACACCGTAAATTTCTTCCTTCTATATACTTCCTTATTATCCGCTCTTTTCTCAGTGATAGAACCATAAAACTTATAATATTCTTTCCTCTTTACCCAATCTGTCGGTGTTCCTCAAGAACTTCTTTAGGATACTTATCCTAGGTCCCAACCTTTAGGCGTTGTATATAGACTCATCCTAACATCGTCCTCACCATGATGGCACATGTATGTTATCTGTGAATAATGATCCCCCTGCTTCCCAAACACTCCAATATCATATCATATGCCTTCAAGAATGGTGTCAAAATTGGAGAATTAAAATAAATCCAAAAAAATCACATGAAATCACCTTTATCCCTCATCTTAAACCTATTACTTCTTGTCTTACGGTATCATTTAATGATGTTCTATAAATCCCTGTTGAACAGATTTGCTAACTAAAACTCCATCTGGACAAATGACTTACTTGGAATCCACAATACAAGACTGAAATTAAAAGAAAATGCTCATCATTATAGACTACTTCAACATTTACTGGACAAATATTCATATTTTCTCTTTAATTACAAGAGTCTCTTTTACATGACAATAATTAGACTTATTTGGATATATGGAGTTGAAGTTTGGGGCTCTACTAAATTCGTCTCGTATCCAATCCTTACAATCCAAAATCCTTTGAAAAATCCTCAATGCTCCTTACTTTGTCACAAACGAACATCCACTAAGATCTTAATGCACCATGTAGTTGATTTAGCCGAAACCAGATACCTACCTTTCTTAGTATACTCCATAACTATTCAAATACACCAGTATCTCAACTTGTGAATAATGTGTATATAAAGTATATATTTGTATACAGGTGTAAATTTTCATAAATATCTAAATGAAAAGAAAAATTGGAAAGCATTTACCTAAATAAACAAAAAAAAAAAAAAAAAAAATGTTACACTACAAGCCAGGCAATCCATGACTGATATAACAAAATAATTAATGAAAATCTTTATTCTGGAGTATATTGTCCCTTAGAAAGAGATGTGCTTTATTAATACAAAAAAACATATTGCTGCCCAACTTTATTGGATTGCTACATACACAGCATACTAAATTTATTTTTCTTTATTACAAATGTGCTATAAGCTATTACAATAGCAAATATCACTTGAGGTATGCATGATGGCATAGAAGGATCAATCCTAATTGTAATAGTAAATATTTGTGATCATAACGATTACACCATTAAAAACAGAGGAATTTTAAAAATAAGTATTTAAAATGATATTCCACTAATCATTGTTGAACAGATCCACTACCTAGGACTCCACTTGGACAAACGTCTTACTTGGAATCCCCATAGAAGACTAAAATGACAAAAAACTGCCCGTCATTACAGATTACTTCAACATTTATTAGACAAATGTTTAAAGCTCCCAGTTAATTGCAAAAGACTCATATACATGACTGATCAGACCTATTTGGGCGTACGGAGTCAAGCTTTGGGACTCCACTAAACCATCCAATTCATCTTGTATCCAATCCTTACAATCCAAAATCCTCCATGCTCCTTACTTTGTCACCAATAAACTTATCCATTAAGATCTTAATGTTCCATGTGTTGCTGATTTAGCCCAAATCAGATACCTATCCTTTCATAGTAAGCTCCATAGCCACTCAAATCCTCTAATTTATCAACTTGCTTCCCACACCAATCTCGATAATCCTCAGAGGTATCTGAAAAGAAGATGGCCCAGAGACCTTCTAGTGTAGAATTTTTATTGAAGTGCTGTATTTATTTTTATTGCTTATTACTGATGAGTAACAACATATTTACTATATAGTATATGTTTTGTACAGTTGTAAATTTTGATAAAAAGAAGTATTAAAAAAATATAAAATGATTAGGTACGATATACAAATATGCATATTTTATTTATTTATTTTTTTTTACCCCTGTGTAATACTGGCACAATAAAATTACAATAATATATTAATAATATAGATGTAGCTAGTCATGGAAATATAATTATAATATTAATTTATTGTGGCTATAGGCAAGGTAATTTATTAGGTAATAGGCACAATAAATTTATATTTTAATTGTGTTTCCATGATTGCACACCCCCACTACCTACATCTTTATTATTACCACTCACACAAAAAAAAACAACAACAACAATAGCAATATATAATAAATTATAATAACAATAGTAATGTATAATATGCATTCAGAGAGAGAAAGCATTCAGAACAAGAGAAATAAATAAAACACATAAGGTAGAAAGGAAAATGAAAAAAGGAACCAAATGGTCGGCAGATTAGAAGAAAGTATACACTGAAAAAATGAAAGAGATGTGAAAGATTTAAAAGGATCAAAAGAAGTGAATGCTTTGTGTAGTCAGAGGCTCATTTGCATATATAATAATGTCATAGATATGGTTAGATTATATCGTCTGCTTGGAGGTAAAAGTTGCTAAGTAACGAAATAATTTTTTTTCTGTTTGCAATGTTCAAACGGGAATATGCTCATTCTAATTTTCTCAAATAGTTATATAGTGTATTTTCTCATTCTCTAATGTTAATATATAGCGGTTATGTTCACTTGGTGATCATTTATACTTATGGGAAATGATGATATCAACATGATGATTCTATAGTTGACTATAGGATGTAATGTAAGTGAAGAAATGGTCAGGGGTGCCAGTCAAGTAAATAAATACGTCCAAGTTTTTAAATAAAAAACTTTATATTTGGCGTGCCGACATTTTAACCTTCCTTGCAGGTCTTTTTCAGAGCTAAAATAACAAAAAATTGGATGTGACCAAGATTTTTTAAAAATAAATTAATAAAAATTAATTAAAAATGAAAAAATAAAATAAAATACAAAGTAAATTAATTAACGAAATAATTAATAGCTGTTTACATAATTAAAAGAATATCTGAAGTTAATTGAATAGAAAATAGTAGCAACGTCTAGTTGAAAGTTACAGTTGTAATAAAACAATTTAAATTGAATAATACAAATTTTAACATGTAAAATAATGCTACAATTTTATTAACAGATGTTTTTAATAGGAATTTAAAAATAAGTTTAAGGAATATATATGAAAAGGAGAAGGGTAAGATAGAATATATCAACACTATGACTTTTTGTCGAATTTGGAAAAAATTGCACTTAGTGATTTTTACCTCCAAGCAGACAATATAATGAATAAACAAAAATCACATAAATACAAAACACAACAGACTTAAAAATTATTAATAACAAAATAAATAATATTAAATACCTAGTCCAAAATAAATTAATTTTTATACATATGTATTTCATTCACTGAAAAATACAATTTTTTTGTCAAATAGTTATATAGTGAATTTTCTCATTCTCTAATGTGCATTGTAATATCACTGTGTAAAGTAAAAATTCAAATATTGTTAAATGTAATAGTAAAATAGTACAGAACTGTAAATATAACATAAATGATTGTAGAACCAGAAGATGGAGCAATTGATAAGCTCTGAAACATGTCAAAATTAATGAATAAAAAATGAATAATGGGGAGTTATGCCTTTTAAAAAATGAATAACTTATATTAATCTCCTTGAATGAAACAATTGATTACAATTTTTTTTTTCTTATTCAGATTAGTTAAAAATACAATAAAAAACATTTTAAAAAAACAGAAGACTAATTGGACTCAATGGATTTAATTCATCATAAACTGAATAAGTGATTGAAATTATTCTTGAGTCTTTTGTTGTCAAAAGTTCACCATCTCTTCAATAGACAGCAGCACTAAATACCTAGGGCCTAACAAACTTAATATTTTTGTTTTTTCAGCATTTTCTGGTTATATTACAAGTTTGTATTATGTTGTTATACAGTTACAAGTACATATTATGCTGAATATTTACTATATACTTGTAAATTGTCTAAATAGTGCAGAAACATAAAATAATTTGTGTTTTTTGTTTGTTTTTTTTTTATCTAATTTTTATATTATTCTTTGAAAAAAGGCAACAGTGGTCAAAGATTAAATACAATAAGATTTACAGCTTGCTTGTTCTGTTAACCCTGTGGAGGTACACTTAAATAATATGCTAGAAAATGTACACTGTAGTACTAGTGAACCCCTAAAAAGTATTTATTTTTATTTAAAGTAAATAAGTTTTTTTTAAAAGTTTTTTTATATCCATTTATTGAAATTAATTAATCCATTTATTAACTTATCAATAACATGTAAAGAACCACTCACTAGTACCACTTCAATAAAAATTTTTATATAAAAACGTCACTTGGCCACCTTCTTTTCAGACACCTTATCTGTAATAAAGTAAGAAGCGAGTTGTGATACTAATGGATTTAAATGATTATGGAGTTAAGAATGAAAGTACAGGTGTCTGGTTTGGGCTAAATCAGCAACATATGTAGCATTAAGGTCTTTATGAATAAATTTATTTGTAATAAGTTAAGGAGCATTTTCAAAGGATTTTGGATTGCAAGGAGTTAATACGAGATGAATTAGATGGTTTGGTGGAGTCCCAAAGCTCAACACCATATGTCCAAATAGGTCTGATAACCGTCATATAAATGAGCTTTTTGTAATTAATCGGAAGGTTTGAACGTTTGTCTAGTAAATGTTGAAGAAGTCGAAAACGATGAGCAGTTTCCTGTCGTTTTAGTCTTTTATGTGGATCCCAAGTTAAACTTTTGTCCAGTTGGTGTTCTAGATAGCGGATCTGTTCAACAGTGATCAATGGAATGTTATTAAAGGATACTGGAGGGCAGGGAGTCGTAGGTTTACTACAAGGAAAACTTAGATTTAGGATTTGTTTTATTGGAAGAAAGTAAAAGAACCATGAAAATCAATTTCCATAAGTAGACTTTATTGTAATGTAATACATTCATGTGTAAGGAATCAAACATAGAAGTTAAGATAGCTAGAAGCGTTTTCTAAATTAAAGAACATACTTCCATGTTCATATACGCTGACCTAAAATCAGCTCCACCAGGAAGGAACATGTAGCTAATAAGATACCCATTACCAGAATAACAAAAGCTGAAGACACGCTTCCTAGGCCTAAAGAACGAGCGGTCTTGTCGCTGTTCCTGGAGGGGCTGAGACTGGCCTGCGGGATGAACTGGCGAAGAGCAGGGTCCATCTTCAGGTGGTTTCTGATGACGTAGGAGGAGATCCCTCCAGACTAAATACCTAGGGCCTAACAAACTTAATATTTTTGCTTTTTCAGCATTTTCTGGTTATATTACAAGTTTGTATTACATTGTTATACAGTTAAAAGTACGTATTATGCTGAATATTTACTATATACTTGTAAATTGTCTAAATAGTGCACAAACATAAAATAATTTGTGTTTTTTTTTTTTTTTTTTTTTTCTAATTTTTATATTATTCTTTGAAAAAAGGCAACAGTGGTCAAAGATTAAATACAATAAGATTTACAGCTTGCTTGTTCTGTTAACCCTGTGGAGGTACACTTAAATAATATGCTAGAAAATGTACACTGTAGTACTAGTGTACCACTAAAAAGTATTTATTTTTATTTAAAGTAAATAAGTTTTTTTTAAAGGTTTTTTATATCCATTTATTGAAATTGATTAATCCATTTATTAACTTATCAATAACATGTAAAGAATCACTCACTAGTACCACTTCAATAAAAATTTTTATATAAAAACGTCACTTGGCCACCTTCTTTTCAGACACCTTATCTGTAATAAAGTAAGAAGCGAGTTGTGATACTAATGGATTTAAATGATTATGGAGTTAAGAATGAAAGTACACCACTGTCTGGTTTGGGCTAAATCAGCAACATATGTAGCATTAAGGTCTTAATGAATAAATTTATTTGTAATAAGGTAAGAAGCATTTTCAAAGGATTTTGGATTGCAAGGAGTTGATACGAGATGAATTAGATGGTTTGGTGGAGTCCCAAAGCTCAACTCCATATGTCCAAATAGGTCTGATAACCGTCATAAAAATGAGCTTTTTGTAATTAGTCGGAAGGTTTGAACGTTTGTGTAATAAATGTTAAAGAAGTCGTAAACGATGAGCAGTTT